>ML792257.1:113284-154391 GCA_009831015.1 Picea engelmannii | reverse complement strand
ATAATAAGGGTTTTAAATAAATAATAACTAGTAGGTGGGGCCCCTTGTGACTCCCTTTAGCTCTTAACAATCATAACATAAATAGTTGATTAAGCAAAACACCCCTCCTTCGACTCCCATCATCACATTCACATTTGAAAATTTATCCCATTGATATTTGAAATTATTTTCAAAAAATATATTACTCATATATACAAAGAAAACATGTTGTCCAAAACTTTTGAAGTCAACTGTCATCAATAATAAATAAAATAAAACTGAAAAACCATATTTCCACTTTGAGATGCAATCTTTCCTTGATTGATGTTGTCACCCTTTGATTTCTCTGAATTTGCCTTTGGTTGTTTTGAGCCTTTAGGCCTAATCTCGTTGATCATATGAGAACAATCGTCCCTCAAATGCATCTGTGAAGACACAAATTTATTAGAGACATTGGAGGGTGAGGAAGGGGCAGCAGTGGATTTTCCTTTGTCAGGGGCATGGTGGGCCTCGGTTTTCAACCTTTTTCTAGCATGAGAGGACTGAACTGGTGAGTGGATAGGTGTAGCTTGGACAATATGGTTAATAGGCGAGGGAGTAGGTAAGGACAAATTGGGCCAGCCACGATGTTGGGAGACTGTCGGGTGGACAATCTCTTGCCATCCGTATTTTTTGGGAACCTTGGGTTGCAATGAGACATGAGGGGGAACGGGAATACCAGGGGCTTGTGAAGCTTGGAAGGAAGTCCTTTTAGGCCTAGTTTGGACCACTCCTTGCCCAATCCAATTGAAAAATCTGGCATGAAACAACTGGCCTAACTCTTGTGAGTCAGCATCAACATGTATGGAGAATCTTGGCCTTCTTGGGCCTCTATTCCAATTACCTCTCCCTCGGTTTCCTCTACCATGGCTATCTTGGCTGAAAAATCTCATTCCTGCATGCATGATTGATTAGAAAATAGTTCCTTTACAACCATACATGACAACTCCTTAAAAATATGAAATAGACTTTGGCTCAGCAACATATCAGGCTCATGCAATCTAATCCATATAAATTGTTTAACTATTGTCAATGAGAAGGTGATGAACAAAAGGTTCTGGGATATGCGAGGGGTTTGTATTGAGAGAAACATGATAAAATGAGGGGTAAAAGAAAAATGGCTACTGCTCAAAGACAACAAACAATCAACTGTAATGAAAACCAAAGAAAACATCACTGTAATCTAACCAAGAAATTGCGACCTCAAACTGCTTCAATACAAAATTCTTCTTGAATGTAATTAAATTTTAGAATAGAGAGTGAAAAATGAATGTGGGAAGGAGATGGGGTTGCAATTAGCGAAAAACGAAATAATGGTAGGGAAAGAGAGCAGATATTGTTCATAAAATTAATTAAGTAATCCATAAAACCATTCTGTAAAAGGAAATGACATGAACCAAGTAATCACTATGATCAAATGAAAACTACTATGCCTAATTCAATTAATTTTGTGCATTGACTTGTTCACTGTTTGTAATCAAATTTTCAACACGGTGTCACCAAAAAAGACAACATGCATTCCAAAAAAACCTGTAAAAGAATTTTGTTCCTTCTCATTTATCCACTTACTGTTTTAAAACAATTTCCAAATGAACACACAGTCACTTAATTCCACTCTGTTCAACATAAAAAAATCAACCACCTTCCATGAGTTATTTCCTTAATCAAACACAGACACAAAAATCATGCTCAATTTCATCCATCAATTTCATCCAAAAATTAAATTTTAATGAGAGCATATGTCACAACACCTGTGTCTATCTCTTCTACGATGCATGATGTTCATCAATGCACATAACGAACAGCCAAATACAACCATCAATATTTTAATTCCAAAGATCCTAACTTGCCATTTAAACACACAAACAACAATCACCATTTTAACTCATACTATGCTTGGAATATATAGACCATTCGAAAAAATGCAGAGTATTTATGTGACTGTATAGGTCCATCTACTCTAAATCTAAACATCCACAATGTTGGGCTATCAATCAATATAATGAGGTAGCAACAGTAGGCCTGATTTCATCTCATAAATTGATCAAATTTGCAACAAAACCATATTGTTTAAGAACTCGTGACCATGATTGATGGAACAATCAAATAATATACATATCATATATAGTGGATGTCCATGCCATAATTACCATGATTGCAATGCTCCCATTTTCAATTTAAAACACACAGTCACAAAAACCATCAACTCGACATAACATGCTGAAGGAATCCCACACAACCAATGCAATGACTAAATACCAAAACCAACACCATTTTCAACATAATCCACAGGGATGAGCCAGTAATAGACACTGTCAATAATACATCCCCAACTCATAACAATCAACAACATACCCGACAGGACATAATGGTTCTCTCTTTTAAAAAAAAGCGGGCTTGAGAAGTCAAAGGTTTTCTCTATGGAACAACACAAAGAGACTGGAGTCGGCCACCTCAACATCGAGTGAGATCCTCTGAGACCAACGGTGCACACACAAGGTATGCCACTAGTAACTTTGTAGATAGGGTGAAAATTCCCATGATAGAAGAGACTATGAATGGAGGATCCAGGCTTCATTTTGGTCCCGTAACAATA
The DNA here is from genome assembly GCA_009831015.1 of Picea engelmannii. Classification (NCBI taxonomy): domain Eukaryota; kingdom Viridiplantae; phylum Streptophyta; class Pinopsida; order Pinales; family Pinaceae; genus Picea; species Picea engelmannii. Next base: position 151,777 of record ML792257.1, on the reverse strand, counting down.
CTTAGAACACGCGGGGTATAACCCTCGTGGTTTTACCAATAAACCCAAGAATATCGAGATAAAATAGAGTCGAGAAGTAGAAATCAACCTTAATCAATCCCTTTGGCATAACCACCATCGTAACCTACTGCACAAACATCAACAATATGAATGAACATAGACCCAAGTGAAATGATACGCAGTGACACAAGTGTTTCAAACCTAGTAAACCCCACAACAACGAATGACTGGGTATGGTGATAAGAAGACATGGAGACGACCATCCCATCTAGACCAAATAAAAACCCTTCAACTAATACCAACAAGGATGACAAAGAGCCTTGATGAATTCTAACACCTAGAATGATCCATGAAAATGTAACTTCAAACAGTATTGCAATGAAACCACACCAAACATTCATCCCAGAAACATATCGCAAATTTACACAGTTGCCAAACTTAAGGAAATCACATAACCATACATCACCGAGCCAATTTATATTTCATAACTAGAGCGGGTTCATGGATGGAGAAAAGACATACCTGTAACCACGAAAAACCTTAAAATGTCAGCTTGGCCGAGTAGTTCTTCCTCTGCATGAAAATCAGAGCTTAACCACAATGAACACAATTGAACAATAGCCAGGGTGATGGCCAGTGAGAGGGGTATGAGTGACGTGCAGTAAATGTACGTAGCCTCCCCCCCTCATTCAAATCCTTAGTACACGCCAACCAGCCTTCCCTAAATTCACTTAATTAATATATGCATCAAACTTAACATCCATCAATTTGTCAAATGTGCCACCCACATAACATTTAACCATTTCCCACCATAACGCATATCAACCATGTTTTCATAAAACTCAATAAGTCACATAGCTATTAACCTGTTAGTTAGGATTGACAACAATTATTTTAATTTCAATGCATGTAGTGTAGCATAGTGTCATAGTTTAATCCCTTCTTTTTTCATTTTGTTTATATTGCTTTTGTCTCTTTTCAACTGCTCTTATGTATTGTTACTAAGATATCTCTTATGCAGGTGTCACAACAATGAATCCAGGAACAGATAGCAAGGATAAAAATGGATAACAGAGACCATTGTAACATGAAATTAGAGCCTAGATCAATCGAAACAACACACCACATGCCTTATCCATAATTCATTTGTCGCAATCAGAACCAACACATAATATGCCTTATTCATCGCCAATAAAATCAAGATTTCATCAATCATGTAGAACCCTGTAACGGATGTCGAATAGCAACATAAACATGAAATAAGAACCAGATCTGATCTCCCAATCTACAAGGGGGTCCCACCCACTAGTATCATATATCTTGTTAGCTTATAATAATAGGCTTTAGCAATACTTTGCGGGCAAAAACCTCGTTGCGATTTTAATCGTCAACAGACTGCAACAACCATCATCGACTGTGGTCCTTTACGGATTACGTTTAATGAAAAATTTAATGTTCGTCTCCACCTCTGCAATAAGGGATTGAAGTTGAAATCCAATCAGCATGCATAAAAATATTAGTTTTGAATTTATTTTAATTTCAATATCATTTTTATTAAGAATCCGCTAAGTTCGACCTTATAAATGTGAGAAAGTTTGAAGTCAACGGGTGAAATAGTAGTGATTCAATGCCCGACTCATTGCTATAGTCCATGGGCCTTTGACAAGGACTAATAAAGAGGAATACATTGATTTTATACAAACTGTTTCGTTTTTTGATCTTGCTATTAAATATTGAATATTTAGTAAATCATTGTACATTTTGGGAATCTACTATAATTTCAAATTTAAATTCAAAGGAAGTGTGAACTTAATCCATTTGGATGATTTGAATTTAATGATAACATGTTCATATTTTAGAAGGATTTTTTTTTATGTCATTTCTTATGTGTTTTGTCTCTTCCCAGTTGTATATTTGAATTTAGGTTCAACGCAACCAACTTAGGTGTTTGGAGTACATCAATAATAACAAATTCAACGTTTATTTTTCCATTTCAACATATCTTGCTTAAATGATCCATTTAAATATGTTTTCTTTTTAATAGAAATGGTTAGAATTCTATTATAAAAGTGGTTGCAGTATATTTGAATCAACAAAATATTACATAACATCCAAAGATAAAGAGGACCTCTTGAAGTGAGGAGAGAAGTCCATCTTCTATCGCTCTAATAACTCTAGTTTTTAAACAAAAATGATGACATGCCTCCATGTATATATTCTAAAAAAAGAGTTTAAAAGAAAAACAACTTTTCTTAACATAGAACCTATCTTATTTGAGCTTCAGAGTGGTGTCCACTTCATGTTGGTACTCTACCTTGACACTCTAATCTGGATGAGGTCGGAATTCTTGATTAACTTCTTGTAAGGCTTGGGAACCTTTGGAGGAAACTGGGATTTGATGAAATGATGATTGATGTAACATAGTTTGTTTTAATTCTCTAACTTTTTGGTGGTTCCAATAGATTTAGAGGGATTTCTTATTCACCTCCTTCAAAATTATAGCCATTTCTTGGTCCCTCTTCTTCTCTTGCTCCTAAATTTTCTTCACCAACTATGTACTTTCTTCTTTTTGAGATTCCAATTCATGGCATTGATCCCTCAAACTATCTTTTATTTTCATCATTTTGCAATAAGAATAGTGACAAAGTAGCTTGTTGCGCCTCCACATGATGCTCATAGTATTATAACATGCAATTCGACCACTAGTGCAAATGATAAGGTAGGTATTGGATGAAGTCTGGCTAAGGTGGTGAAGGATGCTCCAGCTAAGAGGTAGAGAGAAAAGTGAAAATGTTCCTATTCCACTACATATCATCGAGAAATAGTTTGTAGAGTATGAATCCATGTGGTGTTGCATGGGCGTAATGTTTTGCAAGGACATAATGAATGGTGGAATGAATGTGGAGGGAGATCCCCCATATATGAGCATGAGTGATACCAAAAATCATTTATCAGCCAATGCGTGTTCCATAAATAACATGTTCCAAATGTTGGTTTCGAACCATTAAGGGTGGTGGATGTAGGTTAGGTGTCCAAATGATGATGGATGCATGGATATATTTAAGTGAAGGGTCATGTCAACTAAATTTTTAGTGCATCTTACATTTTCGTAAGGTAAGTTATAATATGATAAAACTCCATTTTATTGAGTTTCCCTTGCTCTGTCGTTTTGATTCCTGGGAATGTGTAAATATTCTACCTTGTAGAATTTCTCTTCTTCATTTGAAATATGTTGATAATTCTTTGTAAACAAAGTTTTTTACAATTTATTAATTTTTTAAATCCTTTGATGACTAGCTCAGAGTCATTAATTACAATAATGTCCTTAACTAGATTTTCATTGAAAAATTTTAGACCCATGAAGACGGCCAAAGATTCATCTTGATTGTTGGAAGAGTTCCCTAGTCCCCATGCATAGGTTATATTCTCTTTAATTTCCATTGGATTCATATATGACCTCCCCCCACATCTCGCAAATTCCACCCATGGGGTTCCTTTCAATGCTACATTGAAACAAAGGATCATTTTACCCTTCTCTTGTCTCCATAGTTCAACTTTTGACTCCTTCATTATGAGCTTCCAACAGGGATTTTTTGGAGGGGATAATTGTAGGGATTGGAAGGTGGGAATACCTTGGGTTGAGGATGATATTGACCCATTAACACTCTTCTCAATCCAACGTCGCAATTGAAATTACATTGAATCATTTTGAATAAATGATTTTGGATAATAAACTACAATCCATTGAGTGAACTCTAGTGTAGGGGTGATATATATTCTGAAATATGGCTTTTCTCCTTGCTAAATATATTTCCCAGCTATTAACTTTTGGCATGGATCTCTAGAGTCTCACTAGAATTGGTTTTTTTAGAAAGTTTCCAGAATATCTTTGTTTCCAATTCAAAAACATATCATTCCAGTTGGAGGGGAAGGTGTGCCTCGAATGAAAACCTTTATAAAAAAAACTTCCAAACTAACTTGGGTAATGCATGATGAATGGATTCACTATCTTCTTTTCATAGCACACATCTTGATGGTCTATCAATTCCATGTTTTTGAAAAATTTTAGTTGTTAATAACTTTTCATGGGCCATAACCCAATAGATGGCATAATCTTAGGAAGGGAATCAACTTTCCAAATTTGATCCCATAGCTTGGATCTTGAGGTTCTTGAAGTATCTTGAGAATCTATTGGAAGTCGTCTTTCACAAAGTAACTTTTTCTTCCCTGGAATAATTCATCATCCCTGAAAGAATCGATCGAACCACATCCAACTAGATCATGAAAGGGGATTTTGACATATTTTTCAAGTTTCTCAAGGGGGTGATTTGTTTCCAATTGTGTGATTTACCATTTTTTTCCCAAATAGTGATATCTGACCATTTGACTATGCCATTTCTAATTCTCCATTCTTTTAATGTATATAGGTCTTCTCGAGTTTCCAATGGGGGATTCCCCATGAAACTATCATACCATTGACTTATAGTCCTCCATTTCCTTGAAGCCAAGATAGATGGGATTGAATAAGCGAAGTAACTTCTTTAATACGATTCCAAATAAGAGAACACTTTAATATTGGAATGGGAGAATCAAGACAATGAAGTATAAATCCATTGAAATATCTATAGAAAAGGGAACCTTTCCACCATTTGTTCACACCAGAAACCATACACCAAGCCACTTTTTCACCCAAGACGATATTCATAAGGGAGGGATCCCTAATAGCCATACCACCTTTGTCCATAGGAAAGAATATTGTTGACAAATTGATTATGAAATTTTTTCATATTGGTCTTCCCTCCTTCCTATAAGAAATGTTTGATACTCTTTTCCATTTGATCTGCAACTCCATTAGGGGCTAGTAGAGCTACACATTGAAAATAGTTAAGGAGGAGAGGACAAATCAATTAAAATTATTTTACCTTTGGGGTTTATCCACCTTGTACCCCACTAATGAATACAAACCATCATTTTGTTGAGAACCTCTCGCCAAACTTGGGAGGTAGGAATTTTGAGTGATATTGGCATGCCAAGATATTTGAAAGATGACCAATTTCCCATGAAGGGGAAACCAAGAATCCTAAATATGATCTGTGATTGAGCCCTCGATATATTCCAACCATAAATTTTACTTTTGATACAATTAACCTTCCCTCCAAATGCGAGTAAGAAGTTTTCCAAAACATTTTTAAATATCTTTCTTACAATTGAAGAGGGAACACCTAAGAGTAGCGTGTCTTATGCAAATTGAGAGTGATTTATTACTTTGACCCGTCTCAAAATATATATCCCAGGAAGCCTCCCCATTATTCTTTCATAATCAAGTTTCCTACTGAGATATTTTTGCCATTACAATGTAAAGAAGAGGAGACAAAGGAAAACCTTGACAAAGACCCCTGTTGATTTGGGAGAATGACGAAAGTCTACCATTTATCATTGGTGTTATCCAGGGGGAGCCTATACAAGATTTGATCTATTCTATAAAATCTTCATCAAATCCAATTTCCATAAAACAACAAAAATAAAGGAGTTCCTTACTCGATCAAAGGAATTTTCCATATCCAACTTGATTTCCATTCATTTTCCTTGTTTACACAACTATTGTAAATGGCTTCATGAGAAAGAATTATATTATCAATAATTTTCCTATTTTCCATAAAACCTCCTTGGTTGTTGAATATTAGTCTTGAAAGAATAGGTCGTATCTTGTTTGCAATAATTTTGGTGAGTATTCTGTAAGATGAATTGTAGAGGGAGATAGGATGGAACCGATTGAAATTTGAGGGGTTAACTTCCTTGAGAATGAGATCCAAGAAGGTTGAATTCATGGAACCTGCCACCTTTTTCTTCTTTAGTGTGTAGTTTAGCATTCTTTTTAGATAGAACTTGATAGTATCCCATAAGTCCTAGAAGAAGTGGATAGAGAATGCATCTGGTCCATGGGATTTATCCTCCTCTATCCTCCTCCTCCATGGGATTTCATATTGGTGTTCCCTGAGAAAGATTTCATTTTAATCTCTTGAAATACTTTGTTGAATGTTTTCCAGCATGTCTTGCATACTTGGAACATCTTCCTCCTTTCCCTCCTAAGAATATAGCTTCCAAAAATGCTATGTAGTTTCCTCCTTAATGATCCAAGTGGACATCAATGGCTTCCCACCTATTCCATTTTCTCAAATTACAGTTCCCATATTGGCAGTTTTTCTACAGTTTTTTGGGTCCCAAACTTCTGGGGCCATTCTGAGGCCCTAAACAATGTTTCTTTTTTTTACTTGGAAGGGCCCAATAAATCTGTATTGGGATATATTGGTTTGTCTGGATTATGTAATCCTCGACTAAACCTTTCTAATGGGGTACCAAGTGCCCCAAACAAAGATCGTATGAAAAAGTTGTGCCCTCGATAAGTTGACATATCAACTACCCCCATCGAGGCCCACAAACCTTTTGGTGGTTTGTCTTTCAGGGTTAGGGTTTTGGATGTTTTGGTTTTTCTAATTTATGCTTTATGTTAAAAATTCCTTTTGAGCCTCATTGTAATCGGCTTCTTGCAAATGAGTTTAGTAGACACATCTCTCATTAGAGATAAACTGCCACCATTCTAGCTAGCTTGTGTGATTTTCATTTTACAATATTTTGTATTCCAGAGAGTCATTAATAGAATCTTATTTTTATTGTATTACCGGGTTCCTTGAAATATCTCTATGTATCCCATTTTGATAAATCTATTATATTTCTTCTTCATTTCGTTCTCAAAATAATCCATATCACTTAATCTACTTGAAATTGTCGATTGTTTGTCTAGTTTCAAATTGAATTTTATTAATTGTACTTTTTTGCCTTCTAGAATGGGACTAATTTTGAAAGAATGATGTATTTATATCTCTTGATCAAAGCCAAAGTCTATGTGATTCAAACCTCCAGTCTTATTCTGCTTCTCGGAAGGAAACATATACACTATAATAGGCATCTCTTTCCATTTGCAAAACATTTTATGTTACTTCCCTCTCTACCATTGTTTGCTGAATTTTCTCTAGTTCTTGAAGTCTATAAAATCTTTCGTGATAGGGGAGGGTGAAGGAAGATTTAGTCCAAACTTTTAAATCATGTTTAATTGAGCAGAGATTACTTTCTAATACATAATTGGGGGATCCCAAAACTGGTTGATTCCATATTTCCTTGACAAGAGAGATGGCTTCCTCATGATGAAGCTAGAGAAGGTTAAAATGAAAAGGGATTGGCCAAAAATTATGAGGACATTACAAGAAGAGAATTATAGGATTATGATTTGAAATTTCCGATGGAATTATTTTTGAGGTGATAGTGAGGGGAGAAATAAAAGAGTTTTTGTGAATAAGGAATCGATCAAGACGAGAAACTATATGACCTACGCCCGAGCACTTGTTACTCCAAGTGTATTTCCCCTTCATCATATTAATATCTTGAAGATTCCAGTCTGAGATGAGAACCTCCATGTTCTCAAGCATGGTGTCATGCACATAACCTACCCCCCGTTTTTTTTAGTTGTAGAAAATAGTGTTAAAGTCACATACCAATATACAAGAGGAGGGATCTAGACTTTCTTTGGAAGCAAACAATGAATTCCAACAACCTATTTTTTCCATATATCTAACATGCATATAAATATTAATAATAGAGACTTTTGTCCATGTTTCTCTACAATGAAGGATAGAAAAGATCCAATTATTTGAAGAAAATATTACCTTTGCATCTACTTGAGTGGTATCTCATAATGTCATGATGCCTCTTGAGGCGCCATGTGAGTTGATTATGACTCCTTCACTATTTTTCATAGATTTTTTCCCTGGTTGTATTATTTCAGAATCCTCCATTTTAATATCCTTCAATAGAATTATAGTATGTTTCTCCATCATGATGAGATATCTAAGGGATTTGGATTTAGCTTTGCTACTAAAACCTCTACAGTTCCAAGAGAGAATTTTCATTATTTATGGAAGGAGGAAGAACGTCCTCCTTTAACAGGGGGAGATTGAGGGTCTAGTCCTTTACTGTTACCTTCCCCCGAAATGTTTCCTATTGATCTTTTGATGGAGTATTTCCAAGTTCCCATTTAGTTTTCCTTATTTGCATTATCCTCTCTACTGTCACAATTTTTTTTCCTTCCTAATTTCTAGGTTTTTTCATTTGGTATTTCTCCATCCTCCAAATTTTGGCATGTTTTCCCTCTGGTAATTACTTTTTCATGATTATCTGGTCGTTTTCCTAAAGTGGGATTGGCCTTACTATTTTCGTCTTCTTTGGAGTCTTCCTATTCGTCCTCAAGATCTTGAAGATCAAGCTCAGGGGGGGTAGTTCTTGATGACGTATTATTTGGGTCCCATGTCCCATCAACTCCCTTCACTTTCAATGTTTATCCCAACGACTCAAATCTATTTGTTGTTTCTATATGAGGTTCATGTTGGTTTTTATTACCCTACTGTATTCAGTTTTCCTTAGGGTTTGGTTCTGATGAGGCCTTCTTAGATGGGTTATTTGGGCGATTATGTTTTAATATATAGTGTTTTTTCTTTCATTTATTCCATAATTGTTTTTCTCCCTTACTTGTTTCCATTCTTCTTCTTGTTCTTCATTTGCTACAGAGTTCCCCTGAGAACAATTTGGATAGTTTCATGCAAAATGACCATACTCGTGGATATATTTTCATTTAAAAGGGAGTTGTTCATAATCAAGTTGTTTAACATGGGTCCATCCGTCAAGAGAGAGCTTGATAGCTTTAGAAATCCCTTTCTCAAAATCTACTTCAATGCAAATTCTTGCACATGTGTACATTGACATCTTAGGCCCATATTTTTCAATGTATTTACCAAGAGAGTCGCCTATGCACTTTAGGGCATCATCTCCCGAATAATCAAGGGGAAGATGGGGAAGATGAACCTATATAGGAATGACTAAAGGGATATCAATTTCTCGGTCAAAATTAGGTGTCCATTTATTTAGATGCATTCCCCTAGTTTCGTAAAAGTATGGGCCACTTTGAAATATCAAGTCTCTATCCTCTTTGAATTAAAAAAAGAAGGTGTAGTAACCCTTACCAAAAAAGAAATGGTTGAGTTTTCCCATGATCAAGGGAAACCAATTCCTTGTCAACTAGGTTTCCATTTGGAATGGAGAGGGCCAAAGGTACGTTAAATGGTCTATTAAACCATTTTCCACAAATTTCAAAGCCTTACATTGAGTTGAGATGTAAGGCATATTGATTTTGAGAAATTGGTCAAGCTTCTTAACAAAGCAAGAGAGAGTGGGTCTAGAAGAGGGCTTTCCTATTGAACTATCCAACTTTCTAAAAGCTTCAACATCAAAATCAAATTCCAGTGGAGGGTTTGAGTCCCATCCTAACATGGTTGCAATCTTGATCACCAGGAGATCAACACCGAAAAACTAGGGTCCAGAGTTGAAGACTTTTTACTCCCTAGTTATGGGGAGAAAATTTAGCTAAGAAAATAATCGATCAATTTAAATATGTTACATGTACTTATTATTTTAAATGAAATTGTAGGAATATATAGATTAGTTTCTATAAATTCCAAAAGTATAACTTGTTTGACAGTTGTGTGTTTTACCTCTACATATATAATGGGCTCAATAACCTACTTGTAAACCATTATAAGTTTCTATTATGATTTAGATATTGAGAATACTTGAAAGAAAAGTAATAAACTAATTTAATTAGTAAATTTGAAAATCAACTTAAGTGATTATCTAGGTGTGTGCAACATAGATGTTGGTTTCTTTCATTGTGATACTGGAATCTATAATAAAGGTAGCCATACAAATTTCATGGAGTCGGAGAAATGAAGTTAACTATAAGTTTACAACCAACACATTAACTTTCTAGATAGTTTAAGAAAAACTCAACATGAATAGAACAACTTCATTAGTTATAAATTCCAAAAAAATAGTACATATAAATATATTTACCTCGTTCAAGAATCCATCATGAGAAATATGAGATCAAGAATCGTGTGTAATACCAATCTAAAGGATAAATAAAAGTGAAGTAAAACCAAGCTCAAGGAAGGACTCCTACCTCTCTACCACTATAACCTCCAAGTGTAACTACACATGTCCCAAGCACGACACATGGGTAAATCGATATTTCGATCCAATCACCTCACATAACGAAATTCCTTAATAGTAAACTCCATCATTAACTCATGTACACTTGGGGCGCTGACTCCTACATCTCTACCAATCTAATCATTTATATAAATTAAAATCCATCATTATAAAACAACTATAAATTTTAACAAAACCAAAATGAAAACCACTTAGAAATGAAAATGAAAAAGTGATATTCTCAACATATTCCACTTTTTGGAATAAGATGATGTCATAACGTGATGATCTATATATTCCTATGGTCCTATACCTCACATTATATTTAGAGAGTCATGAGTGAATCTTCAATATTTTCATAGGCTTTGCAATCGTTAATGGATGTGCATGAATATGAATATTCTCATCCCAATCAATGACCACTTATATGTGGACGGACCACAAGTGAATCAAGCCAGGAAAGCAATCTAAATGAATATTTTCCATAATTGATTCACATTGCATAATTTTATAAAATATAAATTCTTATTCTTATTATAATACATTTCCCATAATTGCTTCACATTGCATTTATATGATAAAATATAAATTGGTATTCTTAATATAATAATTATTAAGTCTTTTAGAATTTTTTATTCAAACACTATAACTTCTCGTGACACAAAAAATTCTATATTTCTATATAAGTTGTTTCTATAGTTAGATTATTATTATTTATTTTTGTTAATTTTGGTTATATTATTTCTTAATTATATTAAGTCTTTTAGAATGTTTTATTCAAACACTATAACTTCTCGTGACACATAAAATTCTATATTTCTATAAGTTGTTTCTATAGTTAGATTATTATTATTTATTTTTGTTAATTCTAGTTATATTATTTCTTGTTCGGTTTGTGCTTAGATTATTTATTTTTATTAATTATGGTTATAATCTTTTTTGTTCTTTCGGTTTGTGTTGATATAAATTGTAGCTCAACATAGTATCATTGGAAAGAAAAGATTGAATCCTACTTATAAGGAAAAAAATATTCCATCAAAATTATTAAAAAAAATTATAATTAGAAAGCATCGATGCAACAATCAAAGCCCGTGTACTGCAGAAATGTATGGCCTCTATGCTAAGATACGCTTATAATATTCTTTTATGGTTGAAAATATCTTTCACAAATTTTAAATTGGGATATAATTAATTTTTTATAATAAAACATTTAATTTTTTTATAGGTCTTATAGTGTATAGAAAACATTATTTTTTTTTATAGGTTTCAGAGTATATATAAAGTTTTATTTTTATTAGTGATATTTTTAACAATTTTTTTTATAAGTAACTGATTTGAAGTGGAAGTTGTCATGTCCCCACAATGTGCCTATTCAAATCTTGTGATTATGTACTTTTTGAGGGCGTGTGGCACCACGACGTTTCACACTTGGTTACTTAGCAATACCAATGATACTTCATCTAGACTACACTTCTTCACCTAGAGCATACCCATACTTCGTTCTAGGCTACTGGTAAGTCACACTCCTACTCTAGTGCAACTCTTCTATACTTAGACAATTGTCAACAACTTAACACTTAGTCATATATAAGAATACATCCATGAAACAAAGAGAACACTTGCGAAACAAACAAGAGAAACACATATATAGTGTGAGAAACACAAATTGTGCCTAACACCCAGCTAAGTCTTATTATTGCAAAATTGTTACAATATGCGCACTATCGGTTCGGTTTACAACTCGAGAGAGTCACATGAATCACCTCACCTCACCAAGCCACTCATACACATATTTGTCACACCAAGACTTGTCCATCATAACATCTTTTGCAACTTTTGCAGAGCACCTGAAATGTGCATCCACCACAAAATCCTCTTCTCTTCTCTGCTGCAAGACTTTGCAAAGATCTATGATTCAGTATCCTATCATGCCTCCTCAAACCTACGATAAGACTTCCCCCAAATGCAACCCAAAATAAGGTCGCCCCAACTCTGTCCACAAAATCACCTCAAGGAAGCACAAGTCCTCCCATGTGAAGCGACTTAGCTCCTTGAGGGAGCTCACCCCTCTTCGTCTAAGTCTTCCTTAGAATTACAGAGCTAATCTTTCTCTCTGTGTTCCCCAAACAATCCATATAGGTGAACTTCCATGACCCATGAGTCACTACCCTTTGCAATGTTGGGTTGACCTATCACGTGGGTGCATTCGGGGGGCTTATCCATCCAACCCATTGAACTCCTTGTTCCATTCTTTGTTCGACCCACCAAACTCCTGACTAGCACCCCCATATGTCCAACCGACTCGTTGTTTGGGTGAGCGTGACACTTAGAGAAGTCAAGTTGATTTGTCTAGGCACATCCTCTTTATGCAGTATCTGATTCGTCTGTTGGTGGAGCACCCAAGTCTTTCCCCCAACCCTTTGTCAAACTATTCGTCGTTTTCCTTATGTCGCAAGGCATATCGGTTTAGTCTCCCTTGGTGTGTCACATGCCCAAGGCGTCCTAAGTATCCCGATATAAAGACATCATCATTACACTTTGTTAGGTCCAACATGGTCATACCACTACCTCCATTCAACAACCCCAATTTCCACAAGTCGTCACAATGTCAAGTCATTCGGGCACACACATCTTTAGCTAGGGATGTTATAGAAGTGAATTCAAAAAAAAAATACAAATGGTTTATAAAAGTTGACAAATAATTGAGGGTTGAAGAAAAAAAGGACAATGCACATTTAAAAAATTAAAATGAAAGAAAAGAAAGAAAAAAATGAATGAGCAAAAAGAGGAAATAGGAGAGAAGAATGTTGGAGAATGGAAAATGAAACAACAAGGATGATTGGCCTTCCCTTTAGGATTTACCTTTGTCTTGACTATATTTGTAACACCCTATTTTTTATTCCTTGATTAAATTGTAATTAATTATGATCAAGTGATGGTTTATCTCAGCATGGAGATATTATTTCCATGCCATGGCATATGAACAATGTAAATGTATTATTGTTTAATAAAGAAAGTCAACAATTGATTGATGGGTGGAGCACACATACTCACCATGGTACCATGAGGAGGATTAGTGAGGGGGCATAGAAGGGGTTCATAATACTAGAGAACCCAAGTCACCTTGTTGAAGTATTTTGGTAATAATCAATCATTTCTCCTCTTTCCTAATTTCAAAGGAAATCAGTTAATGAAAAGGGGTTGGTAGTTGAACTATCAACCACCCACAATGAATACAATTATGGAGGGATGGATAGACAATTGAAGACTATCAGCTAGGGTACAACAGAGTACCACCTCATGAGAAGGAAGGAAGATATGCATGGGTGTGTGTTGGAGAAGACGGTAGAGGAGACTGGAGGTGAAGGAGAGAAGGCACAAGGAAGAGAGAACGAGGGGGAATGTGCTTAGAATGCATGAGCATAGAAGGTATACAAAGTGTGATAAAATTCATGTGACTAGGCAAAGGACCCTGAAACCAACTCGATCTGAGAGGGTCATGAGCTTGATGGGTGCAGAGTAGTGGAAAGGACTCCCTTGGGTTGAGATAATTCAGCTCGAATGGCATCTAAGAAACCTCGTGGAGGCCTCAGGCATGATGGGTATGGAGGGTTACTATCATTGGATTTCTATGAAGGAGAGTGTCGTTCACATTGTGAAAAGTTGCTTTGAGAGATTGAATATCCCCTAGTGGTATCATGGTATGGCATGAGGGTTTCCAATTGCATAATGGACTAGTGAAATTGAACCTACGGTTGAGTGGAAAAGTTCTCACCCTCAATCAATTGGCTTGGCTTGTAGTTTATGAATAGATAAGTGTTTTCTTATGCTTCGCATGTTGAATATTTGAATGAATTGTGCTTGTTTTTCATTTTTTAGGTGTATGGATTTATGAGCATGATGGACGAATGCAAGAGCATTTAAATTCCTATGTAATGGCCAATTCCATGCTGGATAATTCCTTTTAAATGCATGTATAAGGAATATACAACCTAGGGCTACTAATGTTATGAATTGGCATGAATATATGTGGGTAGGGAATGAATTGAAAGGGAATCTGAGAGGATTGTAGAGCTAGCGGAGGATCGATTGATCCTTGTACAAGCTAAGGACTAGAGAGGTTGAAATGCCTTATGAATGGGCCTTATTTGAAAAGATAGAACCTAGGTGTGAAACTTTGAAAAAGGCCAGATGAAGGATCTCAAATACAGAATCATGGCCCAGAGGAACTGTGAGATCAAGATGTCTTTATAACATGGAGATGCATGTTGGTGATGTGGCAGTGGCATCATGGACTACCATAGTGGCAGTTTACCTATGGAAGAGTTCCAGTGGTGGGTCATAGTGGCAAATTCTATAAGTCTAAGGTGAGAGAAGGGATAGGTTCCATTCCATCATTAATTTAGGATCACAAGAGGGAATCAAATATGTCAAGCACTTATATTCCTAAAAGGATCAAGGATCATCAATCAAGATCAATATTATCCATCAGATCCTTCGAGAAGGCATCAATGGAAGGATCCATTCAGAAATCTATTAATGGTATTTTCATTTTTGACAAGGCTAGCTCGATCGACTAATCGTCACCTATCCTTGAGCCTGAGAATAATGTGGGCCATTAGATCATTCAGATCTCAACAATCATATCTCTCAGAAAATCATCTTCAAAAATATCCACTCATAAATTCCCATGAGAACTTTGTGTTTTCGAAGGATAGATATCAATCCAACTAAAGATCATGTTTTTTTGGAATATGCTTGGATCTAGGCCATTGATTGGCATGATTACCAATCGTCTGATCCATCAAACAAACATGTTATCTTGGAAGGGGAAACTATGGAAAGAGAGTGTCACGTTCATGTCAGAAACAGGTGATGTGAGTTTCATGTCATTTGAGTGACAAGTGGAGGCATGTCATTGGGTACATGTTAGCAAGGACAGGTGAGTCAGAGATCACTAGGTGGAAGGCATCATACAAAAGAGGATAGGTGTCCTTTTGTGGTTAAGTCAGGACAAGTAGGAAAAATGATTGGTCGAATGATTTTAAGTCCAAAAAGGATAAGGACCATTGATCACAGTTGATATGGACAGTTTGATTTGTCAAAAGACTAATTTTCAGAATGAATTGTTCAGGGAGAATTCTCGATGATGGAAGTTGTCTGAAGTAGTCTGATAGTGACTTCATACTTCAGATTTCAAAATAACCATGAAGGAGGGTATGTCTGTTATCTCGATGGAAGTTCTCTGAAATGGGTGTCCCCAATAGGATTATGGGTTCAGACCATCAGAAAGGATTGTGTGAGTGGTGAGCTATCTGTCTCGATGGGGAATGCCCGAACAAGCAAGCCTACTAGTTTTTCAACATTAGATCTTGGGAGGATTGGAGCGTAATGAAAAGGGAGAATCTAACAGTCATTAGGTTGTGGTTTTTCAAAGAAAATGTTGATGCGAAATAAAACAACATCTCGATGAAAGAACCTGATGCTGACATTCCAATAGAGTATCTGGCTTTAGATTTCAAAGAGACTTGTGAAAAATATCAAGTGGACTTTCTGATGGATATGTTCCGATGAGAATTTTTTGATAGTATTGCGGGCTTAAAAATCTCGGTGGCCTATATCCAATGGGTTAGTGATATGTCCAAATCAACTAGTGTGATGCAGAAGCATCCTTCCATCTCAGCACATACCAGCTAATCAACACGCATGGTGCACATTCAATGAAGGAAAGGCATCGCCCTCTCATTTTTCCTCGAGAATCTAAGGCGTGATCCAGGCAATTAATGAAGACAAGATGGAAGAGACAAATCATGCTTTCTCACAAGATGGATATAAGGTCGCCATTAATAGGCTGACAACATAAGGGATCTGCATCCGATTTGGAGTAGATTTCCATCATTGAAATTTTCCCTATTGTAGGGACCACTATTGTAGCTTGCAAGGGAAGCTCGTAGATCCCCTCTTGTATAAATATTTGTATTATTTCTAATTATAAGGGTGGGTAGACTGGAGGTTGATGAGAGTCGAGACTCAGTTGTAAATTAGACTCCACCATTGTAATTTGGCATTCCACCATTAATAGAAAATGACAGTTTTTCATGTTCCATATTTTTGTGTTGTTGGAACACTTTTAGAATTATAAACATGAAGATTTTTCCTATTTTTCCACTTTAACTTAGAAGTCGATTTCCAAATTTCACTTTTAAGCCATAGCGCACGCATAACTTTCGTCGTCAATTGATTTCTCCCGTCGATAACGTTTCCCCTTTTCTCGAACGTTTGGAGCCGCCTAAATGTTAAAAAGGTCAAAACCTCTAGAGATTGGCTTCATTATTTTAGATTTTGGAGTTCCGTGCTTTAGGTGTGTTAACATGTCGCTCTTTCAAAACCTCGATACATGAAAAATGTCCAACATATCCTAGTCACCACACACATATACCTCCTAATATCTGACGCGTCTTTCTGGAAAGTGACCTGTCAGAATTTTAAATTAATTTAATTAACCAAATACATGAAGTGATAAATAACTAAAAAGAAACTAAAAACCTAGTTAGAAAATCAATTAATAGTTTCACTATTTCGGATTTCGGGCCTTCGTCATCTATTATATCCCCAATTCACAAAGCCCGAACTCCCAAAATGTCTTAAGAATTAAGCAGGTTTAATTAACAATTAAAAAGGATTAGAAATTAATTAATCACTTCACGATTTTGCATTTCAGGGATCCTACCTCGATAAACTATCAATATCCTGAGGTTCAAAACCCCGAAATACTTAAGGTTAAACATGATTATTTAGAGGGTTAAACATGATTAAAATTAATTAATCCCTTTGTGATTTCGCATTTCGAAAGTCATATCTTGAACTACTATAGGGTATCCCGAGGTCCCAAACTCCGAAATATACTTAACAACAAGTGTGATTAATTGACACATTAATAAGGATTATATCATGATTAATTTTCCGCTAAATCATAACTCGGGAAAATTCAAATGTTGTTTGTCAAACTTCTAATCACTAACCACCAGAAATTAATGACATTAATAATCGATCTACGATGATCATTCAAAATAATATCTCGGACCACCACCTAAATATTTTTCATTAAGGAAAGTTAATACTTCGTCAGTAGAGATATTTATGAAATCAATGAAATTAAGGGAAAAAGAATATTGAAATTTGAATTTCATCTTGCGTTTTTACAAAACAACAAGTTTTTGAGATAAGAAGTTTGTGCATTTCCCGTGACAGGCAACAAAGTGTTGAGCTCGTGATACCATGGCTCCATGAAAAGAAACTAAAGCGTCTGGTGAAAGATCTAACTCAAACACAAACATTATTTCAGACACTTCACCCTGAAGCCAAGACACCATGAAAACCTGAACACAGGTATTCGATATTCTACAGTACAAATTGATCAATTGCCTAGACAATTCAGACGACGAGGAGATTAAGACCTAGGCTACCAAATATAAAATTGTCGCTCAATCAGAGCTATATAAAATAGCAACGCAACCCAGGCTCATGCCTTATAACGATATGATTGGTTGGGCGCTGGAGAATGTTGACCTCTCAACCAGAACCATCTGTAATCCACAAAAATTCATGGTTGGGTCTTTCTGACCAGAACATTTCCAGGTGATGTACAAACTATCCTTGGTCCCTAACTACATTTATAATTCCACTTTCTTAATGGACTTCAACATAAAATAATCCGTGCAATATAACAAGAACTTACGTGATATGATCAAGGATTAGTGCTCCCGTCCCAAGAAGTTTAGAGTAGACAGCCATGGCGTATATGTTGTTGCCTCTTTAGAGCCTCACATGATGTGTAGACTTTACAGAAATGAAAATACTACCCATTTCTTCCTACCATGGGTACCAATTATGCATACAGTGGCAGAGGGGTATTCCTTCGATTGGGCCAAGATATTATCCGATAATTTGGTTAGGGAAATCACGGAATATCATTCATTGAGAGCCAAGGGGAAACCTGCCCCATTTTTCATGTCATCATACATCATGGATGTTGTTCGTTTTATGACACCATTTCCTTTGATGTGCTGGAACTGGACTCCAACTAGTGTTGAGCCAATACATTTTTCTCATTCAAAGCTATGGGAGGATAAAGAGAAATATTTCTTCTATGAAATCTGCAATTATGTGGTGGTGTCGATGTATATCGCCATATATGTATTCCCATCCCCCTAGGATTTCTGAAAAAATAATGACCAACCTAGGGAAGATAGTGGATTGGTACATCAAAGAGTGTTTTTCTTACATGATGGTTTTTGGTTGTTATGTTCCTCCACGTGCCTTGCCGAATTTCTTACTAGATCAATTGGTGTGCCATGAAGTAGCACATCCAACTGTACTTGGGGAATCAGTAAGGAACTTAAAGAAGTGAAGAAAAAGGTATGGCCCACTTTTCCTTTGCAGATTGGTAGGTTTACAATGTTAGATTTCAACCACTCGAAGGTAGAGGCCGTGGCCCTGGAAGACATCAAGCTGGTCAATATTGAATTTAAGAAGCATGATCCTCAGAGGATCGTGGGAAATCACATGGCTCTTTCCAATTTAAAAATATACAAGCATGAAGATTCCCCACGGGATGAGATCTTTTGAGGAGTAAGATCCTATCAGGAAGTCTTGAGTCGAGTCCAAACTCTGGCTCCAGACAAATTAGTAGAGTTTCATAACTTTCAATGGAACAAAATGAATGGTCTTCCTAAAGTCTTGGAGGAAGAAACCCCAACACCTCCATCTATACAAAAAGTTGAGACTCGAAGTTTAGAAGTGGGGATTTCCAGTGGACAGGATGTTCGAGAACATTTGGAAAAAAAATGAGGTTGTGACTCAGAAACAGGACACTGCATTGACAAACCCACCAAATGATCAGACTAAAACTTAGGCTGAGGCCTTGATAAAAAAGGGAGAATAAAAACCACCATCTACACTGATAAAATCATCCACTGACACAATCGAGAAACGACCATCTACCGAGATAGGCAGCCCTATCCAATTTGTCACACCTTTATATTCTAGTAGAGGGAATCTGAGCACTGAAGTGGTATTTATAGAAGATCATACACCTATTTCGGTGGAAGATATACCCCCTTTCGACATCTTCTTCAGCAAAAATAGGAGAGTTGTTGTGAAAATTGAAACTCATCAACGGGAAGGTGCGACTGTCAAGAGACAGAGAGTATTATATGATAGTCAACCCTTAGAAGAAACAAAGTTCGCTATGGAAGTGGCAGGCTCATTAGGAGATTTTGCCACAACAAACCAATACTCACTTGGAAACCTAAAGGAATAATTAAAACAGAAGGATTTGTTGGTGAGCGAGTTGAAAATCCAAGTAAATACTATAGAGAAGAATGTTAGAAGTGAGATGAATAAAGGATTTGAGCAGATCAGATTCTATGACAGACAGGAAATTCAACGGCTTAAGAACAGACTTGATGAGATGCATAGAAATTCACAAGCAAGCAGATAACTTTTCATTCAAAAGGGGGATTTGGTCAGATAATT
Source organism: Picea engelmannii (assembly GCA_009831015.1). Taxonomy (NCBI): domain Eukaryota; kingdom Viridiplantae; phylum Streptophyta; class Pinopsida; order Pinales; family Pinaceae; genus Picea; species Picea engelmannii. Next base: position 132,145 of record ML792257.1, on the reverse strand, counting down.
ACAAGTTGAATTAAACCTGGTCGATAATGAAACAATGAATATATTATCTTTTCAAGCCCAAGCATTAGGAATGCAGGAGAAGATGGAATCAATCCAACAAAACCTTTTTGTCAGACTAACAACTATTCATAATTATTATCGGTCAATAGACCATTCTTTAAATAATATTTGCATAAAAGAGAGAGAGGCCATTGCAGTTAGAGTGACATTCCAAGAGGTCATTTTATCTTCAGCAAAGGAGGAAGTAGCCAATGTCACTAGAATGTCCCTTCAGAACAAACTCGAGGTGACATAATACTTAAAACATGGGAGGCTAATATAGTTGAAAGTAAGAGATTAGCCAAGGAAGTGAAGAAAACTTGTGAAGAAGATTGTTCCTCACTCGACAAAGAATCGTTGGGCATTGAAATAGATAGTATCTCTGAAACCCTGGGGAAACTTGATTTTGAAAAACATCAACTCACTTCCAAGACAAGTATGGAAGAAGCCCAGGACGAAATCCAATAGTTGAAACAAGTTGACCTTACTCAGATAGATAAATGGATAGTCAATCCTAGTCTACGGTTAGAGTCAGTATCTCTAGAATCCAAAAGGATGGAAGATAGGCTGCCACACATAGAGAATAATTTATACACTTTTGAGGCAAATAATACAATAGAGCCTTCCAGGTTGGTGGTACAATTAGTGGGCAGATGCATTCAGTGCGTTGAGCAAGGAAAGGCCAGTACGTCTGGGAACAAATGATACAAAGTGTGTACTCCTTTTACACAAGTCATGATTCGGGACTAGCTATTTTATGAGTTGGAGTACAAGAAGAAGAAACTTCTCTGCCAGTAGGTAAAGAGACAAAAAAGATGCAAGTGAAACGTTTCAAATTTCACATATTGTAATTTTTATTGTTTTTGAATTATGAGAATCTCAACCGCCTAGGGTTGAGGTCGTTTTGTATAAATGCATAGTTTGAAGATTGAACAAAGGTTGCTTCTTACCGGATGTAATAAGGAAAAACTCTCCTTTTGTGAGAAATAATACAAGTGCAGACAGGGGTTCCAATTTTTGTGTAGTTTGAGTTATGTTCTCCTCTTGTATTCCATATTTTTTGTTTCCTTTATGTTATTCCTTGATAAGAGAGTGATTGCAATTTAGTATTACTACTACTGTAGTCACATTTTATCATTTGTTTGATAAGTAAACAGTTTTTCCTCCGTGTTTACTATAAGTAAATACAAGACCCATGAGCTATTTGGACTATTGTATCTCATATCCTTACAAGGGTGCATTCTTTTATTTCTTCTATTGTAAACAAGGTAATATTTATTGTGCATTGATGCCTCATTTTGTTTAATAGTTTTGTAATTTTCCCTCATATCACCTGATTTTATAAATTGACTCAGACAACAAATTACAGCATCTGTCTTGTTCTGTCATTATTTTCTTTTGAGGATAAATTCTTATATAACTAACGGAAGAAAAAGCACCATTAAAACCATCCCTTTATATTTATGATGACTTGACATTACTCTTTTGAGACTTAAGGGTAATCTCAGGAACAACATTTTTAAGGCGTCGTTGCCAGGGATGGAGAAACAAAGTTATTTTTCCCTAGGAGAAATGACAAGGTAATATTTTGTCTTTGATAGTGAACAAGGATTGAATACTGTATTAAAGATTTATATATTTCACTTGGTGACTCCATTACAAATAAACTGACATTTGGTAGAAAGAATACCAGGAAGAACCCAGACGATCAACAGACTATGCATGTAGCTAATCCTAAAAAGATATTAAAACCAAGGGGATACCTCACACATACTACTACATCCACAAGTAAGGTTTACCAACCCAAAGTTGTGCAAATTGATACTAAGGTTCCACTTGAACAGTCAATCTCAAAATAAGGTTACACACAAAGCCACTTAGAAGATACATCAACTGCTAAACTTGATACCGAAATCATAAACCCCGAACAAGTTTTACTTGAGGTAAAATCCGAGACCGATTCAACTTCCCCCTCTACTAGTAAAGGTAAAGGATCTCTTTCAATACCTACTTTATTAGATATTTCGCTGATCCCCAAAGTAAAGGTTTTGATTCCACAAAAATATGAGGAGTATATATCGTACCCTGACTCAACTCCTATTGGTTTTCCTATTTATATATCCTATAAGTCCAAAGAAACCAACCCTCATTTCCATTTCCCCCCCTTTCCAGACTTTTTTTCGCCTACCGGTATGTTTCCCAAAACCCATTCTCCTCATCCTGAGGTAACCGAAGGGTCACTACAAGTTTACAAAAATCCTCTCTTTAACTCTCGAAGTTCATCCCCTCAGAATCAAATGGTTGCAGCTGGAGGAGGTGGTGTTGGAGGCGGTCAAGGACCACCACCTCCACCTCCTAGGATTTTTTCCAAAGTGGCATCCAGATATGCTCTTTTATTCGTTCCCCCGATCCTTCATGATTTACCATAAAATTATATGCAGAACTTGCCTAAATTCATGGGAGAAGGGGATTTGACTGCTACAGAGAACATAAACTTTTTTGAGCAATTCGTTGATATCCTTGGCATTGATCACGAGGATGTTTATTCGAGAATTCTGGTGAAAATTTTTGAGGTTCAAGTAAGCCTCTGGTTTTGAGGGCTCCATGTAGGCTCTATAGCATCTTATGATGCCCTAGAAAATTCCTTTTTAAGGCAGTGGGGAGAGAAGAAATATCATTTTTATTATCTAATGGAATTCAGGGCTCTGAGGAAGAAGAATTTTGAGTCAGTCTTGGAATTCACCCAAATATTTAATAAACTATATCATAATATCCCAACAGAGGTCAAACGCTCTCAACCCACAGCTAAGGTGACTTTCGTTAGGGCTTTCTATCTCGACTTTGCCTTACTTTTGAGAGAAAGGAGATCGGTTGATCTCACCAGAATGCAAGACGATGCCATTGAAATTGAATTGAACATGATGTCATCTGGTAAGTTGAAACAGGAACAAAAGAAACTAAGCACTTCAAGGAACACGCTGGAACTTCCAGATCTAGGAAGTCCGTGGAGGAAAAAATGGATGACATGGATAAAATAATTAAAGAGTTATCGAACAAAATCTCTAGAATGGAATTAGACCAGGCCAAACCTGATCCGTTTTCTAGGAGATATTTTAAAAGGAATCCCAATCCCTCGATCCAGCAAAGACCAGTAAAAAAAGAGGATCAGAAAACCAAATCTCCTTCTAAAACAAAAAAATTTATGCAAAGCAATGATGCACAAGACTTTGAGGGGTTAGAGGAATATATAGACAACCTCAGTGATAATAACCAAGAACCTCACCTAAACAAACCGGATTACGAAAGGTATTTAGATCAAGAACCATTGTTCGGAAACGAGGTAAGTATAAATAATATGGGAGAATATGATTATCAAGGAATCATCAACTCTATAATGGCCGAAATTCAACAAAAATACAATTTAAGTCCTAGAGATAAAAAAATTACAAATACTCCACCAAGAAAGATGTTGTCTAGAAATGAAACAAATGAGGCAGCTCAAACATTTGAAACACAAGCTGCTAAACAAAAGCAGTTGAAACATAAGCAACCAAAAAAAAGACAGTGGATATCAAAGAAATGCAAACCAATAGACCAGAAAAAAGAGAAACAGATATCCCAACCAGAGAGGACAAAAATACAATTGGAAGTTTCAATCTGGAAAATGAAATTAATAAAATCAAAATTCCTGTGTCCCTGGTTGAATTAGCAAAAAATCCAACATATAGGAAACAAATTGCCAAAATGATAAATTTCTCAGATACTGAAAGTCATGTAATACTATTAATTTAGAAGATGATAGACCTACTATAATGTTTGGTCCGCATATCGAAAATGATAAATATCATGTTGCTCCTTTTTATATTACGTTGATTGTGCATGATCACCTACTCCATAACTGTATGTTGGATTCTGGAGCCTCCCACATTTTAATGCCAAAATTTATTATGGAAAAACTAGGTCTTGAGGTGACCAAACCATACCGAGATCTATATTCTTTTGATTCAAGAAAAGTTAAATGTCTCGGTATGATAAAATATTTAGTAGTTAAGCTTGCACAGGTCCATGTGAAGAGCATTCTCATGGATGTAGTTGTTGTTGATGTTCCTGCGAAATATGGCATGTTGTTATCTAGGTCTTGGGGTGCCAAAATTGGAGGATCTCTTCAATTAGACATGACGTATGCTACAATTCCAATCTTCAGTGGACAAATGACCCGGATATACAGAGAGGCAAGATTGGCATACACCGTAAGTGACCCACAGAACCCTAATAATTATATGGTTTATGTTGCAGATCAAGATTTAGGAAAATGTATATTATCCATTGATGATTGTTTTGATGAATGTATAGAAGAAAATAGTACAAAAGAAAATGATTTAGAAAAAAAAACAAAAAAAACAAACAAAAATGTAAATAGCATAGGGGTCCTGAGAATGTTTTTGGGTGGTGCTTTGTCTTGGGAAGGAGCTGGAGTTGGATTTCTTTTTGTGGCACCCGGAGATGAATTCGTAATTACTTTCTCATATTAATTTACAGACTCACGGATAAATTTCAAGGAGGTTAAGTTCCTTGGAAAGAAATACTGTGTGGGGAGAAGCACAAGTCAAATTTATTGAACACTCTGGAATTATCTTCCAGGAGGGCATTGAGCTAGTGTGAGCATGCACAAAAGAAACATGATCGAAAGTGTTGGAGAATCCCAGAATCGCTGAACATTTTGGTGAAGGAAGGTTTTGCAAGAAGTGTGTCGACAAATGAAAGGAGATGCCTTAAACCTTTCCATAAGGCCAAGGGAGAAGTCATTGAAGAACTAATATAAGTGTAAGGATTGTTCCTAAGGTGTTGTGATTTCATCTTATAAGCTCAGGAAGAAGAGAGATAAGTTTCTAGGAGGGCCATAGGAAGTCCACTAAAAGACATGGAGGAACTGGGAACCTTGGAGGTTTTCAAGCCAACAAAAGTCACAAGAGAAATTTTGTGTAAAACTTTGCAAGGAGTGCAGAAAGAGTTCGAGAATAGTCCAAGTATCAAAGGGTGAATTTGTGCTAAGTGTGAAAAGGAGTTGAGGAATTGATGAAGTCCCAGAGATGGAGAATCAATCCATCGTCTAGGAGGAGACAGATGGCACAAGATTGAGAAGTTAGGGAGTAAGAGATTCGAAAGGTTTGTTGGGAGAAAACAAGGATCTTTGCGAATTCACGAAGAGAGATTTCAATACAGACCGTTGGATCTGGAAGAGCATGTGGCAAAGGATTAGCGTATCGCTGATTCACAATAGGGAAGAGAAGAGTTGGAAGAAGAAAATACTTGTGAAGTCTGATCTCACGAAGTGATCATAGTTGTTGATCGTGAGGGCAACGAGGACCGTAGATATGGTCCCAAAGAGTTCACTGATTCGAAAATCGAGGAAGGAGGAGGAAGTAGTTCGTGAAATTCCAAAAGTGTGGGGTTGCGAAGGAAGTAGGCCCACGGTCATAGTCTGTGGTCACATCAATGAGGAATTCTAGCCTCAAGAGCTAGCGTTCGTTGGCATAAGAGCTAAAAGAGAAAGGAGAGGGTCTGTGGGTGCCACATAGAAGGCATCAAGTAAGTAAAAAGGGCCTATTTCAAGTTGAAATCAGTTCCATCAAGAGCTCGACGAACCATTCAGTTTGACAACTTGAACGATCCTAGACCGGGAGGTCGTACCAGCCCCGAAGGAGAGGAAAGGGGGGGGGGTTGTCACCAAGCATGGTATCAGAGCATTGATTTCATCTACAGAGTGTGGACGAAGGGAGATGAAAGATATATTTTGATACCAAGAGTGGTATAAGAGCTTGATTTCATCTATAGAGTGTGGAAAAAGGGAGATGAAAGAGATAGTCTGATACCAAGCGTGGTATCAGAGCATGATTTCGACTATAGAGTGTGGACGAAGGGAGATGAAAGAGATAGTCTAATACCAAGAGTGGTATCAGATCTTGATTTCTCTCAGGCGGAGAGAAAGAGACGAAGAAGAGGATGCAAAATTGATTTCTGTAAGCCAGGAAGAAAGAGTGTGATGCTTTGTTAGAGTTGTTGCAAGGCGTTCAGCAGATGATAAACAATTGGGTGGGTTGTAGACAAAGCACTATGGCCATTGAAGGTCATAAACATGGTCGAAGATAATTCCATTTGTAGAAGAGAAAGGCAGAGATGGAAAAGGAGCTCAGTGAAATTTGAGCACAGATGGAGAAGCTAGCATTCAATATGGAGCTGGAGTCAAAGGTACACTGGAGGTACAAATGGATTTTGAAGAGGACATCCAGATGGTTGGTTCAAAAGTTGTTGAACAGAGGGAAGCAACAAATGTTACGAAGGTGGTTGAGGCATGCTGAAAACCTCAGTCATAAGGGAAAGAGATAAGGCAAGAGTCTCATATATTTCCAGGTGGGAAATGATAAGAGGTTAGTGGATCTCATGAATTGCTAGGTGGGCAGAGGAGACATCCTAGATTTCTATGTGGGAAAGGGAGGAGAGGTGAACTCAGTGGAGAGTTCACATCAGCTAAGAGGGTTGACAGATGAAGAGGAGGTAGGAGAGAGACCTCACTCAGCTGGAGATTCATGCAGAATTGTGAGTCGTGTGAATGAATATGATGAGAAGTTACAAACTTCCATCATAGAGAGGAAGGATTAGGGGAGCATTCTGATCATGGGAGGAGTCAAGATATTCCTACCAAGCGACCAAGGAGAGGCTAGCATAGATGTTGTAGATGCAACAGAAATACATCCAACTGAGACTGTCAAGGAGGAGAAGGAATAGATACCGAGGTCTGTCCCGACGGAAGGAGAAGAGAATTTAGCAGAATCGCTCGATGTTTTCAGCTAAGAAGCTGAACAAGGGATGACTGCAGCACTAGGTTCTGCAGTAGAAGAGGGAGAAGATAGCATAGATTTTTCATATCTGTGTGAGGAATTATAAGCTCTTGAGAGGAGAGTGGTAATGAAAAGCATGCACATCCAATAGGCTAAGTTGGAAGCAGATGAAGGATTGCACCAGCATGAGGAGCATCTGGAGGAAGTTGGAATGGGAACAACCGAAGGACTGGCAGGAGTGAATATGTTAGGAGAAGTGGTAGTTGAGAAGAATTTCAATGATGAGGATCCTGTAGGAGTGAATACTGTAGCAGAGTGGCAAGATAAGGCCAAAAACGAAGAAGATGTCTTGGGAAGTCGGTGTGATTTACCCATTGACAAGGGAGGAGTGTAACAAGCCAGTCTACAGAAAGAAAGTTAGTCGATAGAGCAGCTGGAAAAGGTGATCGAGGAGACAATAAAGCTAATGATGAGGTTGCAAGAAGAATAAGTCATCATGAAGAATATGGATGAAAGGAAACCTGCACGAGCAGAGGGGAAGATGAAAGAACAGAAACAACGGAGCATAGGAGCCGAGAGACAACTCCAAGAGAAAGTTTCGGATCTAGGTGTATTTCAACCACGTTGGAAAGCTCATGAGCAGGAGCTCATGATTGTTTTCGTTGTGGATTATGATGCAGGAGCATCGCTCCATCTCAGCACACACCAGCTAATCAACACGTGTGGTGCGCATTCAAGGAAGGAGAGGCCTTGTCCTCTTATTTTTCCTCGAGAATCTAAGGCGTGATCCAAGAAATTAATGAATACAAGTTGGAAGAGCGAAATAATGATTTCACACAAGATGGAGATAAGGTCACCATTAATAGGCTGACGGCAGAAGGAATCTGCATCCTATTTGGAGTAGATTTCCATCATTGTGTTTTTCCCTTTCAATAGGCATTTTGAATGGTGATTTGACACCACTAATGTAGCTTGTAAGGGAAGCTCATAGAGCCCCTCTTGTATAAATCTTTGTATTATTTCCAATTAGAAGGGTGGGTAGATTGGAGGTCAATGAGAGCCAAGACTCAGTTGTAGCTCGGACTCCACCATTGTAATTTGGCATTCCACCATTAATAGAAAATGACAATTTTTCCTGTTCCATATTTATGTGTAATGGATGTTGTGTGATGAATGTATTTTACATGTTTGTGAATTGTAGGTGAATGTTAGGAATCATCTGCAGGGATAGAGATATATTTTTCCATCCGAGAGTGTGTTGAGTTAAGTTTGGTTCTCTAGGATAAGTGAAAGGAGTGTGCGACATAGTAGGGAGACTCTGTAAGTCGATGCAAGGAGTGCATATCTGATCTCAGTGGAGTCAGAAGAGAATTTATTAGGAGGGCACACCGGATTAATTTACAAAATCAGGGATAAATTTCAAGGCGATTAAGTTCCTTGGAAAGAAAGACTATGTGGGCAGAAGTACAATTCAGAGTTATTGAACACTCTGAAATACTCTGCCAAGAGGGCATTGAGCTAGTGTGAGCATGCACAACAACATGGTTGAAAGTGTTGCAGAATCCTAGAATTGTTGAACATTCTAGTGAAGAAAGGATTTGCAAGAAGTGCATTGACAAAGGAAAGGAGATGCCTTAAAATTTTCCATAAGGTCGAGGGAGAAGAGGTCAAATAACTAAGCCAAGCGCAAGGAGTGAGACTAAGTTGTTGTGAGTTAATATTATAAGCTCAAGAAGCAGAGTGAGAAGCTGCTAGGAGGGAAAGAAGAAGTCCATTGAAGTACGCGGAGGAACTAGGAACCTTGGATGTTTTCAAGCCGAGAAAAGTCGTAGGAGGAAGTCTGCCCAAAACTCTGCAAGGAGTGTAGAAAGAGTTCGAGAATATTCCAAGTCTCGAAAGGTGAATTTGCACTAAGTGTGTAAAGGATTCAAGGACTTGTTGAAGTCCCGAAGACGGAGAATCAATCCATCATCTAGGAGGAGACAGGTGGCAAAAGATCGAGAAGTTCGGGAGTAAGAGCTTCGGAAGGTTTGCCTAGAGAAAACAAGGATCTTCGCCAAGTCGCGAAGAGTGATTTCAATCCAAATCATCGGATATGGAAGGGAACATGGAAAAGGATCAACACATAGATAATTCACAATCGGGAAGAGCAGAGTCGGGAGAAGAAAAGTCTCGTGAAGTGATCATAGTAGTTGATCGTGAGGGGAACGCGGACCATAGATCTAGTCCCGAAGAGTTCACTGATTCAGAAATTGGGGAAGGAGGAGGAAGTAGTTCATGAAAGTCTTGAAGTGCGGGGTTGTGAAGGAAGTTGGCCCACGGTCATAGTTTGTAGTCATATCAACGAGGAAGTCTAGCCTCGAGAGTTAGTGCCCGTTGGCGCAAGAGCTAAAAGCATAAGGAAAGGGTCCGCGGGTGCCACATAACAGGCGCTAAGGAAGTAAAAAGGGCCTGTGTCAAGTTGAAATTGGTTCCATCAAGAGCTCTATGGACCATTCAGTTCAACGACTTGAACGATCCTAGACCGGGAGGTCGTGCCATCCCCAAAGGAGAGGAAAGGGGGGGGTTGTTACCATAGTGAGTACATGAGGGGTCCATGTATATGCCATTGGAATTATGTTGTTAGTGGAATATATGAAGTGGATCTACATGGATGTGATGATGTCACCACAAAGGAAATTCCCAAGGAACTTGAAAGGGGCATAACGTATTTCCTAGAGATCAGATTTGAGAATAATTATAGTCATTAGAAATCTCTATAAGAGAATAATTGGCTCATGAATTTGAAATCAGAGATTGAGTGATGGATAAGAGGAGAAATTTGGTATGCTCCACTAGCCTAAGAAGTATTAGGAGGTCGGGTGTGCTACATGGTGGTATCAGATAAATATTCAAACTCTAGGCTTGAATGGTCCATAAAGCAAAGAAAAGTTAAAAATCTAGACTTGGATGGGCCAAAGGTAGACCACAGAGGTATATTAGTTGAGTTTGGTTCAAATACTCAGCCTGTAGGGGCTAAATAAAATCATAGAAGCAGAGGTTTTGTAGCAAGGAATGATGGAACTGAGGATATAGAATTCCTAGAGAATAGACAAACTTGTTGTATTGATAAATGTAATACTGACTATAAGTATGGGCTGACAAAGCCCTTACATGTATGATTGTTTATTATATAAGGGATAAGACCTTTATGGATAATACCTTGTTCTTGAGGAATTAAGGGAAAATGTTTATGGCCAGTCCCTTTGATTGTAATGGAAGATGCCTATTGTTGGTTATCCATTTAGATAGGAATTAATAAACTTTATGAATGAGTATTGCTATGATTAGGTTCCTTAGAGTTGAATGTTTCAAATGGTAAGATGAATTTTATGCATGATGCTTACAACATGGATTAAAGGAAAGGTTTAGAGCATGATTAAAGGTTTTGATGATTCTATTGCATATATCCTTGTGAATATGAGGCTATGGACAATAAGATGTTGATATAGAGTGTTGGAGTACTGAGAGAGGGGGGGGATCAGGATGAGCACTTTTTAACACTTTCAATCACAATATATAATTTTCAACTTTATCAGCAGTACATCATTTTTAATTGCATTCAATATATCATGAGAATATAACCATAAGCAGCACCATTCAAAAAAATCACATCAGATACACAGTACCTTAGAATTTACATGGAAACCCAAATGGGAGAAAACAATAGAATGTTTTCTTATATATATGAAGAATAATTTCATAGGAAGCACCAACTTCCAAATTCTCTAGCACCAACTGGAAGGAGGCACCAACCTCAAGGAAGCACCAACTCATTGTGTTCTCTAGCACCAACAAGTAGGATGCTACAACCCCCTTTCCTTGCCCCATCCTATCGCCGTGAAATATAATTGTAGACTCAAACTATCACTACCACTGATCAACCTGTAACTGCAACTGTCACCAATGAACCTGACATTGTCACTATCACATCAACCAATAATTGTTACTCGGTCATATCAAATTGTTCTTGATGATCAACCAATAATCCAACCTATCATTATCCATGTCATTGTCACTGCCACTGTCACGGTTATATCATCATCAACCAACTATAACCAGATCCACTCACAAGGATACCAAAAACTTCACCATACCATGTACATCAACCATGCACCAAAACCTGTACCATACCATGTACATCAACCATGCATCAGCCATGTACCATACCATGCACATCAACATCACCAAGCATGCACCATAACATCATCGAGATATGCATCAAGCATTTATCATATCACTCATAATATGTATCAATCATTGCATACACCATGTAGCATAAGATATCATCAATGATGTTCCTCAACTAAGTACCATAAGATGCTCCTCAAGCATGTGATAACATCACGATGACATATACCAAACCAGATACCAAGATAACCAAGATATACTTCTAACAATGTATCATAACATCACAAAGGTGTACCATATCATGTACCGTCATCATCATGAAACGCCTGAAGAATGTACCATAAACATAACCATGAATAACACATGTAAAGAATACCTCTAATTTTATAGAAGACCCAATACACAAAATTACAGGTTGTAGCTCTTCCTCAACTTCAGCAAGAAGAGAATATCATCTTCATCAAACTTTACTTCAGTCTCATGGGACTAGTTTTGGATTAGTCACAAACCCTAAATTTAAAAAAGAATAAAGATGTACCTTTAATGAATAAAGGTATGAAATTTTAAACACAAGTAGTCTGATATATTTATTCCATCTCCTCAAACTTTCATGATCTGAAACTTCTCAGAACAAAAGTTATAGCGAGAATGGTAGACCTTGTTGAATTATATCCTATTCTAGAGAGATAACTTGTATAGCATTCCACGAATTCAATGTTTGTTTTCTGATTCTGAAACTCACACAAAATATACTACAGACTGTTATATATCCACTGCAGTTGGTCTCATAGAATTTGAATCCTCTATGAAGAAGTTATGTTTTTTTTCTTGGAACACTGGTTTGAGACTAGTTTCAAGACTAGTCCAAAACCCTATCTGCCACAATGTGTATCTACAAAAGTGTTGGGGACAATTAATTTCTTAATAAAGAAACAACTAATCACCTGTACATTAATTATCAACCAAGTAATGTCTTTTTTTCTCAAGGTAGTACACAAAATATATGCAATAAACTACCCATGAATAATACTGGTCCTACATGATTATATTCTACACTATCAAGCTCATTCAACAAGAAATAAAATGCAAGACTTAAATATCAATACTAAATTCAAGAAGCAAAAAACAAGTGAAAGGAAATGAGACTTATGTTAATCACACAACTTGAATCAACACTAAAGTAAACAACACCTTGTTGAATTGAAAATTTAACTTATTGCACCCAACATAATTCAAATGCTAATCTAGAGAAATAAATTAAATGAAATATAGAAATTGCAGGAAATATTAAATCTGGAAAATATGGTAGCCAACAAATTACTTGAAGAAAATAAAATTTTCTTTAAGGAACATAAATTGAAATTCAAAGAAACAAGAACACAACTAAATTAGTTTCGATGTTCAAGGCATCACCTCGTCCAGGGCAGTGGGCCCACCTGCCAAAGAGTCATTTCTTCCTTGAAAATAATCCAAATAAAATTACAAATAATAGATGCAAAACTCAATGGACATCTTCCTTCATTAAAATATATGAGAGAAATAATTACACCAGAATGAATTTCTTAGCTTTGCCTCAAATTCAATAATTTTCCATCAATTCCATAATTATCCCCCCTCCCCCTTCTCCCTCTAATCTGTTTTCATTTAAATACACAGAGGGGAAAGGGAAATTACAACTAAATGGATTAAAAAATGATTTCCTATTACAATTTTGGATTGATTACATAATCTAAATAAACAATATCAAATCTGGAATATCTTTCCATCATCAATCAACTGAAACAAGTCGATTTTGGCATTGCAATTGGAAGAATTTAGAAAACGACCAGAATAGCAAATCTGAGAAAATCGTCTTCAAATAAACTTTTGTTTCTCTCAATCTAGATCGAATTTTGGAAAACTTATTAGTGGAAAGTTGAATTGGTCTTTTCTGGACAAAACCCATGTCTCGGATTTTTAAGATTCGTCTTCAGGTGCCCGACACATCCAACGCAAAATTGTCACTTCTTATTCCAGCGGATTTCTGAGTTGGAATATTTGATTATAAACTAAAAATCCATTTTGCAATATGGAAGAGATCTTGGAGGCTAAAATCATGAGTGATTTTATAAAAACTCATTAATAAACCATTATTAGTAAAATCATGCATAATAATCTTTAATTTATTAAAAATAAAAGAGAACAAATATTATTTACCCACAAGAGCATAAATAATAATAAAATGGAATTATGTGATAAATTATGATAAATGGCGTGGTAAAGAATGGTAGAAATGGATGAAATATGTGTCAATAAATGGTAGAAATGATGATAGTTTAGTGGCCCAACATCTCCCCCAAACTAAACTTGTTGCATGTCCTCATTTAACCCAATGCATCTATATTAACCAAGTTGAGATTCAATAACCAAGATGTTTACTGCAGCTCATGATAAAAAATAAAAATAAAAACTTCTTCCCCAAAAATAATAGTTATTCAATTCTAACAATGTTGGTGAAGTTGTAACAATTTTCACATTGACTTTCAATCATATGTATATGAAGTTGTAGAAAAATATGATATAAGTAACAACAAACTTTTCCTAAAAATTAGATCCTGTTGAAATTTTGCAAGAAGAATTCTACGATATTAATGCTTCTCGATACAGAAAATCAAAACAATCTAATGCATGGATTTTAAGATATCAACAAAAATGGTTGTAAGTGACAATGCATGATTTCTAAAATTTTACAAATTGATTTAGCTTGATATTTTCTGGGTTTGTACATGTTAATGATATATTCAAATTGTCCGAAAATTCATTTATGCATTGTATGAAAGTGAAATTGTATGCCTTAAATGAGGAAGAAATGAGAAAACATCCATCATGCATAACAACTCCTCCCCCAAACTGGAGAATTAGCATGTCCGCATGCAACTGGAAAACAAATTGAGGTGGTTGCTACAATTACTGTTGAAACCTCAACTTGGTGTATAACAACAAGGAATAAGGGAGGTTTCAGGAATAAATAAGGATAGTAATGGGTGAGAAAGAATATAATGACATGTTCCTGATAGGTAATGAAATAAAAAATACCCTCCCCCAAACTAAAATCTTTGATGTCTTTTGAAAAATGGTGGTAAAGAAATGGAAATAATGGTTTAAAAATATGAGTGAATAATGCTCAGTGTTTTTTCATGTCATTCTCCTGGAATTTTAATAAAGTCAGAAACTTATGCTATTTTACCTTAAGTTTTACCTCCATGAAAGCGTGGAATGGCGTGGATAGACTGATATTGGATGAAGTTGTTGTAGGATGAGTTAATGTTGAAAGTGATGTGGAAGATGGAAGCCATGCAAGCTGAAAGAAAGTAATTATAAAGTGTACTATGGTTGCCTTCTCCTAAACTGATTAGTTGTCCTACCATCAATATTTATATAACACATCTCATTAGTAGCCTCAATCAGTAATTCATCACCTCAATTACCTCATTATATATAAAAGTGACATCATCATGTTATGAATTTCATGTGATAATAATGGATAAAAAGGGAATATAAAAGAGAATAAAAATGACAAGAACAAAAAGCATTCCCTATACCCATCAACTTTGGTTTCTATGGGCACAAAAATGGTGAGAATTAGTTATCTCAATCTTTGCTTCTCAAGATCAATCAATTTCCTGGTGTTCATAATAAAAAATAGGCCTCTTTATTCTACCCCAAAATAATAGTAGTGTTGTTAAAATACGAATAAATGGCGCCTGATTGGGAAAAACAACTATCTTTGGTGAAATATATGAATCTTTCTAGAATAAAGGAATGATAAATTAGATGATACAAAATTTCAAATCTCAAATATCCTAAAAGTTTTTGCCCGTGATATGTAAAGTGAATATATAGAGAACATTAATAGATATAAACCATAACCATCATGATCTAAGAACTGATGAAATATTACCCAAAGAACCATGAGTTCTAGCAAACCTTATATATGCAACAGTAAGCTTTGTCGATAATTAGTTTTGAGAAAATAAGGTAACCAAGTAGATCATAGTATTGAATTAAATTCTATACCATAGGCATGGCCACTTCTTCCAGCAGGCATCCATAGCCTCGACAAGGATGTCTTTTTATCCCATTGAGATGTCAGTGTCCCATCTATTAGAAATAAGTACATAGTTGCAAGAGCATTTCAATTTACTTAGAAGTCTATTGAAGATCATTATTCTGGCTTGGGAACTAGTTAATAATAATGGCATTCACGGGAGCTAACAAAAGTGAACAAGCCGACTCATGATGATACCTCTTGTCCTTCAATTTTCAACTCAAGGCCATTACCCTGGCTTGGTGACCAGTGGTGGTAATGTCACTTTGTTAGGACCTATGATCATGGTAGGTCAACTTGTGATGAGACCTCCTATCCTTCAATTTACTATTTATGTTTAAAACTCAACTATGTTTATTGTTAATCTACAAAAGATTACTTAATAGATAGGGTGGCATGTCTGCTCCTTAAGAGCTAGGGATGGAGTAAAAAGCTTTTTAGTAACTATTTTTAACTTGGGTAATTTTGCTTCTCAAAAACTAAGAACCTTCAAATTAATATTGGTAAATTTATTTTTCTTAACTAAGATTGAGGCTGAGGAACATTTCATTAGATAATGACAGAAAGATTTAAATACAATTTTGTGGGAATTATCATAATTTTTACAAAATCAGGGACTTGACAATTTAAGAAAGTTGAAAGTTGGCATGATGAAATCATCTTTGCATAATTATTCCTTAAAAATAAGATTATGTTTATAAATAAAACAAGATAAATTGACTTCTCAATCATTATGTCAAAGAGGACCTATAACATTAAAAAATATTTCTCATTCACCAAGGAGAAGAAAAAAAAAAAAAGATCCATAAATGTCGAAAAAATAACAATGTTTCCAAAGGGAACAACAATCATTCCTTTGAAATGAACAACAAAGGGAACAACAATTGTTCCTTTGAAATGAACAACAAAGGGAACAACAATCGTTCCTTTGAAATGAACAACAAAGAGAACAACAATCGTTCCTTTGAAATGAACAGCAAAGGGAACATCAATCGTTCTTTTGAAATGAACAACAAAGGGAACAACAATCGTTCATTTGAAATGAAAAACAAAATGAACAACAATCATTCATTTGAAATGAACAACAAAGGGAACAAAAATCGTTCATTTGAAATGAACAACAAAGGGAACAACAATCGTTCCTTTTAAATGAACAACAAAGGGAACAACAAAACTACCCACCATTCTAAGCTTGTGAACATGAAGTATCAAGCATGATTGTGGCAATCCCTCCCAAAAAATAGAAAGGTAACATGGAGAAGCATTAGTCATTCAACATTCATAGTCACTTTACAAAATAATGAGGAATTAACAGTGAATCATTCTTGACAAGACTTACCATAAGAGTTTTTGAAATTAGATTTGAGGCAATCATACACTTGATAAGATTGGGGAAGAAAATGGATAGATGTAGTGAAACAACATGAAACTCAAGAACTCCCCCCCCCCCTTTTTTTGATGAAAGAACAACAACCGTGAATTTGAAGGAAACAACCCCTGTGACACAAAAACATAAGAGAAATAAGAAAATAAACAACATTTATTGAAAAATAATAAATTAGTAACTAACTTAAGTTACAACAGGTGTGATTTCAATTGTAGCAATGTTGTTTTGAGGGACAACAATTGTGCTTGGATGAAATTCCCTTATGTTATTAACATTTTCTTCAAGAATCATTTTTTCATAAATGAACCTCCTTTATTCTCCTGGGACCTGTAAAAAAATGAGCGTCTACTTGTGGGAGAGCGGTCTCTAACCATACTGACCAACAATGTTTTAATCATAACTTATTTGTTTTTTATCCAGTTTGAGTGATTCCAACGCCAAATGAAAGTGAATTTATAGAAATATCTCCAATAGAAATAGGTTTTTAAAAATTCCATGTGATGGTATATCAAATTTACTCAAAAAAAACCTGCATAACAGAGTTATTTGTTTATTTTCCAACTTAGACCAACAATTGATATTTTGAGAATACCTTTTTTGTTTAATGAAGGATTGAGATAATTAGAATTGGATATGAAATCAAATTCATGTATATACATCCAAAAGAAACATGTTTTTAAAATAAGAAGATTTAATGAGTCAAATACTTCAATGAACAACCGAAAAAACAGAGTTGTAAGAGTGATGATTTACGATAGGCAGTCAGTAGTTTGGTCATAACATTCTAATGCGATATCGAAATCGAGTGACTCAAATTGCATTGTAAACTAGATTCATAAGAGAATACACCATAGAAACAGGTTTGGAAAATCTAGTCATTTAGGCCTCCAAAAACTGACTGTCCCAACTATATCCCTAAGTTTCCCACTAGAGACCTTGTCAATGTTTTGGTGATAAATATTTTTGCTTCAAATCCAAATTTGGTGATTCAAATTGGGTTGGAAAATATACATCAAGGGATACTTAGGATAGAAACAGGTTTTAAAAATATTCTCATTTGATCCTTCAAAACATGACTGTAATCTTTGTGTTTCTA
The DNA here is from genome assembly GCA_009831015.1 of Picea engelmannii. Taxonomy (NCBI): domain Eukaryota; kingdom Viridiplantae; phylum Streptophyta; class Pinopsida; order Pinales; family Pinaceae; genus Picea; species Picea engelmannii. Next base: position 114,527 of record ML792257.1, on the reverse strand, counting down.
GTAATTTTCTCAAGCCTACATGCCATAAAATATGATAAACAAACTTTTTTTTTCCAAAATGATGATGAGTGTTTGTATAAATATGATTTTCAGTATAATATGTCTACATACACAAAGAAATCACAACATATTGATCTACACAACATATTGCAATAATCAAAATGCTTTTTATAAATAGATTTATTTATGTACTTATTTTATTTTCTACTCTAACCTACACTACATTGAAAACAAAAATATGCTTACGTATAAGAGTACTTCCTGTGGAGCCATTTTTGAAATAAGGCCTCAAGTATATACATACCCAAATTATAAAAATGCATGTTAATAAATACTAGGGTATGAGAGACCATCTTCCCTTGAAACGATGGTGCCAAGAATTGTCGAAGAATGGAGTGATGTTGTGAAAAAATGGAGTGAAACCAATCTTCAATATAGCTTTGACACTCTTGATTTCCCATGGTTTTCATATCATGACGTTCTTCCATGACTTCTACAATTTTTGGATTTAAAGTCTCCCCAGACCTAATATCAGTTTCATGTAGTGGTGCAGTTGAAATAGGATGGGTGGGAAGGGTCAGGAAATTTTGCAGTTCAACATTGTAAGCATGTTGTACTGGTTTATTGTTATGAGGGTGTGGAATGGATTGAACATGCATTTGTGTGGGTGTGGAGGATTTTGATGATGTAGTGAAGAGTATGGATGATATGTTTGACATGCTACAAGATGAGGGAGAGTAGTCATGTAATCATAAGATGATCCATGCCAAACTTGTGGAAAAGATTGGTGGGGGTCATAGTGAGGTTGGCATGGCTTCCCTAACATAAGAGTATTCCATGATGAATAATGCAAGTAAGAAAATGGAGAAAATTTGTTTTGAACCATGCATGTAGGTCATGATTTCCATGGTTGTGAGTTTGTTGTAGCTTCTCGATCTCTTTGATATGTTGTTTTCATCCCATGTAAGAAAGAAAAACTATCCATGGAATGTTTCTTTCGGCACTAAGGGAAAAACACTTCTTCACTTTTTTATTGATTTTTCTTAACCTGCAAAACATTCAATTGTGAATTTAGAGAGCTAATAAAATTGGTTTTAAAATGTTCAAATAAATCATTGATTTCAGCTCCTATATCTCTTGTTTTTGTAGCAGATTTGGAAGAGAAAGAAGAAAGTTCTCTAGAATTCTTACCAACCCTAGAGATTCCTCTTGAATACCTTATGCATAATTCACAAATATCATC
>ML792257.1:35675-105826 GCA_009831015.1 Picea engelmannii | reverse complement strand
TCGGCGGAAACTTCCCTGATTTTTTGCATTGTTAGGTACTCGCGGGCTGTTTTAGGCTAGCCCGCGGATACCCGCGTGCAGTAAGAGGACAGCAAGCGGATGCCCGCGCCCAGTGAGAAGTTAGGGCGCGGGTTACTTGTTTTGAGTGGTTTTTTGAGGAGTTACTCAGCATGGCTTTGGCTAGGAAGAGGCATGAGTTGGCCCGATGCCAAGTAAACCTGTATGGTGCATTTTAGGGTTATAACACACGTTAGCTAGGGTGTGTGTGTAGGTTCTTACCCTCTGTCTTTGATATCCAATCCTCTCGGAATCAAGAATTCATCTACAACCAGATATTAGTGTGGTGTTTGATTGCCTCCCCGACAATGGCGCCAAAATGTTGGGGACAATAAATTTCTTAATAAAGAAACAAATAATCACCTGTACATTATTATCAACAGAGTAACATATTTTTCTTTCAAGGAAGTCTATACAATGTATGCAATAAACTACCCATGACTAAGACTGGTCCTAGATGATTATGTTCTACACTATCAAGATCATTCAACAAGAAATAAAATGCAAGACTTAAATATCAATACTAAATTCAAGACGCAGAAATCAAGTGACAGTAAAGGAGACTTATGTTAATCACACAACTTGAATCAACACTAAAGTAAGCAATGCCTTGCTGAATTGGAAATTTAACTTATTGCACCCAACAGAATTCAAATTCTAATCTAGAGAAATAAATTAAATGAAATCTAGAAATTGCGGGAAATATCAAATCTGGAAAATACAGTAGCCAACAAATTACTTGAAGAAAATTAAATTTTCTTTAAGGAACATAAATTGAAATTCAAATAAACAAGAACACAACTAAACTAGTTTCGATGTTCAAGGCATCACCTCATCCAGGGCAGTGGGCCCACCTTCCAAAGAGTTAGTTATGCCTTGAAAATAATTCAAATAAAATTACAAATAATAGATGCAAAAATAAATGGACATCTTCCTTCATTAAAATATATGAGAGAAATAATTACACCAGAATGAAGTTCTTAGATTTGCCTCAAATTCAATTATTTTCCATCAATTCCATAATTATCCCCCCCTCTCTCCCTCTAATATGTTTTCATTTAAATACACAGAGGGGAAAGGGAAATTACAAATAAATGGATTACAAAATGATTTCCTATTACAATTTTGAATTGATAACATAATCTGAATAAACAATATCAAATCTGGAAGATCTCTCCATCATCAATCAGCTAAAACAAGTCAATTCTGGCATTGCAATTGGAAGAATTTAGAAAATGGCCACAACAACAAATATGAGAAAATCGTCTTCAAATAACCTTCAGTTTCTCTCAACCCAGATCGAATTTTGGAAAATTGCTCAATAGAAATTTGAATTGGTCCGTTCGGCACAAAACCCATGTATCATATTTTCAGGATTCTTCTTCAGTTTCCCGAAACGTCCAACACAAAATTGTCACTTCTTATTCCAGCATATTTCTGAGTTGGAATATTTGATTATAAACTGAAAAATCAATTTTGCAATATGGAAGAGATCTTGGAGGCTAAAAGCATGAGTGATTTTATAAAAATTCATTAATAAACCATTATCATCAAAATCATGCATAACAATCTTCAATTTATTAAAAATAAAGGAGAACAAATATTATTTACCCACAGGAGCATAAATAATTATAAAATGGAATTATATGATAAATTATGATAAATGATGTGATAAAGAATGGTAGAAATGGATGAAATATGTGTCAAAAAACATTAGAAAAAATGATAGTTTAGTGGACCAACAAAAAGTACAATGACCCAAAAGATGAACTTTTTAACATAGGTACCTTGATATGTCTTCTCAACAACCTCCAATTTTATCTATCTGAATCAATCTTTAAAATACGTTATAGTGAAAAAGGTAAGATGACCTTTAAATAACATACCTTAGAGCACATGGATTAGAAAAGATGCAGGGTCCAAGCCGAATGGATTAGAAAAATATATTCTTTGATGTAGGGTAATCTTTCTCTTCATTTGTGGATTCATCATTTTCCTTTTCATCCTCTTCCTGAATTATGACATCCTTTCAATTTTCTTCCTGAATTTTGACATCTTCCTCTTTATCCTCTTTCAGGATTTTGACATCTTCCTCTTCATCATCTTTTGGGATTTTGACATCTTCCTCTTTGCTTGTATATTCGTCATGATCTTGAGTTGCTGCAAATATTGTGAGTATGATCTCTGGGACCTGGTTTTCATTTACTTTCTCTTCCTTTTTTTTCATTTCTTCTCCAAACCTTCTTGTATATGACATCTTCCTTTTTTCCTGTAGATTTTTCTTGATCTTGTACTACTGCAAATCCTGACAGTATGAATTATGTGTTTTCTTCATTCATTTGTTCTTCCTTTACCTGCTCTTTTTTTCTTTTCCAAATATTCTTATATATGATGTTAGTGTTCTCTTTCATAGAAGTGTTCATCATGCTTCTCCAATCACGATATGTGTGTCCATAGTTATGACAGTTCTAACATTTAATATTGTATGGATTCACATACACATTTCTTTCTTGACCATTTTTTGTGAGAAATATTACCTTGTGGACAGGCTAAGATTCCCTTTAAACCAATACCCCCATATTTGGTCTAAAGGCATAAGTAAACAAATGGTTTCTATCGTCCCTATATATTTAACACAATCAATCAAGCAATAGAGAAGAATAATAATGTGGTGTACCTTGTTGCGATGTTCGTCCTCACTACTCCAATCCTTGGGATTTATCTCCAATCTCCTCAACGCAACTGAATTCCTACAAAGAATAGAAAAGGAACTCTTCCTCCTACTCTAGATGATTATATAAATCAAATCTATCTATGAATACTAAAATGAAAATAGACAAGAAAATGTAGAAAACATGAACTTGAAGGGAATATTCCAAATTGATATTAATTGGAAAGCCAAAGAAGGCACTTACAAAGCATGATGGACTATGCAGTCACTTCTCCAAGCTCTCCTCGTCCAACCCTTGCATGAATATTGACATCAAAATGACGATGCTTCCTCCATAATCAAAGGTTTGATATCTATAATCTTCCCCAGGGGTCAAAGGTTTGAAACCTAAAATATTTCTCTCTTCACCATGGAAAGCCCTCATTATATAGGATTTGGAGGCTTAACCACCATCGAGAAGATCACTCACTAGATCCACGAAATTGGGATCTCCAAGATTTTTAGGGAGAAAATATATCTCAAGTATTTTAGGGAGAAAATATCTCTCAAGGATTTTAAGGAGGAAATATCACTCAAGATCCACCAAATTAGGATTTTGATTTGAGAAAATATCTCAACTATCCATGAGATTCTCAACTTCTCCTTGAGATTAGGAAACTAAATGTGAGGTGGATTATCACACTAAATTAATTTCCTTTTTATGAATAATAATAAATAATTCATGTATACATAGTATTTTGACTCTCATATGATATATTTATCCTCCACACTGACTAGGGATTGTGACAAATTTATTTCATGGTTTCAAGGGGTTGTGACACTTATAAAAGTGAATGTGACACTTGGCAAGGTGCATAGGACACTTGAGAAAGTGCATGTGACACTTAACAAGGTGCATATGTCACTTTGCGACACTTGTGACACTTAGGGTGCGAAACTCCAGTGTGACATTTTGGTGTGTAACAGACGCCCCCTAAAGTGTGAGTTCATAAGAGAAAATGATGGTCGAAACACTTTGAAATTTATTTAATGCAATGGTGTTGGAGTTATAGAACCTAGCAAAAGTTGCAAACAATCATCAATCAGTGTACAAATATGTTCCATTTCCAAGGCATACATACCTATGCTCGGAATACGAGATGACTCAAAGCATGGATGTCGAACAATACACTGTGGATCCATGAAAATATTGACTAAGGATATGGCCACTAGAGATAAAATGTGGATTCATACCTCCATGACATGAGTTGATCACAACCACAAAAAATAAACAGTGGAGATACGATATGACAAAACATAGCCACGGATCAATACAATATGGATCTATGTGAGAGTATATATATCAGTAAGATTGTCAGCATGGTGATTGTAATGAAATATTTTACATTCTCAAATGATCTCCATCACAGCCTTGGAAAATCACATAACAGAGTGAGCGCCCAACCTAGGGTATTTGTCCTGATCCCAATGTAGTACGAATCTATCCATGTGAATAGATGATTTGATGTCGAACATGGTAGAAACCATTTGATTACTGATTTTTGAGGTAAAATGTTAACAAGTGCAAGGGAAATCACCAATGATGACAATGACTCCAAAGGTACCCTAGTACCTTCCAGTGAATGTGAATAAATGAGCTAAGGTCGAAAATTCGTGGAATCATTCGCTCACAGGTGAATGATGTAAACCTATTGTTGGAAGAGAGGATGCCTACCATTAAGGCATGCAGGTCCCAATATACTAACTAGTTTCTATGTCTAATTCTCAGATAATGTGTCGAAGTCGAAAGAAAAAGACTCATCGAATGAGGCCTTTGATGTATCCTCCATCATCGACATGAAACTGATAGAGGAAAGTGATTTGAGATGGTGGATCTAATGAGTATGGACTAACACATGAAATGAAAATTGATAATACTATAGATGGATGGTTTGAAGTGAAAATTCCCTTGAGAAGCACGACAACTAACTTGGTAGCATTGACTCAATGAGTACCAAGAACATAATGTGATGAAAAATAAGAGCACTCTTCGACTGGAATGAAAAATTATAGCGACACATGGAATTGGTATGACTCAGAGGCAATCAAATTACCCAAGTATAAGATGAGGCACAAACAAGTGCCATAAAGGATTCCAAAAACTTGACCCACTTCCTTCCATGTTTCCCCTATCTAGATAGATGAGTACCTATTTATTATTTAACAATATTGAAGAGGATAACATATGTTCATTATGGCTCATCCCTCGGATGAGTCCCTCACCATATTTTTAACGAACCTGAAGAAGGAGGGGTTCAATCCCATGTGGGTCCTGAATATTGGACTCACATAGGTCCTTCGATGCATAGTTTTATGACCCCAAAGAAGGTAAACTTGGTGGTTTTTCATGTGTAGAGAGTGTGAAAATAACTTAAAGATGACTCCATGAGTGACTTTTTCATAAATTTAGTCTCCCAAGCCCCAAAAAAGTTTAAAACAATACAGGGGAGAACTCTTCTAATCGTGTTTGATTAGAGTATTCATTTTTCGTAATTAGTCTTGCGATGCTGAAAAAGAGATAAACTACCACTCAAAAGACGCCCTTTCAAACCTTTTAACGAGTGTGAAAGGAAACAAGATCGCTCGACAATATTTTCATGTTTAGGGAGTCTAAAAAGAGCTTAAAGGAGACTCCAAAGGGTTCCTTTTTCATATATATTTTACAAGTCTTAAAAAGAGATAAAAGTGTACTAAAAAGCCTATTCTCATGTTTTAATGAGCACAAGAAAGAACAAAGACTGAGCTCGGTACTTCCCAATGTAATGTACAAAGGTTTCGAATAGAACCCATGGATAGTTGGTAATTTTCCCCCAGCTACATGATGGAAGCTAGTGGTTTTTCTCCAGCATGATTTCTAGAGGTTGGGGATGTACCCCCCCAAACATCGTTTCATCCACCAACTCTTCTCCTATCGCCAATTTCTATACCAAATAGACTCAAGGTTACTAATAGGAAAATGTTCACTAGAAGAAGAAGGAGAATCAACTAACACACGAGGATGAAATGAAGGTTAAGTTACGAGATCTAGTGAAAGACTCAACTCAACATTTACGAGATCTGGTGAAAGACTCGACTCAATATTTACAGAATCTAGAAAAATACTCGAATCAATGGGAGAGGTGGCTATTTCATTTTTTAATGATCTTGATATAGGAAAGAAAACTATGCTTACAAGGTAGTTTTAATTTTTACACAAGCTTGAAACTAGAAAAAATATGCTTGAGGCCCTTTGTTTAATTTTCTAACGAGATTGACACAAAAAAGAGAACTTTGCTCAAACCTGGTTTGATTTTTTAATGAGCTTGAAATTAGAAAATAAAATATGCTCAAATATCTCTACTTGATCATGTATTCCAAGAGAACAATGCTATGGAAGTAATACATGCCAAGGGAGAAACCTAAATTATGGCTTCCAATAGATCTTCTCTAGATGGTAGAACCATACTCTAGAATGAATACATGTTGAAGGCTATGATAGGGGTAGGAAGAATAGGTTATAATAGCCCTATCGAAGATATCACCATGTTAACTACCATATATAAATCAAAATAAGGGAGGGATTCCTTCTCATTCAGAGTTGAATGCATGGGATAGGTTTCCACATAATTGACCTGCGGTGGGGCAGATGTGGATTGCATATAAGGACCATTCAGGGAATTCATATGATTGACCATCGTATAAGGGCCAATGAATTAAAGATGGTCTATGGTCACTATGTTTCCATTGTGAGGGAAACACATCATTTGAAATACCGTGGACACAATATCCTTCGTAGCATAAACATAGTCTCTCCCAAGGAGAAAATTAAAATCAAAGGGGTCTTGGACTACCATCACATCGATATAGCCAGTTTTCCCTCCTAAAGTAATAGGAAATTGAGGAAATATCCCTAAAGGTTGACTAGTCCTTCTGTTAAAAGCCAAAAAATTATGAGTCACTAGTGCAAGCTGAGGAGAACCTAAAGCTTCTCAAGAAATGGAGGATAGGATACTAATGGATGCACCTTCATCGAAAATAGTCTAAGGAACATCCCTACCACAAAATTGAAAAATGATTTGGAAAGGTATATAGGAAGGAATATGGGGTTCTGATAGTGCACCCCAATAAATAAGAATGGACTCATTACTAGGATGGGGTTATGTTGGAACAGGTGTAGTTCCCCCTTATATAGAAGAATCCGTAGAAACAAGAAAGACCTGAGAGACATCCTCACTCTTCCTAGGAGGAGTGGGATAGACCAAGGGTGGTATTGGATCAACCACTTTAACTTCACTCTCTAAGGGGATAGTGGGATCGATTGAAGGTGAAATCGAATCGATCACTTGATCAACCGGATCAACAAATGATGGAACCGGATTGAATACATGATCAACCAGATTGAACGATGATGGAACCAGATTCACTAGTTCATCTACCAATGATGCTTTGGGAGATGGAATTTGTTGTTGTACATCAACAATATTTTCCAAAAGATATGAAGCCTCATCCATACGAGGGCAGAGGTAATTGTGGTGCATCTTCTTACATAACAAGCAAGGAAACTTGACTTTACCCTTCTTACTTCCAACCTGATTATCACTAGTTGATGGTTTGTCACCATCACGACCTGCAGTGGCTGATGACGCAAGTTGAGAACCCTGAGACCACACTTATACAACCTTGGGAATACTAGGGAAATCCTTAAGAAGGTGGTCACCCTTACAAATCCTGCAAGGGAATTTGGGCTTGAAATGTATCTTAGTAGAATTTTCAACATTATCAACAGTCCCAGTGTTGGTTATGGAGCCTGATTATCTTACTAATTCATAGGTCTTTGTTTTCATCCATGTTTATACCCCATGAAGACTGTACACCCCTCCATGTTGGGGGGGGTTGCAAGGGGGTATTTCCCTTATATGGTAATTTCATAGTAAATTTGGACCATTCATTATAAGGTTGCAGATATGATAGTAGAAGTTATGTTATGGTTTTTTTTCCCTAGAATGAAACCATCTTTTATGAGGGAATTTTATTGCGACTATGTATCATCATGAATATTGTATTCTGAGTGAGGATATTGTGAGATAAAGAAGAGGAATTTACAATGGGTGTGTTGTAGGTTGTATCCCTTCATTTTGATGGATAATAAAAATGAAGGACCTGACAATTTCTCTGGTGGACGCAACCCACACTAGGTGAACCACATATGTCTGTGTCTCTATTGTATTATGTATCTTCTGTGTTTTATTTCCGCATTTGTATTATATTATTGCTCCATGATCTTGTTTTTCTAACAATTTGCATCAAAGAGGAGGGTAACTCGCAGGAAAAGAGGGTTCTTGGTTCGAGTGGGAGCAATGGTAGAAGATGGAAATTTTAGGGTCAAGAAAATTAACGGACAAAACTACCAGTTATAGAAGATGTAGATGGAAGATTATTTATATCAGAAGGATCTATTCCTACCAATGGGAGGAATAGCAAATAAGTTGATGACCATGAAGGATGAAGAATGGGAGGTTCTTGACAGAAAGGTACCAGGAACGATATGGCTGAGCCTGGTAGTGTCGATGGCCTTAAATATTTCAAAACAAAATATAACGAAGGATCTAATGGACGCATTGGCTAAACTGTATGAAAAACCCTCAGTGTCCTATAAGGTATTTCTAATGAAGTGATTATTTAATATGAATATGTCATAAGGTGGGTCTGTTGCAGATCATTTAAATGAATTTAATATGGTTATTAATCAGCTAAGTCTGTAAAAGTGGACTTTGATGATGAGGTCAGGAGTCTTCTAATCTTTAGCTCATTGATAAAAATATGGAATGGCTTGGTCATGGTTGTAAGTAACTTTGTCTCTAGTTCAAACACTCTAAAATTTGATGATTTTTTTGGTGTTATCCTTAGCAAGTAAATGCAATGGAAAATCATAGGTGAGACATCAGGTAATGCATTAAATATGGATAGCAGGGGAAGACAAAAGGATAGAGGAAAGGGCTCAGGGAACCACAGGAATTCTAGGAAGGGAAGATCCAAATCCATACTGGGAAAGATAGAGTGTTGGAATTGTGGGAAAAAAGAATATATGAAGAAAGACTATAGATCTCCAAAGAAACAAAGAGATGAATAGCAGGAGAAAAATCAGGAAGCAAATGTAATGGGTGATGTGTTACAAGATGCTTTGATTCTTTCGGTAGATAATATTTCTGAGTCTTGGGTAGTAAATCCAAGGGCTTCATTTCATTCCACACCCCATAGGAAACATTTTCTCGATTATGTTCAAGGTGATTTTGGATAGGTTCATTTGGGTGATGATGCACCATGCAAAATCGTTGGAATGGGTAAGGTACAAATAAATCAAAAGAATGGAAACCAATTGTTGTTGAAAGAGGTAAGACATGTTCCATATCTAAGGAAAAATCTAATTTCAATAGGGAAGTTGGAAAGTGAAGGTTTTATATCCATATTTGCATATAAGGTGTGGAAGGTCACCAAAGGATCACTCGTGATAGAAAAAGGAGAGAGGGTAGGTACATTGTATCTATGTACTGGTAAAATTGATTCTTCTATATCTTTAGCTTCTACATGAGTGGATACAACACCGTGGCATCATAGGCTTGGAAACATGAGTGATAAGGGGATGTAGATACTTCACAAAAGAATTTTTTTTCCATATATTAAACAAATTGATTTGGATTTTTGTGAGCATTGTGTTTATGGAAAACAGAAGAGAGCAGATTTCTCAGAGTTAGAAAAGAAAAGAAGAATGAAAGGTTAGATCTTATGCATACAGATGTATGGGGACCAAATCAGATATCATATTTTTGTGGCTCTCATTATTATGTCACATTTATTGATGACGCAACTAGAAAAAATTGGGTTTATTGCATTCGACAAAAATATGATGTTTTTGATACTTTTAAGAAGTAGAAAGATTTGGTTAAGAATGAGACAGGGAAAAGGTTGAAGTGTCTTAGATCATACGATGGAGGTGAATATTGCAGCAAGGAGTTTTATGATTACTATTCATACCATGGGATTCATAGATAGAAAACAATTATAACAACACCACAAGAAAATGGTGTGTCAGAAAGGATGAACATGACAATACTGGAGCGTGCAAGGAGTATGTGATTGCATGTTGGGTTTCCCTTACAGTTTTGGGTAGATGTTGTAAATATTGTTGTTTACTTAATAAACAAAGGACCTTCAAGCTCTTTTGATGGTGGCATTATAAGGGAGGCATGGATAGGTAAAAAGGTAAAGTATTCATGTTTGAAGACTTTTAGTTGTGAATCATTTGTCTGTATTGATAAAGAAAATAGAACAAATATTAAATAAAAATCCAAGAAGTGTACCTTTATTGGATACAGTCTTAATGATTTTGGTTATCACTTATAGGATTACGAAAATCACAAAATCATTAGAAGTAGAGATTTCATATTCAAGGAGAAGGTCATGTATAAACATCAGTTGCAGGGAAATAAACAGGAAAAAGGAAAACCAAAATACACAGTGCTTGATGAGATCACCAAAAAATAAATTACAAAGGTACCATAAAATCAAAATGTACAACAAAAGGAGCAGTAGGTACCTCAAAATCCTACAAGTGTTGTTAGAAGATATACCAGGTTAAGTAGACCCATTGAACGATACTCTCCTTCATTGTATTATTTATTGTTGACTAATTATGGTGAACCGGAAAGTTATGAAGAGGCAATGCAGGTAGACACTAAAAGGAAGCGGGAGCAAGGCATGAAAGAGGAAATGGATTCCTTAGTAAATAACCAGAATTGGGAATTGGTTTAGTTTCCTGTGGGAAAAAAATCATTGCAGAATAAATGGGTTTACAAGTTGAAGGAAGAGGATTGAGGCAAAAAGCGGTATAAGGCTAGACTTGTTGTAAAGGGGTTTTCACAAAACAAAGGTAAATATTTTGATGAAATATTTTCTCTTGTTGTTAAAATGACTTCCATTAGGACTATTTTAAGTCTTGTGGTAGTAGAAGATTTTCATCTTGAACAATTAGATGTAAGAACTACTTTTCTCCATGGGGATTGGAGGAAGAGATTCATATGTAGCAACCACAGGGGTGTGAGTTCAAAGGAAATGAAAATTTGTTATGTAGGTTGAAGAATATCTTGTATGGCCTAAAGTAAGCTCCAAGGCAATGGTATTTGATGTTTGATAGGTTTATGAAAAAACAAGGTTATAGTAGATGTCATTCTGATCACTGTGTTTATTTTAAAAGGCTATAAAATGGAAGCTATATTATCTTGCTATTGTATGTAGATGGCATGCTTGTTGTAGGGTATAATATGCAGGATATAAATGTGTTCAAGAAGAAATTAGCTAATTCATTTGCGATGAAGGATTTGGGTGTTGCAAAGAGAATTATTGGTATGAGAATAACAAGAGACGGGAAAAATTGTAAATTGACATTGTCTCAAGGTGAGTACATAGAGAAGGTGTTGGAGAAGTTTGGAATATAGAATGCAAAATCAGTTAGTACACCTTTTTCCATCCATTTCAAATTAACAAAATAAATGTGTCCCAAGACACAGGAGGAGATAGAATACATTTCCAAGGTCCCCTATTCATCAATAGTTGGCAGCTTGATATATGTGATGGTTTGCACAAGACCAGATATTTCACATGCAGTGGGAGTTGTGAGCAAGTATAAGAACAATCCAAGTAAAGAACATTGGGAGGAATTAAAGTGTATTCTCATGTATTTGAGAGGTACTTATACTCATGCATTATGTTTTGGAGGTTCAGACACTATTCTACATGGATATGTTGATTCAGATATGGCGGCTGATAAAGATAGCAGGATGAGAACCATATGGTATGCTTTTATTGTAGGTGGAACAACAATAAGTTGGATTTCAAAAATACAAAAGTTTGTTGCAATTTCAACAACATAAGCATAGTATGTTGTTGCTATAGAGGTTAGTAAAGAAATTATTTGGTTACATAGGTTTATAGAGGAATTGGGAAAGAAGCAGGAGAATAGAAGGTTGTATCTTGATAGCGAAAGTGTCATTCATATTGCAAAGAATGTATCCTTACATTCGAAGACTAGGCATATATAGCTCAGGTACCACTTTGTATGGTCCGTCTTGGAAGATAGACATTTGAATTTGGAAAATATACATACTAGCCATAATCTTGCAGACATGTTAACAAACGGAGTAACCAGGGAGAAACTGAGTTTCTTCTCATATTTAGTTCTCCTTCAAGAATGAAGGTGAATATGATAAATTTTCCAGGTCAAAGGTCGATCATAGTCCAACAGGTACAATAATGGTGGAGTTATTGTGATCAGTCTCCAAGTGGGAGATTATTGGTTGTGGAACGTGATTATCTTCCTGATTCAAAGGTATTTGTTTTTAGCAGTGTTTATACCCCATGAGTACTATACACACCTCCATGTGAGGGGATTTCCCCCCACGAGGTCTGGGGGCCAGCAAGGGTTCAAGGGATAATCCCCCGAAGAAAAAAATTACTTTTAAATGTATATGGTAATTTCATAGTAAATTTGGACCATTCATTATAAAGTCACAGATTTGATGGTAGAATTTATCTTATGGATTTTTCCCCTAGAAGGAAACCCTCTTTTATGAGGGAATTGTGTTGTAGTTGTGTATCATTGTGAATTTTGTATTCTGAGTGAGGATACTATGAGAGAAAGAAGAGGAAGAAACAACGCGTGTGTTGTAGGTTGTATCCCTTCATTTTGTTGGATAATAAAAAGGAAGGACCTGACAATTTCTCTAGTGAACGTAGCCCACATTGGGTGAACCACGTATATCTGTGTCTCTAATGTATTGTGTATCTCCTGTGTTTAATTTCCACATTTTTCTTATTTTATTTCTCCACGGTCCTGTTTTTATAACACCCAACCTGATGAAAAATAGTTGGTTTATCGCTTCCAACATGTCCTGTAGTGGTTGGAAGTTTCCCCCCTAGCTTATTTTTCTTCTTCTTAACCTTCCTCTTCTTCTTCTTCTTATACACCTTGTTATTAGTTGCAGAGCTTTCACTAAGTGAAGATGAAGAACAAGAAGAATACACTATAGACGAAGAAGGTAGAATATCATCATGTGGTTGATGGTCCTAGGGTGCAGTACTTACGGACGAAGCACTAGGGGCATATACGTTCACCGGAGTGGAAAAACACCAAACCGATAACCCAAGAGTGAGTCCGGGAAGAGTCAAAGTAGCAATATAAGGAGGACCAACGTGTCCCATAGAAGATAAACAAACAATATCTTAGGAAAAGGGGTTCCTTCATTGGTAGTTCCAATAACTGACACCATAGACACAGACTCAACCCTAATGGATTTATAGGGAAAAAAATAGCACACGTTAAAAAATATAGGAAGCAAACAAAAAACAAAAAAAATTCATAGTGAACGCACTAGTTGGTGATAAAATCCAATGTCATGGGATCAATATGAAAAAGGGGTTGAGATAGAGCAAGTGGATAAGTTATGTTGACGACCAGCTTAATAGAATTACACCTTGGTGCAAGTTCCCTCAGGGTCTATCGGTGGGTTACCCTCCAAGGATCCCAAGTGAGTTTGACCCAGGTACACAAAGACTCCCCTTCACCATCACCTTGTGTATGAACCCTCAATATAAAGGCCACTAAGGTTACCAACTCACAGTCAGCCTCTAGGTGGGTACAATCGATAGTCGAGATTTAACATATGGGCAGTATATCAAGTCAGAATTTCTTCTAGAGGATTGAGGACAAGAGGTCTGGTAAACTCCAGAGGACCTCGAACGGATTCAAGATTCACAAAGCATCAAGACCTAATGAAACCAGTGACACTTCAAGAAGAACCCCTAGTATATGATCTTTCCAATACATTTGGTTAAGCTTCAGAGGGGTAGTCTCCATTTCTCTCCCACACGTGACCTTGTATCTAACCCCTGTGTGACAGGGGGGTCCATGTTATGCTTATATGAAAACTGGATTTCCTCTCCCTATCGCAAGATTATATGTTTGTTTATGGCTTTGGAAAGTTATTCTCAACACCTTTTCTAAATCCCTACACTTAAGCTAATGTAAGTTTGCAAAGCCCTAGAAAGAAAAATTTCTAGATAGATTTTAATTGGCGCTTTTATTTTTAAGTTGTTGTTTACTCAAGGGTATGGAAGTGAACCCGATGATATTTGTGACTTCGACTCCAAAAGAGTACAACAGAATGAGATGCAAATCATTATGTTTAATGAACTCTATTTATGGAAATGAGAAGAGTATTTTTCCATTCCAAATGCATAAACCCAATGCATTTTACCAAATGCAAACTACGAACATGTACCACCCAAAACTTTGAATGCAATCAATTTTATTTTGTTTGATTATAAATGAAATGAAACTAAATCAAATACAAGTTCTTTCTATTTCTTTACTTTCGATTCAAGAATCCAATGTAGATACAAAGGAATATGAAGTAAAAAGATCGAACAAGAAATGCACTCAACACTGACGAGAACTAAGAGAAACTAAGAGCGAGATCACTTGTTGAATCAGGGACTCAAAAGATCAACAAGTACTTAAATAAAACAAAATGTTAGAATGATTCCAGCATATGTTTAGACAAGAACCCAAACAATGAAAAATAGAAAGAGATAATCACTCAACAGTCCTTAAGGATGAGTAGCAAGAAAGAGCATTCAAAGTTGGGTTTTGGTAAACAAGAGAGTCTTCAATCATTCAAAAAGAGAGACGTTCTGAATAAGATCACAAAGAGACTCAAAACCAATCAACCTTTGCAAACCCTAGTTGATGAAAACTCCTAAATAATCAAGCAATCTGAAAGCTTTGCAAGATGAAGATCAGACAACTGAAAGGAAGGATGAACCAAGGGATCTTGTTAACCCAAGGGGATCACAACTAGGAGAATTTTGAAAAATCAAATAAGGAAATGAAAATGAATAATAAATGTCAAATTCTCAATCAAACAAAGTCAAATACAAATCAGGAGACTCTTCGCTAAATGCTTCTCAAAATAAGATTGAGCAGAAACAAGAATAAATAAGAAAAACCACCTAAAAAGGGAGACCGACTCCCTATGGTCAACAACAAAGGAGCAATATTCAGGATAATGGCACTCTGGTGACAACTACAGGGGAGGTCCAATTCTGGAGAAGTTCAAAAAATGGCTCAAAAACACTAAAAACTCAAAAAAACCAATCAATGACTCTGTAAACTCTTCAATTAGGAAGAGGGAAGGGGAAATATATTAGAAACAAGAATAAAACAAGAAATATCTAATATCAAGGAAAGGATTCAAGAAGAAAAAGATGAAAAACTAGTCAAAGTCTCTCCCCAATGGAGTTGCCATTTTTCTATTGTGAGAAACCTTACCCTACGGATAGGATAAGCTCCCCTTTGAACCAATACCCCCATCTTTGGTCCAAATACAGAAGTAAACAAATGGTTTCTAATGTCCCTATATATTTAACTCAATCAATCAAGCAAGAGAGAAGAAGATTGATGTGGTGTATCTTGTTGTGATGTTCTTCCTCGCTGCTCCAATATTTGGGCTTGATCTCTAAGATCCTCAATGCAACTGAAGTCCTGCAAATACTAGGAAAAGAACTCTTCCTCCTCCTATAGATTATTATATAAATCATATCTAACTATGAATATTGAAACGACAATAGAAAAGAAAATGTAGAAAACATGAACTTGAAGGGAATATGCCAAGTTGATATTAATTGGAAAACCAAAGAAGGCACTTACAAAGCATGATTGACTATGCAGTCACTTCTCCAAGCTCTCCAAGTCTAGCCCTTGCATGAATCTTGACATAAAAATGATGATTCTTCCTCCGGAATCAAATATTTGATACCTATAATCTTTCTCCAAGATCAAAGGTTTGACACCTAAAATATTCCTCTCTTCACCATGGAAATCCCTCATTATATGGGATTTGCAATATTAACCACCATGGAGAAGATCACTCACTAGATTCAAAAAATTGGGATCTCCAAGATTTTTAGAGAGAAAATATTTCTCAAGGATTTTAGGGAGAAAATATTTCTCAAGGATTTTAAGAAGAAAATATCTCTCAAGATCCATTTTGATTTTTGAAAATATCCTAATTTTGATTTTTGAATATCTCTCAACCATCCATGATATTCTCAACTTCTCCTTGAGATTAGGAAACTAAATGTGAGGTGGATTCTCACACTAAATTAATTTCCTTTTTTTATGAATAACAATAACTCATTCATGTGCACATAGTATTTTGACCCTCATATGATATATTTCTCCTCCACACTGAATAGAGATTGTGACAAAATTTATTTCATGGTGTCAAGGGGTTGTGACACTTAAAAAATCCAATGTGACACTTGGTAAGGTGCATACGACACTTGAGAATGTGCATGCGACACTTAACAAGGTGCATACATCACTTTACGACACTTGCAGCACTTAGGGTGTGAAACTCAAGTTTGACATTTTGGTGTGTAACACTATTTCTTCCATAAGCTCTACAATCTTTGCTTCTTCAAGTTTGGTATTCAAAGAAACAATTTCTTCTTCAAATCTCCTTTCTTGTTGACTGAATTTTGCTTCAAGATTATTTAAGTCCTCAAAACTTTCCTTGAGATGGCTAGTCAAAATATTTTTTCTCTTTTCTTCTTCCTTTCTTTGTGCTACTATTTCATCTTCCAAAAACTATTTTTCTCCTAACTGACTATTTCATGTTTCTTTAATCCTTGTGGCTTCTTCTATTTTAACTTTTAGGTTTGTAATCATCTGATAGAATTATTCAGAGTTGGGATTTTTAGACCCCTTCTTTAGCTTGATCAATTCTTCCTCGAGTGACTTGTTTTTCTTTATTTCTTTGTCCAGTTTGTCTAAAGAACCAATTAGTTCTCTTTCATAATATTCTTCTTTTGAATCTGTTTTTCCTGATCAACTTGTTTCTTCCCATACTACCTTATCATCTTATTCATCTTATTTATCATGATCAACATTCTCTAGAGGATATTCCTTTGAGTAGAAATTGTGTAGCTTATCCAAAATTTCTTTGGCTGACGAACATTGTCCCACTTTGAATTTTACCGAATCAGGTAATCCTTCCATGATAAAATCCATTGTAATTTTGTTTTTCCTTTTCAATTATTTATTGTATGCAGTATTCTAATTCTTTGAATCGATGTATCCTTTAACAAATGAGTACTAAACATCATACCTGTGTGCTTGTAAAACTATTTTCATTTTTTTGTTCCACATCTCATACTTCAGACCAATCTAACCATAAAACCACGATATTCAATTAGCTTTGTATCCATTGGCCATGAAATGCATCATATCCCTTCCAGTGGTTAAACTAATATCTTGAAGGACCTGCTCTGATATCAATTGTTGGAATATTGAGAGGGGGGGGTGAATCAATATGAGCACTTTTTACCACTTTTAATCACAATATATAATCTTCAACTTTATCATCAATAAATCATTTATAATTTCATTCAATATATCATGAACATATAACCATAAGTAGTACCATTCAACACAATCACATCAGATACACATTACACCAGAATTTATGTGGAAACCCAAATGGGAGAAAACCACATAATTATTTCTTATATATATCAAGAATACATTCATAGGAAGCACCAACTTCCAAATTCTCCAACACCAACTGGAAGGAGGCATGAACCCCCTTATTTATAGGAACCAACTTTAAGGAAGAACCAACTCCCTGAGTTCTCCAGAACCAAATGGAAGGAGGATACAACCCCCTGATTTACAGGAACCAACCTGAAGGAAGAACCAATTCCATGAGTTCTCCACCACCAATTGGACAGAGGCTACAACCCCCTTTCCGTGTTTGATCATGTTGCCCTGAAATATAAGTGTAGACTCAAAATATCACTACCATTAATCAACCTATAACTTCTAGTGTCATCAACCAACCTGTCACTTTCACTGTCACATCAACCAATCACTGTTACTTTTTCACTTCAGTTTGTACCCGATGATCAACCAATAATCCAACTCGCCTTTGTCCCTATCATTGTCATCGTCACTGTTGTTGTCACTAATATATCATCATCAACCAACTATAACCAGATCCACTCACATGGATACCAAAACCATCACTATACCATGTACATCAAACATGTACTAGAACTTGTACCATACCATGTACATCAACCATGTACAAGAACATGTACCATACCATGTACATCAACATCACCAAACATGCACCATAACATCACCAAGATATGTGCCAAGAATATACCATATCACTCATGATATGTCTCAGTTGTGCCATACACCATGTACCATAGGATATCATCAATAATGTGCCTCAACTAAGTACCATAATATGTGCTTCAATCATGTGATAACATCACCATGACATATACCAAACCAAATACCAATATATCCAAGATATACTTCTAACAACGTAGCATATCATCACAAAGGTGTGCCATATTATGTACCATCATCATCAAGACATGCCTCAAGCATGTACCATAAACACAACAATCAATAACACATGTAAATCATACCTTTGATCTTGTAGTATACCTCATACACAAAATCACAAACATGTATCTCTTCCTCAACTTTAGCAATAAGAGAATAGCATCTTCATCAAACTTTACTTCAGTCCCGCGGGACTAGTTTTGTATTAGTCACAAACCCTAACTTTAAACAAGCATAACTCCATACATGTAATGAATAAATGTCCTAAATTTTAACCACATATACTCTTCAAAATTTCTTCCATCTCCTAAAAATTACATGGTCTAAAACTTCTCAGAACAAAAGTTATAGTGAGAATGGAAGACCCCCTTGAATTCTAGCCTATTCTAGAGAGTGGAATTGTACAACATGCCACACACTAACTATTTGATATCTGATTCTGAAACTCACATAAAAGATACTAAGGATTGTTTTGTTTCCACTAAAATTTGTCCCACATAATTTTGATCCTCTATGAAGAAGTTATTATTGTTTTACCTGGAACACTTATTTGAGACTAGTTTCAGGACTAGTCAAAAACCCTATATTCCACAGAGTGTGTATTCAAAAGTACAATGACCCAAAATATGAAATGTTTACCACAGTTACCTTGATATGTCTTATCAATAGAATCTAATTTTCACTATCTAAATCATTCTAGAAACAAATTTATGACAAAAATGGTAAGTCGATCTTTAAATATCATACCTTAGAACACATCATCACAAGACTTCATCCTCCCTTGGAATTTCACCCTTCTTCACTTCATATTTCCTCTGAATTTCACCTCAAATATCCTTGATTATCTAAGATAAAAATCACTTTATTTTATGTAACAAAATAACTCCTAGATGCATTATTTATATTTTTCAAGTGCCTTCCTTTGGGGATAACTTGTAATTGTTTTACCCTTTTTCTTAATTTTAGGGTCAACTCATTATTTCTTGTTACAATTGTTTTACCCTTTTTCATGATTTTAGGGTCAGCTTATTATTTCTTGTTACAACTATTTAGTGTCTTCTTAACCATTCTTCAAGGTTTCCAACTTCAAGAGGGAATATCTCCTCAAGCGTGAGGAACCACGTGATGTACCACATACCATTGGAAACAATATGATGACTACCATCCATATATGATTTGTTTACCTTCATTTACATTGTCCTTTGTATCCTTATTCCTCAAACAACTTTAGGTTTCACAACCACACCTTTGGGGATTCTTGTAGACTTCTTAAAATGCACCCATCACATCTGTTGACATCATTGAAAAACACTTATGTTGACAAAAATGACAACCATATATCCAACAACATCAATGAAAACCAACTATCTAACATAGAGTTGGTGAAGAATTTCATGAAAATCCTCCAAAATCAAATGGATCATGTAGCATCAAATGATGGATGAAAACCATGTATGGTATGGTATGCTCAATCAGTAAAAGGGAATTTAGATAAGTATTTCCCTAGTAAGAGTTTGTTGACTGAATATGATTTGAGGCATAAGGAGAAAATAAGAATTGGTGTTTTCTATGCCCTGGGTAATTCTATAATTACCTAAGTGATTTAGGATATATGGGAGGTTTTATAGAAAGAATGCAAGGGTGATATCTTGTTGATCGTTTCTAGAGGAAAAGAGGGAAATGTATTCATGAGTATGCATGTCAAATATTTCATATGAATGACTGTGAATAAGAATATTTCTTGATATGTTTTGGGGAGAACTAATGTTCACTTAGTTGACCTTGTATGCAAGGGTCCTTTTCTGTTTTTTGGAATTATAGCTTAAGGGGGTTGTAAACCATTCCTTATAAAGAGATAGTATGAAGTATTGAAAGAGAAAGTGAGCAATCATTCTCTATTTTTATGAAATAAGGAAATATGATTATGCCTTTAGAAAAATTTGTGTCAATGATTGTGAACAATCATGAGGTATATTGAATTTAAGTAAACATATGTACATGTGTAAATTATAGAAGTGTGACAGCTATAGAGATGCACACACGATGTTGATGCATATTTTTGAGTGCATGAACACACATTGTAAATACGAGATGATAGAATATATGTACATGTGTGGATATCAGGTATATATGCATAATAGAATGCATGCCTATATTCTTTATGGAATATTTGATAAACAATTGAAATGATAGAGTTGATACTAACTGATGAGTAGAGATCATTTCAACATGTTGATAGTGATGCAACAAGAAGTTGTGTTCTTAGTCCCATGAAGAGGAATTGCCTAAATACTTTGTCAAGAGAACAGGGACATAAAACTAATCACTTCTAAGAATTAGGAAGTGGGATATAGAATCTTACTCATATAATAACCCTAAATTACATTTTAAGGGATGGTGCATGTGTGGTAGACATGCAAATGAAATATTAATCATTTTTACTTCTATATGGTTAATGTGCATACACTTTATTGAATTTGAATATGTGATTTAACTTTGATGTGTTAGTGTTTTTTTGCATTCACAAAAGGAGGAATCTCTAAATGAGGAAAGGTCAAGATGAACTTGAATGATACTGCTCAAGGGAAATAGAGCATCCAAGCCCAAAATGGACATAATACATGAACAAAATGGAGAAAGGGGGAACCCTTTTCTCACTCTAAAATTATGATTTGTTTAGAAAAATTATATGATTTTGGAGAAGCAAGTACAACTTGTTTGGAAAAACAAATCAATGCATTTGTTTGAATGAATAAATTGGTTTAATACTATGTAGAGGAGTTGGAGAAGGGAGGGTTCCTTAACTCCTCTCTTACTGAAAATTTATATTCTCAAAGACTGAGAAAGCTAATGTATGTGTGATTAATTCAGGTATGAGAATGCTAATAGTTGTATGAAAATAAAACAACTGAAATATTTCTTTGCACTCATGTACACATTGAGGATAATGTGATAGACTACAGTTAGATATGCTAGGACATATTTGATAATGCTTGATGATTTAAAAAAAAAAAGTATTATGACATTTATATTATGATCGACATGACAACTAATAAAAATGTGATGATACTTGTTGTGTGTAGTAAATATTGGATTTTATGAGGACACAATTGCCAATGGTAGATAAACTCACGCATGGGGGAAAAAAAAAGGCTATTGTTGAAGGATTCATGAAGGGACCTTATGAATCCCCATGAAGCACCAACCAGTTAGATAAAATGTAGAGCAAGCATAAATTGATCATGCCTATGTAGGATGTGGTGTGAAGGGAATTGGGTATTAATTCCTTCAAAATTATCTTGAGTGGTATATTTAGGATTGATTGCATGTATTCCATTGATTCTCAAGTAGGGTATGACTCTTGAATGGGAGCGGAAGGAACCTCTGGCCGGAAAGAATGGTTAGAATTATTATGTTAAATTCATGAATATATGTATCATGAATGCATTGGTTTACATGGATGATTATGAATTTTTGTGCTCCTGAGTAGCACATATGTTAAATGCATTCAGGGAATGCATGTTTGTAATAAAATGGCATTTAATTGACCTTCCCTTCTGGAAGAAAAAACTTCCAATAATCTAAGAGATTCATGGGAATAGTAAAAGAAAGTAATTAAGTAGACATCAGTGTCAACACCTTGGCTACCAATAAAGTATGAATGCACTAATAAAATAATGAAATTTTAATCTCTTGATGTCATTATGTTGATTTTGGGTTCATGATCATCTCAAGACAGGAGGCATACTCCTATTGTTATAGTGAATGAAAATAAATATTAGCTATGTGTTGAGGGGTTGGGTGAGTCCTAACTCACCATGGTGGAATGCCCAACATACATATCTGGCATCTCGGAAGCAACAAAAATATGCAATGTGTAAGTGTGGCCATAGATATTGGCACATTGATTTAACTCCTTGTGATGTTTGATTTCATTATGGAAAAATTGGTATGCTAGATAATGTTGATGTGGGAGATGATAATTTCATCCCATTTCAAATGATTGATAGATAGAAGTGATAAAAATTTTAATATGCACAAATCTAATATCACTTTGTGACCTAGTGTAATTGTACAGTGAAAGTATAGTGTGTATAGAAAACTAATTGTCTGTTTGGATGTATGGAGGTTACAAAATTGCAGGAAATGTGGTCTTGGATATGGAAGTAGTGTAAGTCCATAAGGAAGGTCGATGCGTGTAGATACAAAAAAAAAAAAAAGCCAAATTGTTTTGAGAAGGAAGTCTCGTACTTGTGGGATCTAAGCTCTTGCATGGAACAAATATGAAGATTGATAAGTGGAATTTGACATTTGTGGGAAAAAAGATTTGAAAAAAATTGTAATTGGAATTGTTATGAAAATATCTCATAGATACTATATGTATTCATAATACAGGTGATATGAAAAAGCTATCCTGAAAGGACAGATGATGGCTATTAAGATGCAAATCATGGAAAGAGGCCAATGTTATGATACTAGAACCCTGTCACATTCCAAGATCACCATTAAAATATGTTGTGCTATGTTAGAATGAGCCATAGGGATTCCATGGTTGTAAGCCTCTGCAAGTCTTTTTACTCTTCTTATGCAAGTAATCATTGGTAGGAAAAATGGATCACTCAAGGGACTACGTAGCAAAGAAGCATATGTTTGAGCCTAAAAGGTAAGTGATTGAAAGGAGGAGGAGACCTGAAAAATTCATGATTGTGTGCCACTGTGATCATATGTGCATTGGGTATCTCAAAGGAAAATAACAAGTTGAGTTTGATCGTGGAATCCATATGGATATAGATCCATAAATGCATAGATAAGTATTGTGCTGAAATGTACCTTTCATCCTAGGTTACAAAAAACAATGAAATTTGTGTGCATAAGAGTGGTTATAATATGCATGATGTTTAAAAATTTGTTGCATGCATGTACTAAAATGCCAGAGGTCTAAAAACGGACCATATTGTGAAGAAAAGACATTGTTGAAGCAGTTAAAGGATGGAGACATGGCAAGTGCATTGAGAAAATTTTGTCATTGATGTCAAAGTGGCAATGATGATGATGATGTGGTAGTGATGATGAGGATGCAAAAATGATAATGATGATGCGATAGTGATAGAGTGAGATTATTTGAGAAATATTGATGAAGCCTCGAAGACATGAAGTCATGAAGCCATGAAGTGGTCAAGCCATAAAGACAAGTGTCAAGCCATGAAGACAAGTCAATATTGAAGCCCATTGAAGAAGCCCTTAAGAAAATCCTAGAATCCCCTAAAATTGATGATGATGTGTCCACTTGAAGAATCCTTGAAGAGCCTTGAAGGAGCCTTGACATAAGTGTATATAACTGCAAAGTGGCCCCCTTATAGCATAGATTTTAATCATGGCCCTCACGGGATGAGATAACATGTGGTTTTTTCCACATGCCCACTTTATGTTGTACACAAATGGAGCCTTGAGGGATCCTACAACATTTCCAAGATAAATATTACAAGCCTATAGATGTCTAAGATAAATATCGAAAGATGGAGATTGTTGAAAGTATTATTTTTGGTCAATTTGGATACCCTATCCTTGAGGGAATTTTTTCCTACATACCTAACTCAAATGGGAGCACAATTTCAATGGTTGGAAATATTATTCTGATGCCTTTAAAATGGTATATGGAAGTCCCTCTAAATCCCTAGGAATGAAGAGATATGATTTTTTCCGTCTGACAACCCAACCAAAAAATTGAGGTCGACTTAGCTAATTTTTGGGGAAAACATTACTATAAATACAAGATATAATTTCACATTTTTAGTGAAACCAACGAAGAGGTCAAGTCTGAGGTTCACTCAAGGTGTTTGGGTGTCTTTCTGGTGTGAAAGCATAGTTTAAGGGATTCTCCTAAGTATTTCTTATTCTCAAGATATGCTATAAGGTTGTGATGTTATCGTAAGGTTGTGAGGTTTCCATATGCACTATTGTGAGGTTATGATGTTTCTATATGCTCTGCTATGAAGTTGTGATGTTTCCATGATGTTTTTGTGAGGTTGTGATGGTGTTGTATGATCTGCTATGAAGATGCGATTTTTTCGTGATGTTATCGTGAGGTTGTGATGCTGACATATGCTCTGCTATGAAGTTGTGATGTTGTTGTGATGTTGTTGTGATATTGTTGTTTCTGTTAGTGGACATTTTCATGAATGGATGTTATCATTACTGGATGTGTTCATCAGTGATTACATTCTAGGAATGATGCTATGAGTCTTTCTAGGTTTTGAAGGATTGTCTGCAGAATGAAGCATGCAGGTGAAGTCAAAAGTACTATGTGTATGAAGATCTTGGATTGGTGATATCTTATTGAGTTGGTGCTCAGTTGAGAATATTGGTGTCTTCATTCAATAGGTTGGTGCATGTTCTTTAAGGAGTGGGCACTTCCTTCCAGTTGGAGCTGGTAAAACCAAGGGGTTGGTTCCTCCTTCTATTCAGTGCTAGTAAATTAGGGAGTTGGAGCTTCCTTCAAGTTGGTGCCTATAAATTAGGGGGTTGGTTCCTTATTCCAATTGGTGCTCGAGAATATTGGAAGTTGGTGCTTCCTATGAAGGTAATCTTAAACAGATATAATAAAATAATTATGTGGTTTTCTCCCATTTGGGTTTCCATGTAAAATCATTTTTTTGTGTGTGATGATGAATCAAATTGTTAATGGTTAATGTTTACATGATGTTCTTAAGGTTAAAAATGGTAAAAAGTGATCAATATTGATTCACCACCCCCTCTCAGTATTGGTGAATATTCCAACAATTGGTCCCAGAGCGAGTTTCCTTCAGCAATAGTCTAACCACTGGAAGGAAGATCATGGATATTTAGGAATATGACTCTACAGATGGAGTTCCATTTTTCAATGGATCAAAATTTTCTTATTGGAGCATAAGGATGAGAAAATTTTTACAGGCACATGGGTTTGACATTTGGAAATTAGTATTAGATGGTTACACCACTCCAAAGGCATACCAAAGGGTGCAACACCAAAGAAGATACAAAAAGACAATGCAATGGCATTGAAAATAATTCTAAGGTGATTTTCAAATTATGAAAATAAAATAAACAAATTTGGAAAGAATTCATCAACTAAATAATTCTCGTGTTGAACGGACCCATCTAGGAAGCGGTGGATTTGGAGTTGGTGTTGGTTCAGGATCAAAGAATTCATATAGAGGAAGGTGAGAAGGAAGAGGTTTATTTTCATCCTCACTATCATCATCTAAAGAAGAAACCAAAATAGAAGAAGGCACAAACTCTGAAGATGGCTCATAGGCCGAAAAAGAAACAAACACTGAATTAGGTTGGTAGGAAAAAGAAGGCACAAACTATGAAATAGGCTCGCAGGCCAAGAGATTTTCATCAAATTTAAAATCTATTCTAATAATAATTTCATTACAATATGGAAAATAGAGGAAGAAAAGATCCCTTTTGTAGTGATATTGTCAATTCACTAGCCAGGGAAGACAATAATTTCCATCGATCTACCTCATACCAGTGGTTCTTGAACAAGTCACTAGAAGAAAAGGAAAAAAGCATCCTCTAGACCATAGGCCTGGTCATTGTTGGTTATGTTCCTAAAGTATTCGACTTCAAAGAACTCATAACCTGGTGTGCTCGAAGGTTCAACTCAAGGAAAAGAATGTTTAAAGTAATAACAAAAACAAATAATCCAGTGGTCCTTACTCCAAAGAATCAATAAAATGCTTTGTCTTCCATCTACAAATAAAAATATTCATCCGGTTGATGCAAAATCCTTCCTGGCTTCTCAGGAAGGCCGATCCAATGTATTGAGAGAATGTATGCTACCTTCTACAAACATGTCGACCAACCTTTTAGAAATCAATATAACCTTGCTACAAGAACCATACCAAGACTTTTCATGGTTGTTCACTCATGTCTTTGGGTGTGATTCGACTTCACACATACCCAAGTCAACTCTATATGCATTGTACTTTTATTTTGGAAGGATTCCATATTTGATTGGGCAGAGGTCATATCAAATGAAATTTGTTTTTAGTTAAATAACTACTTAGCACTCAAATATTTTTCATGGCTGCATATTTGGTATTCATAATTTTATTTTGCAATTTATCTGACGGTCTCACTATCAAGGCGACTGTTAACCCACACAACAAACTAGTTCAATTTTGGCACCTGATGCTATGTAGGCATAAATCACCATTCAATTTTTTCATTGTTCAAGATAAGTTTTTCAGAGAGTTCAGACACATTTTTTTTGGGGAAGATCCCAAGAGAATAACCCAAGAAACTAAATATTTTATCAAGGGAAAGGGAATTTTCATTCAAGAGAATATCCATACTTACATTTTCTTGTATGGTTGTCACAAAAAACTTGCTTCTAATCCCTATATTTTTTTGTGATAGATATTTTGCTGTGGAGTTTTGTCGCTAGTATAAATCCTGGTGTATTTTGTTTGACATAAAGAGAAAAAAGCAATTCATTACAATGCCTCTTCAATTTGGGGACACAATTGTCATGAATCTAGCGCATCTTAAACAAGTCTCAAAGACAAAGTTTAATTTTTTTAATCTAAAATAAGCATAACCCTTAGGATATTTTGATCCTGAGGGCTTATTCTTGTAACATTTCGCATTGATAAGGTACAACAACCTTTTTACAAGATTTTATGAATAAAATAGTGAGAATCCATCAAAAAAGGACAAGAATGCATGCAGTGATGTCTTGTTGATAGAAATAACTTCAAACATTGGAAGCCAGGGAAAAATAAGACAAAGGGAGAGAAGAAGTGCTAATGTCAATTATTCTTCCAATTTCCAGCCACCTAAGAGCTCCTCCTCTTAGCAAAGAATAAACAACACAAGGTAAATGGAGAAGAGAGTAATGACGGGTCAATTGGAGATGATGGTGGAGAGAAACCACATCATGTGAATATTGAACGAGAACATACAGTGTCCCAAAAAAAAAAAAAATAGAGACAATTCACAAGATACATGAAGTCTAATAAATCTTGAAGATATGGAAAGCAATAGTACAAAGCTATCTGATTGGGTATCCCGGAGAATTTTTGAAAGCCAAGAAATTACACAAGACCTCACAACAAAAGAACCCATGTTCTTTGACAACCAGTCCTTAATACTACACAATACTCAATACAAGAGGCATGAAAAGAAGCTGCAGATAGAGAGGGTCAGTGTCAAACACAAAAAGGTCATTCATAAATTAAGGAGTCACATCCTGGGCTCGATACACCCTGCATTGCCTCTATGCATCTTCATCTCCGCAATATTTTCACAAAGTTTTATGGTATATGTTTTTACTTAATTTTACATAGTTCTATGCTAAACTCCATGTCTTGTGTAGACAACTACATGCCCTTTGCTTCTTTCACATTTGTTCACTTGGTAGTTCCTTTGTCTTATTTGTTTTATGATCTTTGAGAATATATCACTTGTTTCTATATATCTTTATTTCTTTATTATCAATCTTCTATTAAATGCTTCATTCTTCCCGTTTAAAAAAACATGTTTCCTATGTAACTTAACATGCACACACTTTGCGTTATTTCATGCACATCCTATCCTCCACACAATTTACATTGCTTCCAACAAATCTTGGAATCGACACACCTTAAATTGCTTCTAGAGCATCCTGGCCTCTGCAGACATATTTTTACTAGGTTTTATGCTACATGTTTTCGCTTTTTTTTTAGATAGTCCAATGTTAAATATGATATTCTATGCAGATAACTTTACGTCATTTTCTTCTTGCACATGCTAGCCTCCACACAATTTTCACTAACTTTTATGTGCAAAGCTTTCACAATTTCATCATTGTCCTTTATATCCACACACATTTATTTACGCACAATAGAAAGAGTCAAAGTGAAGATTTATTTATTCTATTGTTTCTTTTCAAAGCACTTGTTCCCCTAGCATCGATATTGCATCTTGCAATAAAGATGCCATAATATTAATAGTATTCTTCAAATGCATACTCAACGACTAAAGTAGAAATCAGTTCCAAATACAAAGGATCAAGTCAAATAACTATTTCCTATATTAAACTCGGGAACCTATATTTCAAACTTGTTCCAACTTTTGTAATTGTCGCTCCCTATCCTAACTTCCAAAAACTTTATATTTCTTCTTACATATGCTAACATTTCCATTGAACACTTCACTTATTTATATTTTTTCCCGCATATGCTAACACCCATTCAACATTCCACTTATTCAGTTACTAAGTTTTGATCTACATTGAACATTTACTATTTAATTGCTAAGTTTTTTTCGACATTAAAAATTTACTAAGTTTTACTTTACATTGAACAATTTACCATCTTGCATATTTTTACAAACTTTTATCCTAAATGTTTTTAGTCCAAACAATTTACATTGCTTCCTGCATATGCTAACCTATGCTAACCTTCACATTAAACATTTCACTTATTTGCTTCCCGCATATGCTAACCTCCCCATTGAACATTTAATACTTTGCATTTTTTTCTTTTTTTCAACAAAGTCTTATGCTAAATGTTTTTTTGTGAACAATACTAAATGTTTTTGCTTGTTTTTTCTTTATTCTTATCATTCTCTTGTTGCATAAAAAATAATGTTATTCCTCTTTATTTTATGTATTGTTTAATTATTATCTTTTGACAAAAAATATTTATTGCTTATACATTTAATCATATTTAGTTTCATTGTTTAACATATATTTCCCAACTCCCCGGATGGGCTGACACGCAGCAAAGGTTGGACACACGGTGATGAGCTGAGCAGGGCCATAAATACTGGCCACCGGCTCCCATCTCCTCATCATTAAGATGGGAGCGATCTCGAGCAGCCAAAACCAGAGGACGAGGCCTCTCACGCGAGTGAAGAGGATAGAGGGCCAGAGCACTAAGGGCATAGCCTTAATGACCAATTCTTTCACAGCCACCTTCATGCATATCAGCCGGTCTGATAGATATGCAATGAATTTTGGGGTTGAGGGACCAAAGTCTGAACCTTCGGAAGGCTAGTGCAGAGTTATCTACCCCTTTGGCACTCTAGTTATTCTCTTGTTTCTCTCCATGCCGAGAGAAAGAGGTCAGCCTCGCAGAGGCACTACGTGGTACACATTTGACTCCCATAGAAAGCGATAGCAGAAGTTTGAAAGGGTGCTAGCTATGGGGCACACACAAAGAGTTAGAAAAACCAGGAAGCCTCAGACACCTCCCATGGCATATGTGGAGGAGGTTGTTCCATAAGTACCCATCCAAGTTCCTCCAGAACATCTCCACTTCATTATTTCGGATAATTGGGATCCCCCAACCTGTTTTATGGACGAGGCCAAGCCTCAGGATCTCAAAATGACGCCCAGTCACAAGGAAGGGGACCCAGTATGGGAACATACCACCTGCTACATCGAGGAAGAACTCTCGGGTAGTACAGAAGAAAAAGCGAGCTCAACAATTGGTGAATTTTTAGAGGAAGCAGTTCAGCAGGAAGAGCAGCGAGGACAGCAAGCTAGTCGCGTTAATGAAGAAATGGAGGATAGCGGAGTCCAGAAGCCATTTCCCCTCTCCTTCGCTTGGGTAGAATGGCATGACCAGTCTCCACTCCTCCACCCGGAGCATTTGGAATTGATCTTTGAAACGTGCAGCATGGTGGACGACCAAATCTATAGAGCCCTCCAAATCAGTCAGCGCCTCGACATGATGTATGCGGCCTATTCGAACACATCACCATGACGACAATGCCCTATGTGCGCACAACCCTTCGCGCTTCCAACTAGATCAGGAATGAAGGATGAAGATGATGAAGTCACCGGGTAACTGCTACTGTGAATGTTCATAGTTAGAAGTTTTCTTTTGCTTAGAACTAGAGCTCTAGCTCGAATAGACTATCAGTATGCTTTGGGACAATTTCAAACTAATGGTGGCCATATGTCCCGGTTTCCTTCGGGTAGGACAAATGACATCCTGGTCTATTTTTTTGTGTATGTGAAAACAAGTGGCATGGGAGGCCAGCTATCCTGATTTCCTCTTTGGTGGGACAACTAGCACTCCAAAAGACTCTGTAAGCCTGTACTTTTAATATAACAGGATCCTCCCTTTTTTACTTTAAAAAAAAAACATATATTTCCCAACTATCTCGGCTGGAACTGCACTGCCAACCCTTGTTTGTTATTTATAATACATCAAAATTATTTTTAAATGATTAATTATCGATTATCTACAGAGATATAATTTATTTGAATGTGGATGATTTGTGTTTTGTAATAATATATTCATATTTTGGAAGACTTTTCCCTCTTTAGGTCATGTGTTATATTTTCATCTTATGCGTTTACTTTGAATTTAGGTTTAAAGTAATCAACTCAAGTGCATGGAGTGCATCAACCATAAAAACTTGACAATTGTTTTTCCCTTTCAATATGTCTTATTTAAATGATCTATTTCAATATATTATATATACTCATCATTAATGAAATTGTAAGTATATATAGATTGATTTCTATAAATTTCAAAAGTATAATTTATATAAATTCCAAAAGTATAATTTATTTTGATAAATTTCTTTTTTTTTCTTGTAATGTATCTCATTAAGAAAAAATATAAAGGTTTAATGTTTTTATTATAAATTTTCAATAAATCAATTATTTAAAAAAGTAAATATATGGTACAATTATTTAAAAAAGTAAATACATGGTATACATATGGTACAATACTGCAAATTGATAATCTTTACATGCTAAAAAATTATATTTTCATTACGTTAATACCTTTAAACCTTACACCAAGACTTGACATACTAATTCCAGGGATTCATTACCTTTATTAATCTCAAAAAAATATAAATAATCATTGGAGAAATAGCCATGCAAAAATACAAGATATCCTCTACATACAAACAAATTTTTAATGTATTCATTCTATCATGTGTGAGATTATAAAAACATTATACAAGGGCTTTGGCTTGGAGGATAGGCTAGATTTTTGCAAGGATATGACAAGAGGAAGTGATCTGAAAATGGATTAGAAATCATACACCACTTGATCTTAATCGAGCGTCTCTAATATCGCTTGATCCTTAAATAGTATTAAGTATGACACCACTTTATTATTCCAATATTCTTGTATTTATTGTGCCTATAGCATGGAAGTGACTTATCTTACTTAACCAAACACTTTAACTGATGAACATATATTGCATAATCATTCATACATGAGCATATACAAAATCACATGAAAGTAATAATTGTGTTTCACAATAACCTTATTACATGTTACTCGAACTTAATGACAAATGTCAAATTCATAATTGTCTCAAAAAACCGAATCCAATGACTATAAACACTGTATATGTTTTTTACAAAATGCCCAAAGGTGCTCTTATAGCTCACAAATCCCAAATTTGTAGAATTATGGCTTACAAATGAGTGATAAGGTTGTCACCTTCAATTGTGTCTCAGAAAACCAATTATGATGACTATAAATACCTTATAACTCTCAAAAGACTACAAACTTGACTTCAAAAGGAAAATGTGCAGAGCTTTAGTACATAAGAATGTTGTGTTCAAAAACACAAAAGAAAATTGTGTAAAACACCAAAAATATTGTGTAAAACACAAAAAAATTATGTGTAACATAAAAATGTTGTGTGTAAAACGAGTTGGGGTGTGTGCCATTAAATAGGCCACCCCTCTTAACAAAATCCCAAAATTAGTGGTAACTTATTATTAATTTTAGAAGGAATCCCACTAAATATGGAATATTGGCATCATAATAAATATTTTAGTTATGGTTTGTTTAAACAAACCATATTCATGGCACATTGGTTAAGTTTGTTGGAATGGGTGGAGGAGGTTGTGGGTTCCAACCCCCATGATTCTCTCTTTTATTTATGCATTGTTTGTTGGGTGGTTTAATATGTAGTTTTATATACTATATATAGTTTATTTGTTTTAACTATATATTATATGTTTACAAAACCTCAACCTGAATTTTGGAATGTTAAAATATATGTAACTCCCGCACGAATTTTGGTGATAGCCCCTCTGTGTTATATGGTCAGTCATGTGATAAGGTAAGGACTAGGGCTAAGGGTTGAGGACTTAGACCCTCAGTCGTTTAGCCACCCATTTGCAACTTTATGTAAAGTTAAATATAATGTTTTCCATGTGGATAACAAGGTACAACGTGTGGTGCGTTGGTATGGAGGGTTGTGTAAAAACTTTGAATGGGGAAATTGCAAGTTCAAATCCCATTGAATACCCAAATATTTTATATAACCTGGATCATATGGGCCAATGGGAGGTCACCACATGGTGGCCTCGTATTGGCTCTTTCCAATGCCACTTGTCAACACTTGATGGAGCCACTTCGACTGTATGGATGTTGAGTCACCCGCCACTTGTCAATACTTGGATCTTCCACTTGTCAACCTGGAGCCTTCCATGTGTCTCTCTAGGGTTGAATTTTGACCTGAACTTTGACCAGCTATAACCTGGACCATATGGGCCAATGGGAGGTCACCACATGGCAGCTTCGCATTAGCTCTTTCCAATGCCACTTGTCAAACACCTAATGGAGCCACTTGGATTGCATGGATGTTGAGTCACCCGCCACTTTTCAATACTTGGAGCTGCCACTTGTCAACCTAGAGCCTTCCACGTGTCTCTCTAGGGTTGACTTTTCCCCTGAACTTTGACCAGCTATAAATTTTTCATACAGACTCTGTTTGAGATTAAATTTTTGTCATTGAAAATCTTGTGACAAGCTCTACGCATTGATTCCATTTTATAGAACTTTTGTGAAAATCAAATTTTGAGCAATTTTGACCCTTTTCTGGATCCCTGTGAGCATTTTGGATCCTCCTAGATCATTCCTCCCCACTGGGAGACTTTTGGACCTCCAAAAAGTTGACATCAAATGAGGGAGATGTCTCCCCACTTGTCATGTGTCTCTTCCTCATGCTTGGACCACGTGGCTCATTACAATGAGTTGATTAACAAGGATGAAGGATGAAAGAATGTTTCTAACATAATAAATCATTCTCAGACTTCCACATCTATCTGCATTCATATTTTCCACTACTGGCCATGCACAACATATCAGCAGTAGTAGCGAACATATATATGCCACTGACAATGAATTAACAACATTTATGCGCTCCTTGACAAAATCCATCTCACCTGGATGTAATGGACCTTCATGTGGAAACTTTGGAGAATTTTGAAACACTTCATTACTAGGAGATAACTTGACTATTTCATTATCATATCCTTCACCTACTTTTGCAGACATCATAGACACATTCTTGCTTGCATTCACAACACCTATAGTTGTGATTAGTGTCTCATCACATGATTCGTATCCCACATCTTGTTGGAATGTGACAACAACCTTTTGTTTTCCTTTGCCTCCATACTTTTTAGGACTTAATTTAGGATGCATATTCCAACAATGATCTTCATCATGTCCACTTTTCTTGCAATGAGTACATGTGAGATTTTCTTCTTCCTTCTTTACCGTAACTACCTATTTCTCTTTCCCCTTGTTCTTAGTTTCCTTTTTTTGAGAAAACTCCATGGAGAGACCATCGTTACCATCCTTCCCCCTGAATTCAAGATGTACAACTTGAATAAATACTTCATCAAAATTAGTGGGATTTAACAAAAGAAGAGTATGACGAATGTAACTATGAAAAGCACCAATGTATTTCAGAAGGGTTTCGGTAGAATGTAATGAAATATTTAAAGCCAATTATTTCTTCCTAAACTCCTCAGTAAAATCCTGCACACTTTATCCTTTTCCTTGCCGCAAATATTGTCATTCCATAATTTCTTTTTTTTCGATATTCCAAACGATTAAATTGTTTCCTTAATGCAGCTTTGAATTCTGACCAAGAATAGATAATATTACCTCTCTTTTGGATACCTTCATGAAGTTTACCTTCCCACCAAATTGAATCTTTACCTCATCTTCATCAATCTGTTGAAAACGAAAGTAAACTTCCATTTTTTGAATCCAATTATCTAGCTTCTCTGCATTAGGCTCGTCATTATACATATGCAAGTTCAATTTGACATCCAACTTTAACAATGGATTTTTTGAAGCAATTTTCCTATGCGGATATGAGGGCGGAGAAGTGGAAGGAGATAAAGGTGTGGAAGGAGGCGAATAAGGAGGTCTTGAAGGAGGTGGAGAAAGAGGCAAAGAAGGAGGTGAAGAAGGAGGTATTGAAGGAGGTGGAGAAACAGGAAGATCATCTTCTTTCTTAACTTGTCCAAAACTTACTCCTTTTCGTAATCCTCTCTCACTGTAAATCTCTTCTACCATTTTCTTCATTTGATTAAAGGCATTGAAGAAATCGTCTTCATATTCAAAAGGACCTATTTTCCTTGGTGAATCCATCTCTTCTCTTCAAGTGAAGCTCTTTGAACCAATCTTCGGATTATAACTCTCAAGTTTTCATTCACCACGCTTGTGTTTATCCCTTGTAAGCATTCACATGTCAAACCTTCTATGATGCCACTTGATCCAAAAATGGATTAGAAATCATACACCACTTGATCTGAACTGAGTGTTTCTAATATTGCTTGATCCGCAAATAGTATTAAGTATGACACCACTTTCTTATTCCAATATTCTTTTATTGATAGTGCTTATAGCATGGAAGTGACTTATCTTACTTAACCAAAAAATTTAACAGATGAACATATCTTTCATAATCATTCATACATAAGCATATATGGAATCACCTGAAAGCAATAATTGTGTTTCACAATGACCTTCTTGAATGTTACTCAAACTCAATTACAAATTTCAAATTTGGCATTGTCTCGAAAAACCAAATCCAATGACTATAAACACTATATACTTTTTTACAAAATGCCCAAAGGCTCCCTTACAGCTCACAAATCCCAAATTTGCAGAATTTTGGCTTACAAATGAGTGATAAGGTTGTCACCATTGACTCTGTCTTGGAAAACTGATTTTGATGTCTATAAATACCCTATAACTCTCAAAAGACTACAAACTTAACTTCAAAAGGAAAAAGAGCAGAGCTTTAGTACATAAGAATGTTGTGTTCAAAAACACAAAAGAAAATTGTGTAAAACAACAAAAATATTATGTAAAATGCAAAAAAAATGTGTGTAACACAAAAATGTTGTGTGTAAAATGATTTGGGGTGTGTTCTATTAAATAGGCCACCCCTATTAACAAAATCTCAAAATTAGTGGTAACTTGTTACTAATTTTAGGAGGAATTCCACTAAATATGGAATATTGGCATCATAATAAATATTTTAGTTATGGTTTGTTTGAACCAACCATATTCATGGCACATTGGTTAAGTTTGTTGGAATGGGTGGAGGTGGTCCTGGGTTCCAACCCCCACGATCCTCTACTTTATTTATGTCTTGTTTGTTTGGTGGTTTAATATATAGTTTTATATACTATAGATAGTTTATTTGTTTTAACCGTATATTATATGGTTACAAAACCTCCACATGAATTTTGGAGATAATTTATTTGTTTTAACCATATATTATATGGTTACAAAACCTCCACATGAATTTTGGAATGTTAAAACATATGTAACTCCCGCGAATTTTGGTGATAGCTCCCTCCTTGCTATATGGTCGGTCATGTGATAAGGTAAGGACCAAGGCTAAGGGTCGAGGGCTTAGGCCCTCGGCCCTTTTTCCACCCATTTGCAACTTTATGTAGAGTTAAATACAATGTTTTTACATATGGATAACAAGGAAAAATGTGTGGTGTGTTGGTATGGAGGGTTATGTGAAAAAATTGAATTGGGAGGTTACGGGTTCAAATATTCTCGAATTCCCAAATATTTTATATAACCTGGACCATATGGGCCAGTGGGAGGTTTCCACGTGGCAGCCTCTCATTGGCTCTTTCCAATGCCACTTTTCAACACCTGATGGAGCCACTTGTATTGCATGGATGATGATTCACCCACCACTTGTCAATACCTAGAGTTGCCATTTGTCAACCTAGGATCATGCCACGTGTCTCTCTCAGAGCCTGCCACCTGTCTCTTCAAAGTTGACGTTTTCCCTGTTTGATCTGAACTTTGACCGGCCATAACTTTTTCATATGCACTTCGTTTGAGGATAAATTTGTGTCATTGGAAAGCTTGTTACTAGCTCTATGCATTGATTCCATTTTCGATAAATTTTGAGACGATAAAATTTTGATCAATTTTGACCCTTTTCTGGATCCCTATGAGCATTCTGGATCCTCCTAGACCTCTGTGAGCATTCATGGATCCTCCTGGATCGGGAAGGAAGATGATTTGTGGTAGTTCCTAACAATGTATGAAGAGGTTGGTTATTATTTATATGGCCCACTTGTGGGGGTCCAAATCTTCACGTACTAGTTGAATCATCGTCTTCCATGTGAGGATGATAGTGTTGTCCAAGGATAGGGGATAGCATGGCAAGAGGTATGAGGTCAAAGGAAATGTGGCAAGATATAAATCATTAGCATATTGATAATGGTATAGGCCCTTTGATTGAAGCATTGGAGGAATTCAAATCGCATGAAATGTCCCTTTTTGGAGTAATGATGGTCCTGTCTCAATATAAAAGGTTTAGTAGGCTCTCTTGGATCATCACTTTTTCCATTTCATAGGTAATCAAAGTTACAATGAAAATGACAACTTATGAGGTCATGTGTAGTGGTTTAAGGGATGGAGTTTTTCCCTAAATGCTTGGAATCTTCCTTTAGGGCCTGACACATGATTTTCCTCCCCTCACCATGTCCACAGGGTCTTCACTTAGTGAAGCTGTGACATAGCATGTGTGTTCATGGGATATTAAAGAATACCCTTAATATCACTAGATATTGATAAATACCTCCCAATCTCCTTATGTTGAGCACCGCTCCCAATACATATTTCCAATAAAAAACCATATTTTTACTAGATACCCCTTCTTATACCCTCCAATACCTATAAACCCCCTAATACCATGCATTCCCACCCCCAAATACCTACAGTATATTGACCTTATTTTAAACAATTTAAAAACCCCCTTTATGAATGAAAATGATAAGATATTTGTCAACACGGTGAATCCCCTGTGACCATGTCCAAGGCATTGAAACCCCATAAATAGTGCTAAAAAATTCCAAGTGGCATCAATATCGCCACTTGGAGGACAAGGATACCCTCAAAAGGTCATGTTTGGTTGTTCAAGGTGTTGCTCTTATCCTTGGATACCTAGAAGCTTCCTTTAAGACCAAAATCCCAAGTTTCCTCCCTCGACCATGTCTAGGGCCCTAAGATCCATACCTAGAGCTCAAAATTTTTTAATGACACTCATATCGCCTCTTAGATGCTAAGGATATCCTCGAGAGGTATTGTGTCATGGTCTGAGGCATCATTCTTGGCTTTGGATATCCATAAGCTTCCTTTAGGGCATAAGCCTATGTATCCTCCCTCAACCATGTCTACAACCTTGAGACCTATACTTAGTTTTGTAAAACTCTTAATGGCATCCATATAATCACTTGGAGGGAAAGGATACCCTCGAGAGGTCTTGTGTGGTGGTTTAAGGCATTTTTCTTGGCCTTGGATGCTTATAATCTTCCTTTAGGGCATAAGTCCTAAGTTTCCTCCCTCGACCATGATCAACACCCTGAGACCGATAAATATTGCCCAAACCCTCACAATGGTCCTGATATCCCCACTTGTAGGCCAAAAATACCTTTGGGAGGCCATGAGTGGTAGTTTGTGGCATTTTTCTTGGCCTTAGATGCATGTAATATTTCTTTAGGAATGAAGGCCTAAGTTTTCTCCATTGACCATGTACAAGGCCCAAAGACCCACAACTAGTGCTCAAAAACTTCTAATGGTGCTCATAGACCCACTTGAAGGTCAATGGTACACTTAATAGGTCTTATGTGGTTTCTCATGTTGTCATTCTTAACCTGGATGCCTAGAATCTTTCTTTAGTGCATAAGGGTTGTGCTTCCTCCCTTAATAATGTTTAGGGCCCCAAGAACCATACCTAGTGGTCAAAACCTTCCAATGACACTGATATCCCCATTTGGAGGATAAGGATAATATTAGGAGGTCATGTATGGTGGTTTAAAGTATGGTTATCGGCCTTAAATGTTTATTGTTTTCCTTTAGGGCCTAAGGCCCAATTATTTCGTCTCCCTGACCATGTCTAAAACCCCAAAACCCATACCTTTTGCTCAAAAAATCCTAGTAGCACCCACTTCCTCACTCATAGGCCAAGCATACACTTGGGAGGTCCTATGTGGTGGTTTGGAGTATTTTTCATAGCATTGAATGCCTTAAATTTTTCTCTAGGGACTAAGGCCCAAGTTCCCCCCCCCCCCCACCCACCCACTGTGTATAGGGCCCCGAGGCCCCTAAGTTTGATAGTTTTATTGTTATCCTTGCATATATAATGGGGTCAATAACCTACCTGGAAAGCATTATAAGTTGCTATTATGTTTTAGATATTAAAAATACTTGAAAAACAAAATAAACTATTTTATTAACAAATCTAAAAATCATCTTAAATAATCA
This sequence comes from Picea engelmannii, assembly GCA_009831015.1. NCBI lineage: Eukaryota > Viridiplantae > Streptophyta > Pinopsida > Pinales > Pinaceae > Picea > Picea engelmannii. The sequence continues at coordinate 67,047 of ML792257.1, read as the reverse complement.
CCTAAAACAACATAAATGTTGAATGCTTCCACTATGAAACTCATGACTACAATAAAAATAAACACACAAATATCATAAGTCAGGAGATATAAAACTAACAACTATAAATTTAAAACCAAAATATCAACTTTACAAATAATTTTAAAAAAATCAACATAAATCAAATAACTTCACTTATTTTAAAATCCCACAAAAATAACATCTATAAATATACTTACCTCATTCAAGAATCCATCATAAGAAATGTGAGATAAAAGATGGTGAATAAGAGCAACAAAAATCCATCATAAGGTGGTGAATAAGAGCAACAAAAATCCATCATAAGAAATGTGATGGAAAAGATGGTGAATAAGAGCACGTTAAAAATAATTCCTATGTCTTTACAATCTAATTATTAATATGAATTTGAAATCCATATTTATGAAATAAAGATAAATAACCATAAATTTTGAAAACTATAACATAAGCAAAATGAAGACGAGTCAAAATTGAAAATGGGAATTTTTATTTTTTAATATGATATAATGCTCCCATCCTCCTAATTGAAAATTAATATTCCCAATATATTTCTCTGATCTATATATCCTTATGGTCCTTACCCAACATTATATTTAGAGAATCATGAGTGAGTCTTCACTATTTTGCATAGGCTTTGCCACTATTAATGGATGTGCATGAATATGAATATTCTCATCCCACTCATTGACCACTTATATGTGGATCACCTAGAAAGCAATCTAAATGAATATTTTCCATAATTGCTTAACATTGCATAATTTTATATAATAAAATATAAATATAAATTTCTATTAAGTTTTTTATTTTTTTTATTTTGTATTTAAATAATATAAATTTTTATACACATAATTTTTTTTAAATATGTCTATTGGATGTAGTTTGAGTGGTTAGGAGGAATGATTGTTATCCTCCCCACTCACGTTCAATTCTTTGTAAGTGACATGTTATGTCTTTAAATGGTCTATTTCGAAAATACTCAGCCTCCCTATTTTTTCTCATGAATTTTGGGGAGTTAAAGTGGAATAGCCAACACCAACCACATGAAGAATAAAAAAAATTCTAAATAAATATTAAAAAAAAATTAAATAAATATTTTCCATAATTACTTAATATTACATAATTTTATAATATAACTTTTATTAAAAAAATTTAAAATTTTGTATTTAAATAATATAAATTTCCATACACATAAAATTCTCTAAGTTGTTGGTTGTATAGTAAAATTATTATTGTTTATTAAGTTTTTTTTAAATTTTGTATTTAAATAATTTAAATTTCCATACACGTAAAATTCTCTAAGTTGTTGGTTATATAGTAAAATTATTATTGTTTATTAAGTTTTTTTTAATTTTGTATTTAAATAATATAAATTTCCATACACATAAAATTCTCAAAGTTGGTTGGTTGTATTAAAATTATTATTCTCTAAGTTGGTTGGTTGTATAGTAAAATTATTATTGTTTATTTATTATCGGAGAATTAATCTGGTTATTCTTTCTTTCTTTTTTCGATTTTTGTTTATATTAATTTTAGCTCAGCATATTATTGTTGAAAAGAGAAGATTGAATCCTTCTTATCAAGCAAAAAATATTCCACCAAATTTTTTATGCTTTTTATAGTAAGAAGGTATATGACATTTAATGCCATCGGTGCACGAATCGAAGCTCTTAGTACTGCAGAAATGTATGGTCTCTATGCTGACATATGCTTATAATGTTCGCTCATAATATTCTTTTATGGTTGAAAATATCTTTCACAAATTTTAAATTGCCACAATTAATTTTTAGTGACAAAACATTCAATTTTTTTTATAGGTTTTGGAATATATAGCAAGTTGGATTTTTAGTAGTAATATTTTTTATACTTCTTTTATAATTAATTAATTTGAAATGTATATAAAAAATATATAAATAGTTTATAAAAGTTGACAAAATAATTGAGATTTAGAAAAAAAAAAATGTATAATTTACAATATAATTAATTAATTTGAAATGCATTAAAAAACATATAAATGGTTTATAAAAGTTGACAAAATAATTGAGAAATAGAAAAAGAAATAATGTATAATTTAAAAAAAAAGTTAAAGAAAAATAATAAAAAAAAATGAATGAATAAAAAGATAAAATGCGAGAGAAGGATGTTGGGGAATGGTAAATGAAACTACAAGGATGTTTGGCCAATGTTTGGCCTTTTTCTTAGGCTTTACCTTAGAGCTACCTATATCTCTTAGCAAATCGATTTAAAAAGGGTATTTTGAGCAAGAGAGGAGAGGATGAAGAAGAGAAAAATAGCTATGTAAATTGTTAAATGGCTTAGAGAATTATGAGCTTGTGTTGTAACTTTGTAATTGTCAAAAATATATATTGAGTAACCATTTAATGTGGGGTTTTATGTCTCACAAACAAGGAAATCTCATACACCAATTTAGTGTCAGTTTGACCATAACCTTAAAAATAGATTGTTGTTATTGTTATTATTATTATTATTATATAAAATTAATGAGCATTTTAAGTTGTGGTTTGACTAAATCAATGTGGATAAAAACTACCTCACTTTCTAGGATTCTCATTTGAGTTGATTTGAAAGAATGTTGAGTCTCCACAATCATAACAATTCACATTAACCAATAAATTTTGACCCTCTAAAATTAATTGCTATGTACACTGGTATGAAGGAATCATAACTTATTTACTGTGAAATCCACATATAACAACTTTTTTTATCCGAACCATTGAAATGACATCCCATTATGATTGCCTCATAACCAATACATGAATTCATTTCAACATTGAACCAATAGCCATAGGACTCAAACCATCCATCGAGTTGCTTGAATGAGATCAATGGTTATAATAATATAGTTGTTACACCATTAAACAAAATTTCCATTCCCAGGTCCTGATAATTATCCCATTTACTCCCTACGTATGGCACAAGCTTGGATAGAGCCATATACACTCATTGTGTGAGTTTCCTAATGCCTAGCAATGAATGGAAACACCCATAAGTCTAATCAACTCACTCATCCATTGTTTCAAGGGTTAAATTGTTGTACAAAGGTGAGCTCCTTTCAAAACGTTGTAGCTTGGCCTTATTTACTCTTTCCTCTTTTCTCTACGTTGAATTACAACCTGCAACCAACAATTAGCATGTTAAATTATTTTTTAGTTAGCATTATTCTTGTTCCATTAAAGTGTTGGGTTTATTATATGGTCACGGCAATTCCTTCCATTATATTACCATTTGCATTATGTTTATTTGTCTTATGTGGAAAGTGTGCCATGATTATGTAAGAGGGAGTTTCAATTAAGTTGAAGGTGGTCAAGAAATTGTATATGAACGTTGGCTAATTATTGAATCACTATAGGGTGAGTTGTGTGATCATCTTCAACATTTTCTATTACCTCTTGAACATTGCAAAACATTTCATTGTATGCACCATTTAGTTTGGACAATTATTCAAGAAATCTATGTGGTGAGAATGTTTGTATGGGTATTGCTTCCATTGAGCAAAGCAATTATTTTCTTATTTAATGCTAGAGAGATATGTTTCTAGCAATTTTTCTCTTTATGTTGGAGTGATATTGTTAGTTTGTTAATTGGTGCACTATTTAAATAGGAGGTTGGATGTGTAATGTTGATAATAATGTTTAACTAGTTGATGCAGTTAATTGGATGAACATACCATCTCTAGCTAAGCATTATTCACCCCATTGGGTTGATTACTTGGATAACATAACACATTGGTAGCATCATTTTCTTTTGTTGGAAATTTGTTCAAAGATCGTGCAATCAATAAACTCAACCTTGAGGAGTCAGAAAAGGATAAATAGTAGAACCATATTAAAGAATCAACCTTGTATACTAAAAGGACTAATTTCAATTGGATATTAACTTGCAAAAGGAGTCCAATTAATTTTAATTGAGCAACAATGTTCTTGTTGATTGGCATATTGCAAAGAAAAGGTTTGTTTTGTTTTTAGAATTGACAGGGTGCAATTGTTTTCCCACTATAGGTATTTTCTTTGGTATTACACTATTAACAACAAAACCATCCTTTCACATTTGACATTGGAGAATAGTGAGCAAGGAATTTTGTACTCATAACTATATGAATAACATCATCCTTGGAATCCATTTTGAAGATAGAGATATCTGCATAATTCTAAGAGTAGAGATTGGAGTTCATTTATGTAGATGATTCATGTTGGTGAGGTGTGTGGGATATAAGTCTCACATTTATGGATCATGTTGGTATCGGAGTTCTTGAATCCTTGACCATGAAGCAACTACTAGTACTTTGAGGAGAATACGTACCGAACATGGGTAAAGAACTGAAGAGAGAGAGATTGGAAGACCCAAGGGCCATCAATGTGTAGATTCAAGAAGCAAGTAGGCACTTGAAGGACAAGGTGTAGATGTTTGACTATAGAATAGAAAAGATGGAAAAGGACCTTGATACCTTTGCAAAATTGTTTCCATTGCTAAAGAATCTATTTGGTGAACAACAAGAGTCCCTCACCACTATTATGGTAGATTAAGATAAGAACATAGTTCAGCTAGTGTAATTGGGAGAGAAGGAAATTTAGCTAGATAACATGAAAGAGGAAAGGTTCACTTAGATGATGAATTAGAAACACCAAGAATTGGCAGAGAAAGAGGAGGCATTGTCCAAGTTATAAGAAGTTTTCCAAGAGACGAAGGAAGCAAAGCAACCTTCCATTGCTACTGCAAAATCCAACACCGTGATTGAGACAAGCATGGTAAGTTCACCTTCCACATAAATTTCTCAAGCTAACTTAGGAGATTTTGAAAAGAATACTAGAGGCATTGGTTCCAAGATATTAATATAGATGGGATACAATAGAAAATGGCTAGGAAAGAGAAGTCAAAGAATCATATGCCTCATTTTAGCTAAATAGAGGGTCATGTTGATNCTAACTTAGGAGATTTTGAAAAGAATACTAGAGGCATTGGTTCCAAGATATTAATATAGATGGGATACAATAGAAAATGGCTAGGAAAGAGAAGTCAAAGAATCATATGCCTCATTTTAGCTAAATAGAGGGTCATGTTGATGTTAGTGGTAGCATTGGACAGGTACTTCCGCATTGGCATGTGTCTAGCATGTGGAAGTCGTCGATAATATTCCAGTATTGAGTTTATTTTAGTTAAAAGGAATTAATTAAAGTAAAAGTGTTTTAATTAGTGAATTGAGTTATTTAAGGAAAATGCATAGCATGCAGCGTGTAATCTAAATCTCAAGTGAGTGTGAGAATTAATCTCAGCCATAGATCACTTTCTAGATTAGAAATAGATTGTAACTCATGATTATAAAAACAATGTTAGGGAGAAGGAGAAGACACTTTTGATGATACATCAAAGGGAGAGATTTGTGTTAAGAGAGTCAACATAGAGACTTTGGTGAGAGATCAAGTTCGAGACTTTGGTGAGAGACCAAGGTCGAGGATAGAAAACAAGGACTTTTGCTAGTGTGAGGAGTGTGGAAGCAAAGAGGAACTTTTTCTTGCACGAGAGTGAGGATATCTCATAAGTTAGGTGAAGATATCTCATCCAAGTATTGATGTAGAGAGGGTTGGATCACAAAGGACCATGATTCAAGATATTGGATAGGTGGAGAAGGAATTTCATCTAGAGATCATATAGGTCAAGGAGAAGAGAGAGCATAGGAAACTGTAAGTGGATTTCAGATGATTGAAGATAAAGGGAAGAATTGTTTCATATGGAATTTGTCGTACGAGTTTTTCGTACATATACACGATTCATAGTGGAGACAATTGTGTATGTATGCGGTTCAACAGAAGAAGAATCACATATACCTCGAGGAGCGTGATGTTGAGGGGGTTGTATGACAAAGAAGACTTGGACAAGTTTATTTGTAGTTGTATTTCTCTTAGTGGGCCATTTTCCATGTTATTGGATCCTTGATTTGACTTTAATAAAAGAATCTTGGAGCTAGTTTTCCCTTCGGCATTTTTTTCCAGGGGTAGTTTACCTAAAAATATTGGTGTCTTGAGTGTGAGATTTTGGTTTCCTAGTTTATGCCTCCACTGCATGTTTAGTTGATTACTCAATTGTTCTTTTAGTAGATAAAGTGATTTTATTTTGATCTAATTGTCAAGTACTAGGTAGGGAAAATATCAACATGGTATTTGAGCATACCAAGGGTTGAAGTCCCAGGAAAATTTCAACATGGTATTAGAGGAAGGTTGATTTGAAGGGAGGAAACCAAGAGCATAGATCTCAGTAGTTGCAAGAAGATCTATAATCAAGAGGCAAAAATCAAAGGACAAATTTTAGGGCAACAACAATATTGAGGCAGAACAATTTTTTTTGCAATTGGATGGAGGTGTACATGGGTCATAGTGGTAACAATCATGTACATACGTGATTTGCGGTGGGTCAAATCACGTACATAAGTAGGTTGTAGTGGTGAAAGTCGCATACAGGGACATACAACACAGTACATGATAGTTTCAGCAAAGGGTTATCATATCATATCTTTGATCTAAGGCTTTGAAGGAGAGAGAGAGAGAGGCATCCTTTCAAACACAATGGTGAACACATTGAAGATTTAGGACAGGTTGGAAGGGGAAATCAACTTATGGGCATGGAAGGTAAGGGTTCTTCTTCTATTGGAGGAGAATGACCTCAAAGAATATGTTGAGGTTATGGTTTCAATTCTATTGATCCACATGAATTGGAAGCTCACAAGAAGAAGGAAGTGAATGCCAAGCAAGTGTTGCTAGAATCTGTAAAGGATCACTTGATATTGCACATTGCTGAGAAGAAATCTACCAAGGAAATGTATAATGTTCTGGTGATTCTATACCAAAACAAGAATGGAGGTAGGTTTCTACATTTAAAGTACCAGCCTCAAGTTATCAAGATGTCCTTTGAGGACATGGTTTTGAACTATATTATGAATATTACACAAATCTGAGATCAACTTGTAGCCATTGGTGAGACAGTACATGATGCTAGGTTGGTGAATGTAGCGTTGATATGTCTTCCCAAGTCTTGGGAACCTTTTGTGTAGGGGATCTGTGCACGAGAGACAGTATCAAGGTTTGATAGACTATGGATTGATTGTATTCAGAAGGAGACTCGGTTAGATTCTAGAGATTGTTTAAAGAGTATACATGATGAGAACCTTGCTCATGTCAGCTAGTAAAGGAAGGTAAAGTTTAGAAAGATTTCCAATGGAGGGTCGACCATTCAAGATGGAAAGAAGAACAAGGGCATGAGAAAATTCAAGTGCTTTAAATGTCACAAGTTTGGACATTATGTAGGTCGATGTTTGCACAGGAAGAAGGAGGGGAACGAAACAGAACTAGAGGTAGTTGTGACAACAAAGACTCAAGTGGATGAGTTTTGCAAAAAGTTTGAACAGAAAGAGTTCTTAATTGTTTCCCATACTTCCTTGGGCATCACATCAGTCGATGCATGGTTGATAAATAGTGGATCCATGTGTCATATGACAGGAGCACTAGAAGTGTTCGAGATCTTCACAGAGTCTGACTCGGAGATGCATGTAGAACTTGGTATGGGGACCAAGCATGCAGTGAGGGGATTTGGAATAGTATCGTTCCAATCGGAGTTAGGAGGCACATTGAGAGTGACAATTGTTTTATGGGTGCCAAAACTCAAGAGAGTGTGATCTCAGTTTCAATGATTGAAAAGAAGGGATTTGACGTAGCGTTCAAGGATGGAAAGATGTTGATCAAGCCCAGAGGATAGAGCTCAGGAAAATCAGTTGTCTTTGGATTTAGGGAGAGCAACTTGTATAGGTTAAAGGGCCATCCTATGTGAGCAATGATTAGCAGTAGAGTGGTAGAGAATAGGGAGAAAGTAGCTCTGAAGGTTGAGAAACTTAGAGGGAGTCAACCTTCATGTTCAGATGGGAAGGAACAACCTTCCAAGTCTATAAAAAAGGATTCATTGTAAGAGATGGCCATGTAGGATGCTCAAGAGAAGGAGGCTTCTAGGATCATGTTCAAAGGCAACGAGTCTCTGAATACAAGTCATATCATGATGGCAGGGATAGCTTCTCTATCAAAGGGAGAATCCAATAAAGTGTATTAGAGAGAAGGCATGGTAGTATATCTAGTAGCAAAGATTGAGCCAACTCCAAGTGGGAGAAGTACCTTCCTCGCTAAGAGGGAGTGTTGATGCTAGTGGTAGAATCGAACAAGTACTTTCACTTTGGCATGTGTCTAGCATGTGGAAGTCGTCATGAATATTCTAGTCTTGGGTTTACTTTAGTTAAAAGGAATTAATTAAAGTAAAATTGTTTTTATTAGTGAATTGAGTTATTAAAGGAACATGCATATCATGCAACATGTAATATAAATATTAAATGAGTGTTAGAAGTAATCTCAGGCGTAGATCACTTTGGAGATTAGAAATAGATTGTAACTCGTGATTATAAAAGCAAGGCTAGGGAGAAGGAAAGTATATTTTTGATGAGATATCAAAGGGAGAGAATTGTGTTGAGAGAGTCAACACAGACACTTTGTTAAGTGATCAAGTTTGGGACTTTGGTGAGAGACGAAGGTCAAGGATAACAAAGAAGGACTTTTTCTAGTGTGAGGAGTGTAGAACCAAAGAGGGACTTTTGCTTACATGAGAGTGAGGATATCTCACATTTCAGGTGAAGAGAATTCATCCAAGTATTGATGTCAAGAGGGTTGGATAACAAAGGATCGTGATTCAAGATATTGGATAGGTGGAGAAGGAATTTCATCTAGAGATCATACAGGTCAAGTAGAAGAGAGACCATAGGAAACTGCGGGTGGGTTTCAGAGGATTGAAGCTAAACGGAAGAATTGTGTCGTATGGAATTTGTCATATGTGTTTTTTGTACATATAAGATATTCACAGTGGATACAGTCATATATGTATGTGGTTCAGCAGAAGGTGAATCACGTATACCTCGAAAAGTGTAATGTTCATGGGATTGTACGACAGATCAAAATTGGCTAGGTTTCTCTGTAGTTGTATTTCTCTTAGTGGGCCATTTTCCCTACTACAGGAGCCTTGATTTGACCTTAATAAGAGAATTTTGGAATTGGTTTTCCCTACATGTTTTTTTTTAGGGGTAGTTTACCCAAAAATATTGGTGTCTTGTGTGTGAGATTTTGGTTTCCTAGTTTATGCTTTTGTTGCATGTTTAGATGATTAATCAATTGTTCTTTTAGTAGATAAAGTGATTTCATTTTGAGATAATTGTCGAGTTTTGGCTAGGGGAAATATCAACATGGTATTTGAGTATACCAAGGGTTGAAGTCCTAGGAAAATTTCAACAGGTCGAGCATGAAGGCCTATGTTTCAATGGCACAAAGGAAAATACCATGACCACCAAGAATAGATTTGTATTTCTCATTATAATAAATGGAAACAACAAATGAAGAGGGATGCATAGTACTACGCCATCCTTATTGTGGCATATTGTAGAAGGGAAATGATGAGGAAAGTTCAAAGACTGTGATGTACCAAATAGAAATAGCTAGAGCATAACTCACATATATTACTCAGATATATTGCAGAAAGAATTAGAATTGCATGCATAATGGACATTATGAAGAAAAATCTTATACCTTTATCATGGACTATCGAGGACAACAAAACAACATGATGTAATAATGGTGATGGTTGACAAGCTTAGCAAAGTTGCTCACTTTATCCCAATAAAGTGAACCCACAAGGTGATTGATGTTGTCGAGATCTTTATGAAAGAAATGTTCTAATTACATGGTATGTTGAAAGTATTCATGATGCAAAGTTTACATCAAAATTTTGGAAAGCATTGTTTGAAGGATTTGAAACACAGTTAGCTTACAACACTGCTTATCATCCCCAAACAGATGGGAAGATAGAAAGGAAAACTTAGATATTAGAAGACATGCTTTTCATGTATGTCATGAATAAAACCATTATATGGGAGGACTACCTACCCTTGGTGGAATTTTCAACAATGGCCATTATGAGTCAATAAAGATGAGTCCTTTTGAGGCACTTTATGGTAGGAAGTGTAACACCTCGTTTAGTTAGGATAATCCAATGGACAAAATTACACTTGGACTTGACATGCTGAGAGAGATGGAATGGGAGGTTATCAAAATCAATTAATAAAGGTTGAAGACAACCCAAGACAAATAGATAAGCTACACGGATAAGAAAATAACATAGAGAGTTCAAAGTGGGAGATCATGTACTTCTTAGAGTTAAACCCAAAAGGAGTTCTTTGAGAATGGGAGTTTGTGCTAAATTGGCACCCTGATATTGTAGACCCTTTAAGATTTTATTATGGTATAGCTAGGGGGTGGCCAGTCGTAGAAAGGACCACTTCAACTGAGCCTACGATTGGTTCAAAATGTGATCACCCTTAGTTAGTTTGTTGCAAGCTTCAAGTTCATATATGTGTTTTCTTTATGCCCAACAATTTTCCTACAATCATCTTTTCTGTTCTATGTGACATTGGAATTTATGCATGGGAGAAGATTCTACATGCTTAGTTGCATTGGAATTTCTATTTGTTTCCTTAGAACTTGTCCTGAGTTTTCTTGTGTATGATTTTAATAGGGTGCAATTTAAATAGAGTTTAGTTTTCCTTTAGTAAATTTTGTACTTTCAATCCTATGAAATCTAGAGCTTAGATAGTAGTAAATCAAAGAGTTAATAGCTTTAAATTCTAGCAGCTTGTGCATACTTGATATTATTTTTTTCCAAATGATAGAAACTCCCCTTGGGTGCATGCTTGAATAATGTTTTTAACTCTATTCATAAAGGAATTATGAAAATTAAATCTATCATTTTCTTTGGGATTAATTCCTATGTAATTGGATTGAGTGAATTAGAGTGATACGTGTGGCTTGGTATTAATGATAAAACTAGCCTTAAAGCTACCTGAGATTAATGCATTTAGTATAATCTGGTGAGAATGTATCTTTCTCCCTCAATCCTTGTAAAAGAATTGAATTGTTGTATATTCTGATTTTATATTGGAATGGGTTTGTTTGAGAAAATGGCATAAGTAGTCTTCTCCTCGTGACATAATTTATGAAGGTGGTATGCTTTCCTTATGATCCCTTGTTGTTGAATTTCATATATGCATCTATGAGGCCAATTACCAAGTACTCTTGATAGTATGAGTGAGCATGGATGATGGTGCTTTTACTGATTGTAAACATGTGTGTGTGTGTGTGCATATAGATCTCGAAGGCCATGCCTTTTCCCTGATAGAAGACAAATGTTTTCTACATTGAAAAATCCATGTATATCTCTTGAATTGAAAGGCCAACCTCCAATAATAATTAAAATGACTTGAGAAACATGATATAATGATTAATATTAAGTTGGAGGGCCTTGGGACCCTTGGCATCCTAGGTATGGTGTGGAAGAATGCACATGTACTTAAACTAAGGCTCATATCCTTGGGTTACAACCACTCTTCTTAAGTTTAAGCCTTATGTATGAGCCTAGTTTTTAACCCTTATGCTTGAGCAAGTTGATTCTAAGGCCTTAAGACCCCTTTTTTATGTATTGAGTAAGCCAAGGGGACATTGGAGAAGTGTATTCCCTTGGGGAAAACACTTAGGAAAAGTTGGAAGAATTTTGGAGGGGATTTACAATGAAATTGGGAAATTTTTATGTATCACATGAAAATTATTTTCGTGAGATACAACCTTGTTGACGGGCGAAATTGAACGCTCGCCAACTGGAAGAGTGGATCCGGTCTGGGGTTGTCTAAATAACCCAAGACGTTTGGAATAACCCACCCTGACGGGTTTAGCGACTCTGTTAGCCGATCTAAGTCCTAAGAAAACAAAAGAAAACTACTCTAAATTAACTAATCTAAATGAAAAAAAAAATAACAATTAAAACAAACTAATAAACAAATCTAAACTATTATATACAACTTATTACCTAAACTATACAACTATAATCCTATAAATCAAATGTTCAATTACCAACAGAATCAAATTCAATTACAAATTTACAATATTTACAAATTACAGATTTAAATTAAAACCTGCAAAACTCATTTGTAATCTGTCCTAAGACAACGAAACTATTGTTTTTTGATTTTTATAATTTTATGAAAAAGAAATAGAATAAAACTATCTAAACTAAGCAACTAAAATAATAACTCTAACTATGAATCTAAACTATATATATATCTAACTAAACTACTTATATGACACTAATAAACTAACTATTAAATAATAAATAACAAACTGACCTAAAGTAACGCTTCAGGTTTGTCCTGTGTATGATGGTTGATTCAGCTATTTGGTGGGAGGAAACCCGCACTAGATTCTCCATGAGCTTCTCGTAAATGAAAGCTATTGTTCTCTTCAAATATAAATAACAGGACAAACAAGACATAAAAATTTACAACAATCTTATAATTTACAAATCATCACAATTAGATAAATCTGTATGCAACAATTTGTGCAAAACAATTCAATTAATGAAAAAGGTAAACTTGTAATTCATTAAACTGAAACAAAGTAATTGTTGTATTTTTTAAAATAAGAGAGATCAGATATGGACAACATATAAATCACGTCACATCAACATGTAATAGATTATGATAGCTAAAGTAGTTGATAATTAATTGCAAACTGATATGCAAAACCTGAAACAAAAGTTTGATATATCGAAAGCGAAAGTTGTTACAAGACATCAACTTTCGTCTCAGTCTGAATCCTAAATCCATAGTCTGGTTCTCTCCACAGTGATGATGATGTTATTACAAAAAATTGACAAGTATTTAAAGACACCCCACAGGGTAAAACATCCCTGTGGGAATTATCAAGACAGTTTACACAAATCTGGAGATAATCTCCCAAGTCTGACTAAACTAACAAACTAAAACAAAACCATATCCAAAGTATCTCCCAAACTGCCATAGCATGCCCATTTGATCATTGTAATTCGTATGCACCTGAAAGAGGAAAAAATTAGACAATTTTAGAGGATATTTTATTGATAAAATTGACAAAATCTAATTTTTAAGACTAGCTACAGAATCTTGTGATTTTGTAGCTGGTCTAAATTGAACATAGAATCGTATTAAAACCAATTCAAATCTTAAAGAATATATTCAAACTATTTAACAATATTTGATTGCTAATTAGAAACCAAAAGAATCATTCAAATCGACACTTGTATGCAAATTGAAACAAAGTAAAACATGGTCAACCGAATGGTAACAGAGATGCATGCACTGTGTTCAATTTGTTATCACCAATTTGGGGTAAACAAAATCGCATTAGTTAATTCGACAGTAATGGAATTATTTTCATAAATCAATTCCAATCGACACAAATAGTTTATGTTGCTTCAGCCATCGAAAAAATTATTGTCGAATCCAAACGAAATCAACAGGATCGTTTTTTCAAATTAATAGAACTATATTAAACATATACAAACGATCATGCTATTTGCAAATCAAATCAAACAGGGATGAATCAAAACCGTTTGGGGTTGATACAATCGTTATGAATCAAAACAGCTCCATGATTTTAGTAAATAGATCTTTTGCACAGGTCAAATGTAACCAGAATCCAAAATGAGAATATTGATGCAATACAAAACAGAGTTGTTCCTGGTAAATCAGAATCCACAGAGTTGTATTTGAGTCTATTAGAAGCAAACGAAACTAATCAAAATCAAACCAAATCGACTATCCAAAATTAGAAGAGCAGAATTGATTCAAGAACAAACCAAACCAAATCTAAAACCAATCAATTGCCTATACTAAGTTGGGCACGACAAAATCGTGTAACCAAATCATATCCAAATTTAATTTTAGCAAATGAATCTACTGTACAGGACCCACAAAAAAATCGTCTAAACTGTAACAGAATCATTTGAAACGTGTTTAAAACAAACAGAGCTAATTTGGAAGCAAAACCAAATATGTTACAATAATTCAAACAAACTTACAAAGCAAAAATCATATTGAAATTCATACCTGGACAATAAGAAATGACTTCGATTATGATAATTTGGAATTGACGAAGGCTATTGCCGATTCAACATTCCTGAAGACAATCGAACCAGTGGTTTTTTGTTTCTTGTCATTAGCTTGGAGCCTGTTTCTTTCTCTTGTCAGCATTGTAACTTGGTCCTCTAACAATTTGATCTTTGACTGCAACAAGGGGACGTCGGAGTAATAACGCTCTAGCCACACACTGCATTGGATGCATGATGTATGTTCGGTTTTTGACATAACAGGCGAGGGTTTGTTTAAATCACAAGGGGTTTCATTACGTAGCTTGATTCCTGGGTAGTGAGGATTGTCCTTTAGGCACGAGGGTAAATTAGATACATAGTCATAGGGTTTCTTGGAGCATAGGCCATGGGAATAGCGGTACTCTTCTGCTAGAAAATGCTCGATATCGGAGTCCAATTCCTCGCTCATAACTATGGGCTTTTGGTCTATGTTTGGCTTAGGTTTATTCCGGGCAAGTCTCGATATCAATCGAGCATTTTTCTTACCCTTGTTGTCGACAGTAGGATTACCCTTGACTTTCTTACTCACAGGCTTCTTGACAGCCTCAGTCTTGTCTATTATGATGTCGGGAAGGTCGATGTCAGGGAAAACCGAGGGTTTGCAGGGGGGAGAAGAACATGAAATGGCACAGGTGGCCCGACCATAGTCTCACTGACCACAACCTTGTCGATTTGAGCAGACTCTGGATCAGCAAAGCCATTTCTGGATAGAAAATCTTACCAATTATCGCCACTAAGGTTTAAATGGTGGACGATGATGAGTTTAATTAAGCCGTGGTGAAACAGGCTACTATCAGCCTTCTCGCGTTTGAATCTCTTAGCCATCTTGTAAAGACTGCGCAAGAAGTAAAATGGCATGTTCAATGGATAGCCCATGAAATTCATTAACAGCCGAAGGTGATACAAAAATACTAAGCCATACCGACCTTCACAGGTCACAAATTGTTTCACAATTACCAGAAGATCGTGCCACTGGGGTTTGAGGGTAGAAATAGGCATACCTTTATCACATGAGACAACCCTCCTTGATATGAATAGTAATGGCCACGACACCTCATCGACTTTGGAGTTTTTAAACCATCGCTGGCCTGTAGCTGCCAGTCCTGTAGTAGAGCTTATGAATTCTTCATTGAGTTCAAGTTGCATGTCACCTACTTTAGCCCTACACACGTCAAAGGTGAGGGCGAATTGTTGGGCAACTGAAAGGTTGAAAGCCTTGAACCTCTGTATAAACATGAGCCAACCACTATCTTCTAAATCCTTTCGAGAATTATCGAATAGTAACAAAGCTTGGTTACCATTTGGCTCTATGCGCACCACCGGTGCCATAGACAGGAGCACACGGTGAGCAGGGTGCATAGGCTAGGGTTCGAACACAACATACGCAGGGGAAAAACGCTCACAGGGTTACCCGAAAACTAGAAAAGGTGAACCAGGATAGGGGAAAAACATTAATGACAGAACGTGCAAAGGTGGTGGAGCTAGTTCATCCCATGCACAACAGTCATATCCCATAGAACAACCACCGGCGCAAATAACTATTCAACCCACTATTGCATAGGTTGAAAACTATGCCACTAAATCTACCAATGAAACCAATGGTAAGTCGACCAACATTTGCGCAAGAAATAATGTTAGCATAGTTTTAAAACCAAAGCAATAATTTGAAGTCACACCAAGGGTTCGATTATATGAAACATGTGTTATGTGAAAAGATTTATACCAAGGGTATAACCACAACACCAATTATTTTCATGAAACCAATGTGTCAAGAGAATCGATTAAAAACTATAGAAATAAAACCACCAATGCATCACAAATTCGATCAAACATCAAGCCACCAATAAATCAACGATTGGATCACACTCCTTATCAAATCATCACAATCTCATAAAAATTGAGATCATATTAACAACAGAAATGCCATATGAGTAAAGAATCTTGGAGTCTTGTCAACTATATAAGTAAATTGGAAATGCAATGAGCATATAGACGAGAATGGTCATAACAATCCAGTGACGTTTTTAATATGACTTCGAAATCAAAGTTTTCACGCTTGCAGTCATGAAAACAAGAACAAGAGCAAGTGGGAAAACACATATAAAACAATAGTGTCGTTTTATTCGAAGGCTGCAATGAAAATCAAAGTTTGTGAAACACAGGTGTAGGCAGCTTATAAGGACAGTATAAAAATGTGACTTGGCTGCCAACAAACCTGTATCGTAAAAAAATATTTTTCGTGTGAAATGGTGGAGGTCGCCAAGTCTAGATGGACATGTGGCATTGGTTTATTAGCTATCGCATCATTGAAATACTTTTTGTAGTGCAATGTGTTGCACCAAATTTTTTTATGGTGTGATACATTGCACTCACAAAGTGTTTTGGGCATGTGAAATGAGGCAAAGGATGGAAGAATGGAAATGTTGCGGGGAAATAAGTATTCGTCTAGCGCAACATATCACATGAAGATAAAATTTGTGTGATACATTGTACCCTTGAAATGTTTCCATCATTTGATAAGAAAAGGAAGAAGCCAAGAGGGAATGTGTTGTTAGAGAATATTCCTTTCTCTTTAGCATTAACGTCTCACCTAGGTCTCATGAGTCTTCTGCTCAAAATTTGACTAATTTTGACTAAGTCATGCATGCACTCTATCGCTAGATTTTAGGGGGAAAATGATATCTTTAGCTAGTAAAGTGCACTTCTCCCTCTCTTCCTCGATTTTATCATCCTATTTCCTAACTTTAGGACTTTATTTCCTATGTTTGAGTTCCTAGAGATATCTTAGGAACCTAATCCCTAGATTCAAGGAAGGAAGGTGCTCCTATTCACTATTTTTAGATATTTTTTATTTTCTATGGTTTATTCATTGATTAGATCCCTATTTTTGGGTAGCTGAGTCATCAATTGACAACTAGGTGTACTTAACTCACTATTTAGATATTGGTATGGATAAATTATGGAATTAATCTCTAATTTAAGTCTAACTAGTTTCTCATGCATAAGACATCATGTAATTTGAATTTCCTCTTTTAGGATTCAAACTTCTTATATATACTGACATTGTGTTCCAATGGTAATCAAGTTAGTAAGTAGTTATTATGTAATTCAATAGTTCTTCTTATCTTCTTTATTTATTTCTTACAAATTGCTATGAGTATTGTTATTCTTTAGGTTTCTAGATCTACTTGATCTCCTTGTAGGTGATCATGAATTATTGCATGTATCACAAGGAATGAAAGATGGAAGGATGTGACAATGGAAACCTTTGGATGGAGTGACATGTCGCAAGAAAAATAATTTCTTGCAACATGTCCCAAACACCAAAACTTTGGTTAATGCAATGCATAAGAGATAGAAGAAGACAAAGGAAACAAGGAGTAAAGGTAAGAAAAAGGTGTGAGAAGTCACGCCGTGATCAAGGAAAATGTTGTGTGATGTGATGTATCGCACAAAGATAAAATTTGTGCGATATGTCACTTTAAGTAAAATTTTTCCCTGATGCGATAGAGAGAGAAATAATTATTGCAAGAGAGAAAGTGTTCTCTGATGCGACATGTCACATGAGAAGAAACTTTCTAGTTCACTAGAAATATTTTAGATGTGTGATATGGCGCAAGGAAGAATATTTTAGATGTATGATTATGCATCAGTTGAAACGTGTGGTTCCATATGGGCTTGATGACCTAAGAGAGAGAAACTACCCAAGAAACTTCAAAGGGCCATAACTTCATTCTTGAAGCTCAGAATTGAGCAAGAGTACATTCGTTGGAAATATCTCAACAAGTAGAATGCCTTTGTAAGCTCATAAATGAGTTTAGGATTGTGATTAAGAGGAAAATATTGATTACCCCACCTCCTTAATGATACTTAGGGGTTTGGGTATGTTACACAAAAATAATTCAAATACACCATTGATCCCATCAGTCTATTAATCGATGGAGAAAACCTAACTAGTAAATGAAATTAAATGGGAAATTGATCGGCCAATGATTCAAGGGAAATTGGCACTGTAATTATTAATTGAAACAAATAATGAGTAGGGTATGGTTGTAGGTGTGTCCTCCAATGTTTTAATAAAGAACACAAGGCATAATATTTTTTTAAGCGTGTGATTCAAACAAGAGAACTCACACCAAACTAACAACCAATTAATACTCCCAACAAGCAAGAAATCACATGGGATCCAATGTCATCTAGCTACATAAATCATTCACACCAAATTGATTCATTTCATAACAATGTAAAACAAGAATTACCATTTTGAATTCTTATAAGGGGTTCCCATTGATATCTATCTTCCTCAATCAATCAAGCTTGGGACATTTTATTAAGCTTAGGAAGTAAATACAGAGGGGTGATCTATACACATATGTGTATTTTTACTCATGGACAATAAAAAAAAGTTACATATGGCCATGGATTAGAGGCACCTTCATTCATCATGGACAGACTCCTTAACTCCTTTTTCCATCGATCTTCAAGAAGGCTGCACTCTCATTTTTTCTATTATCTTCGACATGTTGTCCTTACCTATCCCTTGTCGATGTCCTCACTACAAAATTCATTGTTTTAATGGGATACATTTTGGAATTCCAACCATCACAATTATTCATTTCCACTTCCAATTTTTCCCAAAAATGAAAAAATAAAATAAAAAGGGACATGTTTACAAAATTTACAAAAGGTAAAGAAACAAGGTGCTTATTACAAAGTTTGGAAAGGATCCAATTTGGATCAACAAGAGTACAAGAAGTTTGGATGGTTAAGAAAGGAGAGAAACCCCTAGGTAGAACAAAAGGATAGGTGAACAGAGAAATTGAAAGACCAAGAAGGGAATCAAAAATATCAAAGGAGTTAGAACTAACAAAGAAATCAAACCCTTGGGTGGTGAAAAAAATAGATAAACAAAGAAACCAAAAGGCTAAGAGGGGAACTATTAAAATTTTGGTATGCTTGTTTAACCATAGACAATGTCACATCATTGTCACCCAACCATAGGCATTCACATATCCCACTCCCGAGCAAACTAACCTTTACTTAGAATAATTCTGGAAAACCTACTCCATAACCAACAAATAAACCCTAGCCACAATATTGTTGTAGTAGCAACACAATAAGCATACAAGGATAGTGTACCTTATACCAAGAGAAATGCACAAGAGAAATACCCACACTTGTTGTACTACTCCTCCATATTTGCGCCCCCTCTAGCTATATCTGCTACTCCCATACTTGTGCACATCTAGCTGCAACTGCATTCTTCTAGACTTGCACACTTGCTAAGTGGGTGTGTACAAATGAACTAGACAACTTCCTATTTATACTAAACTGTCCAGTTAACTAGGGCCTACTTCTCCTTCTATATTTTTCTATTAATTTAATATTATTTCTCTTGAGGTCGTCTTCTCTCCAAGGGTTTTCTAACATAATTATAACATTTCTCTTGCTTCTATAATATTCTATTCTAAGTCAAAGGTTATGCATGGAGGTTAATACCTCCCATAGCTACCAAAACATCAACACTCCCTCTTGGCTAGGGAGGTTTTAACTAATATGTTATTCATGTAGTGGTCTCAAACACATCCATCCATCTCACATGGAATGGGAAAGACTCACATGGTCTTGCAGACCGGTATATAGGTAGCATCACCATAGCCACACAGGCTATCTCATGATCAAATAGATCATGTCTCAAGTAGCATGGCCACACAGCCATCTCATGATCAAACATATCATGTAACAAGTAGCATAGCCACACAAGCTATCTCATGATCAAATAGTCTTGTCACAAGTATCACCATCATATCCACACAGGCTATAGAATATGCAGTTGATCCAGTTTACACAAAACTATGCTACTACCCAATCCAAGAAGAGTCTAGGAAAATGTAACTTGCCAGCTCATACATAATCTGGCATCTAGTTCATAAAGAACTATTAACTTGTCAACTCACATGGAATCTGACATCTAGTTCATAAATAACTAGTAACTCATCTTCTCATATAGAATCTGACATCTAGTTCATACAGAGCTAGTAACTCGCCAGCTCACACAAAATATGGCATCTAGTTCATAAAGAAATAGTAACTCGTCAGCTCACACAGAATCTATCATCTAGTCCATAAGGAATTAGTAACCTCTGGTTGGTACACCAAGAAATTGGTCCATAATGATCATGCATCTAATCACAAGGATTATGTGATATAGTGCGAACACACTACCCATATATCCCAAGGCTGTGAAACACCTCCAACCACATAGGTTTTCCCACCAACTTGAAAAGTCGGGTAAGTAACAAGCCCTAAAGGCATGGAATCTACTAACCTTGTGTGAGGTCATCTTGACTGGTGCCACAACCAGTAACATTCATACCATACTATTTCATTGGAGTAGCAATCTGCATAGCAGAATTTTTCACTGGAGTAGTAGTAACTCAGCATACCATAATTTTTCACTAGAGTATCCCTATGCGTACCAGACTTTTTCACTGGAGTAGAAGTGACTCGGAATACCATACTTTTTCACTAGAGTAACCCTTTGCATAGTAGAATTTTTCACTAGTGTATAAGTAACTCGGCGTACCAAAATATTTCACTGGAGTACCCCTTCGCATACCATAATTGTTCACTGGAGTAGAAGTAACTCAGTGTACCAAACTATTTCATTGGAGTATCCCTCTACATACTAGACTTTTTCACTAGAGTAGTAGTAATGTTCCCGTGAATGATTACCCGTTTCTACTGTCACATGTTGAAGTTGTTTCCCTGGAATTGCATATGTAAATCATCGCTCCCTCTTACTAGGGATGTCCTTATGGACCACACCAAGCTTGTCTCTAAAGTACAAAAACTTCACTTTCGACAAATATTTGCTCAACACGTCAACTATCTACTCATTTGTAGTGACATACTAGAGCTTCACTGCTCACCTCTGTACCATATCTCTGATATAGTGGTACATGATCTTGATTTTCTTGGACTTGTCATGGAACACTGGGTTCTTTGTCAACTATACATATCTCTCGTTGTCACACCATATACAAGTCATCTCTAACTCGAGATCAAACAATCATGTAAGCAGCTTATGAAGCCACACTACTTCGTTGCTAGTTGAAGAAGATGTTATATACTTTACCTCATTCATACCGAGCACCACACTAGTCTTCTTCTTGCTAAACCATGAGATCATAGTTGATCACTTATTGAAGAAACATCCATATGTACTCTTCCATTCTACAACACTACCGACCCAATCTAAATCAATAAAGCTGCATAGGCTTATCTCACGATCTAAAGCATATCTGAGTCCATAATCAATTGTACCCTTCAGGCACCTCATCACATGTTTTGCTCCAATCAAGTGAACACATCTCGGCTCAACCATATACTGACTCAATATTGTGTTCACCACAAAACATATATTTGGCCTTGTGTTCCTTAAGTATGTCAACGAACCAATCATTTGTCTATGCATGGTAGCATCCATCGTCTCCGAATATGTATCACTCAAATAAATTTAGATTTGTCACCATTGGTGTAGGAATGGATTTATAATCCATCATTCCAAATATCTTTAGAATCTCTATAGCATATTTTCCTTGGCACAGGAAAATCTCATCCAATTTATGCCACACTGCTAGACCCAAGAAATAATGCATCATACCTAGGTTTTTCAACTCAAATTTTGTAGCAAGCTTCCGCTTACTTTCAGTGATGAGCTTCTCCTCTCTTGTTAGAAACAGGTCATCCACATATAACAGTAATATCATTGATCCTCTATCCACAAACTTGTAGTAAAGGTTGGAATCTACTTTAATCTTAGTAAATCCCAAGCTCATCAAAAAGTTGTTTGATTTGGCATATCATGCCATGGGTGCATGCTTAGGCCCATACAAATCTTTCTCCAATCTGCATACATGAGAATCTTTCTCATGTATCTTGTGGTTTCTATATGTATACTTCTTCTGACTACTAGAGAAAGTGTCTCGTCATAATATTCTCCCTCTTTCTGGGAAAATATTCTAGCCACAAATCAAGTTTGTACGTCTCTATACTTCCATCAGCAACATGTTTTATATTTTAGATCAATTTGGAAGTCACCAGTGACTTCCATTCTGGTCTCAAGTAAATATCCATATTCAAATTCTTGTGAATGGATTCCTCCTATGACACTGAAACAAAGGTATCCTCCCATGAGATCTCACATCTCATAGAAGTCTCTAAAGATACAATCTAGCCTCCTCAACTCATGGCACCTGTCTGTCAGTCTTGGAAGACATCTCTTGTTGGATTACTGAGAGGGGGGCTGAATCAGTAATAGAGCAATTTAATCCTTTTTAACCATATAATCTAAGTGTTATATCAATGAAGCATTATCATCCAATAACTGCAAGGTAAATAAGAAATGCACAAATGAACAAAAATACACATACACAGTACACCAGTGTTTTACGTGGAAACATAAATCGGGAGAAAACCACAGAATGTTTTTTCTTATATGTCTTGAAGAATTACATTCATTGGAAGCACCAACTTCCTTTGTTTTCTAGCTGCAACTGGAAGGAGGCTCCAACCCCCTAGTTTCTCAGGCTACAACCTGAGGGAAGCTCCAACTCCCCAATTCTTTGGCTACAACCAGAAGGAGGCTACAACCCCCTATGTTCTCTGACTACAACCGGAAGGTGGCTACAACCACCTTTCCTTTCCCCGTCCTACCACCCTGAAATAGAATTAGAATGATGGAACCACTGTCAACCTATCACTGTGAGATATACCACTGTAAACCTGTACCAATAAATCTGAACCATGCATCAACCATGCATCAACCTGTATCTCAACCTGTAATCAACCTGTACCATAAACAAGTGCATCAACCATGCACCAACCTATACCAAATAATCTATAATCAACCTATACCATAAACAAGTTCATCCAACCATGTACCAAGTATGTACCAATCATGTGTCAACTACTCATCAATATGTACCAACATCATCAACTATACACCTCATGTATGTGCCAACTCATCAACTACTTGTCTCAACCATGTACTCAACATGTACCTCAACCAAAATCCCTCATTAATTTCATCATCCAAATATGATTTGTAGCTATGTAATAGAACTGGTGTATATGATCACATTCCTGCAAACCTTTCTTAACTTCAACAACAAGAGACTAGCATTTTCATCAAACTTTTCTTTAGTCTCACATGCCTAGTTTTGGATTAATCAACAACCCTAACTTGAAGTAATCATAAATTTGTACCTGTAATGTATAAAGATTTGAAATTGATATAAAATGTTCTTTAGTGTTTTTTATGCAATTCCTCCATGTGTCACTACTTGGAACCTCTCAAAAAATGAGTTATAGCAAAAATGACATACCTTGTTGAATTCTAGCTTATTCTAGAGAGAGACCTTGTAGAGCATGCCCTGCATGAAATATTTGTTGAATTGATCTGAAAATGCTACACAGAATACCACAAAATGTACCCTACCCAAAACATTTGGTTTCACTTAATTTAGATCTTTTATGAAGAAGTTATGACGTTTTAACCTGAAACACTTGTTTTTGACAAGTTTAAGGACTAGCCACAAACCCTATTTTCCACGGAGTGTAACTCCAAAAATGAAATGACCCACAAGCTAAAAATTTTACCACAGATACTTGGATATGTTTTCTAAATGGAATAGCAATTTCACAGTCTGAATCATTATAGAAAATGTTTTATAGAGAAAATAGTGAGATGACCTATAAATAACATACCTTTGAAAGCACCATCAAAATAATTTATCCTTCCTTGCATTTCGGCCTTCTTTTCTTCACCTTCCCTCAGAATTTTGGCTTAGATATCCTTGGTTACCTCAGAAACCTATAGATATTCAATATTCTCAAGTGTGAGTAAAATGCAAGATCCTTGCCTCTTATTTATACTCTCCAAGTAGCTTCCTTAAAAACATCTTCTAGGTCACTTGGCCCCACTTTCCTTATTTTAGGGTTAACCCACTTCTAATTTCTCCATTAAATTTATTATTGAAATAATTTATTTTGTATTCAATTTGAATTATAATACACTCATTACTTCACTTTATTATTTACCTTCTAAAATCTCTTAAACCACTTTGACTACTTTGACCTTTTGGGGCTTCTAGATGACATATGGGGGTCCTCCAACTTCGTAAGGCCATAACTCTCAAATCGTGAGGAGTTATGTGACATTCCACATACCACCAGAAATGGAATGAAATGTACTATCCATATAGAATATTATTTTCTGAAAATATATCATAACTCATATCATTATCCATCAAACAAATTTGGGTCCATTACCCAAACCTGGCGTCTCCAACTTCTCATGGCCATAACTCTCTAACCGTGAGGATTTATGTGATGTTCCACATACCACCAGAAATGGAATGAAAAGAACTATCCATATAGGATAGTTTACCTGGAAAATTCATTGTCCTTCATCTCATTATTCCATAATTAAGCATGGGTTCTCTTACTCCGCAGAGCATCTTCCCGTGAGGGATTTCACCATAAGGGGACCACTTTGGAGTTCATCCATATTTACTTCTTATCAACCATGAAAAGACAATAATGAGTCATATTTACATCAAACAATATTGGTTCCATTACCCAAACCTTTGTGCTAAGGGGCTTTCTTCAAGGGTTGACATCAATGACAACCAACCTTAATCAACAATCTCCCCTTTTGGCATTGATGGAAACACCCTGATGCAATACTAAAATCATATGACTGGGGATCCCCCTGGAACCATGCCTCTATTCTCTATATATGATAAATTTTCCTCTGTCCTCTGAATTTGATAAATCTGCTCCCCCTGGAACCATGCCTCTATCCTCTGCATCTGATAAATCTCTCCCCCTTTGTCATCAATAGCAAAGGTATCTTTCCATCCAGGGCTCCTCCCCCTGACTGAATTGTCCTCTTATGGTGCTTCCTCGTGTACATCTAAGACATATAATATAAGCATGCAAAAATTATTCATTTTGGAGTAGAAATAACTCCAAGTCTTTGGCAAAGATATTCAAAGGCTTTCCGTGGAAGTGGTTTTGTAAAGATGTCTGCCACTTGTTCTTTTGTGCCCACATACTCAACTCTAATGTTCTTTTCTGCAACTTGTTATCGTAGAAAGTGATACTTGATTGGAATGTGATTCATATTGGAGTGCATCCCCGGGTTTTTTGAGATATTGATGGCACTTGTATTATCACAATATATTGGAATGGGCTCATCATACTCAACCTGTATATTTATCAAAGTTTGTTTCATCCAAAGAACCTGTGTACAACATGTTGCTGCTGCAATATACTTTGCCTCGGCTGTAGATAGAGAGACTGATGATTGTTTCTTTCTTAGCCATGATACCAAACACTCACCTAAGTAGATTGTTGCTCCACTAGTGCTTTGTCTATCATCAATACAACTTGCCCAAACTGCATCTGTGTAGGCAATAAGTGATAGATATTTTCCTTTTGGATACCATAATCCAAACTCTTATGTTCCTTTGAGATATCCGAAAATCCTCTTTACTGCAAATATATGTGATTCATTTGGTGCTTCTTGAAATCGTCCCACCTGTCCAACTTCTTGCATTACATCTAGTCTGGATGCTGTCACATATAGTAGGTTGCCAATCATTGACCTGTATTTCCTATGATCTGTGGACTTTGAATCATCATCTTTGCTCAACTTACAACTGGTTTGCATGGGAGTGATAACTGGTTTGCAATCTTCCATTCCAAACCTCTTTAGAATTTATATGATATACTTGGTTTGAGAAATAAAAATTCCTTGGTTGCTTTGATGTATCTAAAGTCCCAGAAAGAAGGATAGTTCTCCAAGTAACGACATTTCAAATTCATTATGCATGTCTTTTGCAAATTTCTGGCTTAATCTGTCATCATCACTACCAAAAATCATCCTTGTTGGCTTCTTCAAAATAGTTTGTTTCAATTGTAGACAAGAGTGCTAGGTGTGTTTGTTCTGGTGAAAGGATTTTTCTTCTAGTCTCAACTCCTACATCTTTGTTTCCAATAATCTGATCTGAAGGATGATTCTTCTGTACTTGTTTTGTAGGTGTCTTTGGAGATACTTTCTGAACTTGCTCTTCTGCTCATGTCAGATTCTCTTCATCTTCATCTTCCTCTTCTACTTCTTTTTCATATTCTTCTTCAAAAAGTTGTTCCATTGATTTGTTTTCTTCTTCCTTTGATTCTGGTCCGCCTGTTTCATCAATTGTTACGTTGATGCTTTCCACAACTTTGTTCAATATTAGATCGTAACACTTGTATGCTTTCCTTGTACTTGAGTAACCAAAAAGTATTCCTTTGTCCACACGAGATTCATACTTTCCTATTCTTCCATCTTCTCTTTTGACGTAGCATTTGCTTCCAAAAACTCTGAAGTGCTTCACATTTGTTGGTATTCCTTTCCATAGCTCGTAGGGAG
This sequence comes from Picea engelmannii, assembly GCA_009831015.1. Taxonomy (NCBI): domain Eukaryota; kingdom Viridiplantae; phylum Streptophyta; class Pinopsida; order Pinales; family Pinaceae; genus Picea; species Picea engelmannii. The sequence continues at coordinate 40,502 of ML792257.1, read as the reverse complement.
TTTTATCAGTGTTGTTTCTGAGCATTACTCTTTTTTGAATGTGAACTGTTGTATGCACTGCCTGTGTCCAAAATATATCTGTCAATTTTGAATCCATTAGCATTGTTCGAGCCATTTCTTGTACTATCTTATTCTTTCTTTTAACAACTCCATTTTGTTGAGGTGTCCTAGCAACGGAGAAGTGCCTTTTTATTCCATGACTCCTATAGTAGTTCATAAATTCCTTTGAAGTGAACTCTCCTCCATTATCATATCTCAAACATTTGATTCTTAAATCCATCTCATTTTCAGCCATTTACTTGTAGATCTTGAAGTTTTCAAAATCTTCTGACTTGTTCTTGAGAAAGCAAACTGCAGTCATTCTTGTATAATCATCAACTAATAACATAAAGTATTTTTCACCTTTTAAGCCCTTTGTTGTAGTTGGTCCAACTAGATCAGTGTGCACAATTTCCAGTGGTCTTGTTGTTGAATATTCCTTTGATTTGAACCTGGTCTTTGTTTGTTTTCCTTGTTGACAATGCTTGCATAAAGTGTTGGTTGGTTTCGTGATCTGGGTCATTTCTCTGACTGCTTCTCTTTTGTTGACTTTGACAAGGTTATCAAAATGCATGTGACCCATTCTTCTATGCCATAGCCAACTTTCATCTTCCTTTCCTAAACAACACTTTTCATTTCCAATTTCACTTAACACGTATATGTTGTTTGAAGTTCTTGCAGTTGTACCGACCAATTTCCCTGAACCTTATTTTCTTATCTCACACTTTTCTGAATCGAAAGTAAGTTTATGACCTTGGTCACAAATTTTACTCACACTTAGAAGATTATGTTTCATATCTTCTACTAGTAGAACATTTTGTGCATTTTCATTCGTGTTCCCAATTGAGATTGTGCCTTCTCTAATGATTTTGGATGAATTATCATTTCCGAAGGAGACTGATCCATTTTTTTCTTTTCGTAATGTAAGAAATTTGTCTTTATCACCTGTCATGTGTTTTAAACATCCACTGTCAACATACCAATCGTGATTCTTCTGCTTAGCTTGTAGAACGATTGTGCATTCTTCATTGTTATACTGATTTTGCTTTCTTATCCAAGTCATTTTCTGAGGTTCTTGTATGTGACTGTTGTTATTCTGTTGAGGTTCTTTAGGAGGGATTGTCATTCTGCAATCCTTGGCCATGTGTCCAAAATTGTTACATTTGTAACATTCCACTTCAGTGCTCAAAGATTCAAACTTGTTGTAACTTCTTCTTTGTGTGTCACTAGGTCTCCTTGAATAATCCCTTTGTGTATAACTCTCAAAGTCATTACTGTTCATGTTGTTAGCTCTGCAATTCATAGCTTTATGTCCAAAATTATTATGTAGAACATAAACCAAAAAATATAGTTTGATACCTGCGAGTTGAAGATCTTCTGAAAGGAGGTGATCTTATGAATCCTTCTTCTTCTTGAGGCCTATCTGTCTGTTGTTGATTCTGAAATCTGAATCTTCTTGGTGGAGGAGAGTCCCTGTAATCTTCCTTGTATATCTTCCTATTCTCTTTGATTGTTTCTGCATAGCTCTTTGGATTTGTTTCTTACTCTGTTGTTTTGGAGCTTGATCCATTTTCTGTCTGATTGTATCCAATTCCGAACTTGTCAAGATGAGATTTTTGACTGCTGATAATGTCATCCAGAACTTTTGAGCTATTCTGCATATTTTTCTTTTGAATGTCATTTCTTAGTGTGACAACCTCTGCTTCCAAGTTTCCAATGATATTGTCCTTTTCTTCTAGTTGTTCTTTGAGTTCTTCTTCAATTCTTTTATCTTCTTCTATTTGAACCTTCAATTTTGTGATCATTTGTTCTAGTTCTCAAGTGTCCTTTTTCTTGTCTAATTCTGCTTGTAGTTTCTTGCTTTTATTCTTTTCTCTTCTGATAACTTCTATGGCACACATTAATTCTTCTCAATATTCTACTTCTGCCTCTTCAATTTCTTCTTCGACTTCTTCACATTCTTCTTCAGCTTCTTCATATTCTTCCTCGGAGTCTTCTTTGTCAGAGTCTTTTACTACCATGAATAGAACTCTTCCTGTCTCATTGTCACTGAATTCATCTTCATCTGATGATGAGATGTCTTCTTTGGTGTATAACTTTTTCTTGAAAACTTTCTTTGTAGTTATTTTTCCTTTATATGTGTGTTTTCCTTTTGAGTAACCTTCATCATTTCTCTTTTTATTATGAGGACATTTGTTAGCAAAATGACCAATACCATCACAATTAAAACAAATTAAAGGGAGCTTACCTCTATACCTACCGTTGGTTCCCTTGTTCAGTCTTTTGACGAAGTTGGCCACTTCTTCATCATATTATGAGGTGTCACTACTGCTGCTATATTCTTCTTGTTCCGTTTTCTTTTGCTTTGATATTTTGGATGCCTTGAAGGCTGCTTCTTTTACATCTGGATTTTTCTGCTCAGTTCTCATTTCATATGCTGTGAAGATTCCATGTCATTCATCCATGCTTATTGAGTCCAGATACGATCTTTCTTCTAGTGATGATATCTTAGGGTTGAATCTCATAGGAAGAGATCTTAGTATCTTTTGAAAAATTACAGATTCTTCAATTTTTTCTCCCAATCCTATGATTGCATTCACTGTTTCATCGACTCGTAAGAAGTAGGCTGTGATATCTTCATCTTCCTTCATTTTTAGTTGTTCAAATTGACCTTTGTAAGTTTGAATCTTTGTTGTTTTGACTTTTGTATCTCCTTCATAAATATTTTGAAGCTTGTCCCAAATCTCTTTAGCAGATTTACAGTGTGCAACTTTGGTGAATACCGTATCACTAAGACCATTCAAAAGTGCATTTGTGGCTTTGGAATTATTCTCACCGAGTTTTACTGCTTTGTCATTTGTTGGTGGAACTGTTGGTGCTGTGTATCCATCTACAATTGATTTCCAAACTTGAAATCCATGTGCATGTATATATGTCCTCATCCTTATGCTCCAAAACACATACGTATGTCCATCAAACTGTGGTATTCCATTTTTATATGAGTTGGTACTCTCCATGATCTACCTTTCAGTGGTTAAACTGATTTCTGAAGGAACTTGTTCTGATACCAATTGTTGGATTACTGAGAGGGGGGGTGAATCATTAATAGAGAAATTTAATCCTTTTTAACCATATAATCCAAGTGTTATATCAATGAAGCATTATCATCCAATAACTGCAGAGTAAATGAGCAATGAAAAAATGAACAAACATACACATACACAGTACACCAGTGTTTTACGTGGAAACCCAAATTGGGAGAAAACCACAGAATGTTTTTTCTTATATGTCTTGAAGAATTACATTCATTAGAAGCACCAACTTCCTTTTTTTTCCAACTACAACTGGAAGGAGGCTCCAACCCCCTAGTTTCTCAGGCTACAACCTGAGGGAATCTTCAACTCCCCAATTCTCTGGCTACAACTAGAAGGAGGCTACAACCCCCTATGTTCTCCGACTACAACCCGAAGGTGGCTACAAACACCTGTCCTTGCCCCATCCTGCCACCCTGAAGTAGAAGTAGAATGATGGAACCATTGTCAACCTATCACTGTGAGATATACCGTTGTAAACCTGTATCAATAAATCTGAACCATGCATCAACCATGTATCAAAGTGTACCTCAACCTATAATCAACCTATACCATAAACAAGTGCATCAACCATGCACCAACCTGTACCAAATAACCTGTAATCAACCTGTACCATAAACAAGTGCATCCAACCATGTACCAAGTATGTACCAATCATGTGTCAACTACTCATCAATATGTACCAATATCATCAACTATACACCTCATGTATGTGCCAACTCATCAACTACTTGTCTCAACCATGTACTCAACATGTACCTCAACCAAAAGACCTCATCAATTTCATCAGCCAAATCTGATTTGTATCTCTGTAATATACTTGGTGTATATGATCACATTCCTACAAACCTTCCTTAACTTCAACAACAAGAGACTAGCATTTTCATCAAACTTTTCTTTAGTCTCACATGCCTAGTTTTGGATTAATCAACAACCCTAACTTGAAGTAATCATAACTTTGTCCTTGTAATGTATAAAGATATGAAACTGATACAAAATTTTCTTTAGTATGTTTAATGCAATTCCTCCAAGTTTCACTCCTTGGAACCTCTTAGAAAATGAGTTATAGCAAAAATGGCATACCTTGTTGAATTTTGGATTATTCTAGAGAGGGACCTTGTAGAGCATGCCCCGCACAGAATATTTGTTGAATTGATCTGAAACTGTTAAACAACATACTAAAGATTGTACCCTAACAAACACATTTTGATTCAATGAATTTGGATCTGTTATGAATAAGTTATGATTTTTTTACCCGAAACACATGTTTTTGACTGGTTTCAAGACTAGCCACAAACCCTATTTTCTACGGAGTGTAACTCCAAAAATACAATGACCCACAAGTTGAATGTTTTACCAATGATACTTCGATATGTTTTCTCAATGGAATAACAATTTCACAGTCTGAATCATTATAGAAAAAAATTTATAGTGACAATGGTGAGATGACCTGTAAATAACATACCTTAGAAAGAACCATCAAAAGAATTTATCCTTCCTTGCATTTCGGCCTTCTTTTATTCACCTTCCCTCAGAATTTAGGCTTAGATATACTTGGTTACCTTAGACACCTATATATATTCAATATTCTCAAGTGTGATTAAAATGAGAGAGCCTTGCCTCTTATTTATACTCTCCAAGTAGCTTCCTTAAAAACATCTTCTAGGTCACTTGGCCCCACTTTCCTTATTTTAGG
>ML792257.1:0-35625 GCA_009831015.1 Picea engelmannii | reverse complement strand
TTTTAAAATCTCTTAAACCACTTTGATTACTTTGACCTTTTGGGGCTTCTAGATGACATATGAGGGTCCTCCAACTTCGTAAGGCCATAACTCTCAAACCGTGAGGAGTTATGTGACATTCCACATACCACCAGAAATGGAATAACATGTACTATCCATATAGAATAGTATTATCTGAAAATATATCATAACTCATAACGTTATCCATCAAACAAACTTGGGTCCATTACCCAAACCTAGGGTCTCCAACTTCTCATGGCCATAACTCTCTAACCATGAGGAGTTATGTGACGTTCCACATACCACCAGAAATGGAATGACAAGAACTATCCAACTAGGATAGTTTACCTGAAAAATTCATTTTCCTTCATCTCATTATTCCACAATTAAGCATGGGTTCTCTTACTCCACAAAGTGTCTTCCCGTGAGGGATTTCACCATAAGGGGACCACTTTGGAGTTCATCCATATTTACTTCTTATCAACCATGGCAAGACAATAATGAGTCATCTTTACATCAAACAATATTGGGTCCATTCCCAAACCTTTATGCTGTGGGGCTTTCTTCAAGGATTGACATCAATGACAACCAACCTTAATCAACATCTCTCTCTCCCATATGAATCCGAGGAGAAATACTTTATGAATTAAAGTCTCTAAGCCACTGACTCTCACTGATATTAAGCTCAATTTGAGTCTTAATTCTCCCTCTGAAGTTGTTACTTGGTGGGGTCGTTGGTCTCACCACTTGTTATGCCATCTGCTCCTCATGATATGACTTATCAATTCTATATGTCTTTTCATCCTGCATAGTGTCACAGGACCATGTTGGTCTCTTCCTGGTTACTGCAATGATTTTAGGTAGGCCCTTCTAGCTCTACTATCTCTTCATGATAATATGAAGAGTGATCAAATGCACTAGAGGTATTTTTTCGGTCATCTTTGGAGCCTTCTTCTCCTTACAATCAATCTCCATATGAGATACTTTGTATCTCTTAAAAGTACCCTTCTTCATCCTTTTTTTCTTTGGTACATGGATGTATGTAGTTGAGTATACAACTTCTTATCTGGGTAGTCTGCTCCATGTCTCAAACTAGAGACCATCTAATATGTTGCCTCCTACAACCATCACTATATCTTCCCTCAGATTTATCACCTGTGACTTTCCTGGAATAAGACCAACAACAAGGGAAAACAATAGACAAGAATAAAACTCTTATAACAATAATAAAAACAATAATGAGAACAATAATCATAGTAGCTCCTTCTTAGAGCTATCACTTGTGACCTTCTTGGAACAAGAGACAAAATAAATAAAAAATACAATAATAATAAACATGAACAAAAATGTTCTAATGTTGTGACCAATCATTCCTTCATGGAAACCTTCCTGGAACAAGAAAACAAGAACAACAATATCTCCATGGTAACCTCCATGGAATATACAAGATATCCTGCCCTAGACAGGAGCAACAAGAGCAACAAGAGCAAAGGAATTTCCAATATAATATCATTTTCATAAGAACATATGTATGTTGACGAGAATAAAAGACAATTTCATGGTAATCAACATATCATTACCAAGGTGACCTTCCTAGAATCAAAACAAGAAGTATCTCCTAGAGGACATGTTAGTTTATCTTGCAATAAGCATTTATATCAATAGTACTCACATACTACCAAGTATTCATTGTATCTAGCAGTAATAGAACCTTTCAAGGATTTTTGTGACAATTATAGCATTTAATTTTAATGTAGCAATGACCAAACTTGATATGTGCAAATTGGAAACTTGTCAATTTAATCGATCAAACCTAGAACCTGGAGTCTTATATTCAAGACCGAGTGTTGTTTCTTTTCTTTCGGGTCTCCTTCACTCATGATCACAAGTATTATCTCCAACCTACCCCCTGTACTAAGAAAATATGCTTTCTTGACAAAAGTATGAGTTAGGGAATATAATGCAAGTAAACTCGAAAATCTCAACTTTAATCAATTTAATACTTTGACTAGATTCATCTTATAACTTTAAATTTGACCAGAGGTTAGTATGATAGTCATAACTTCAATAGATCATAATACAACTAGATGTTCAAAAGATCACAATAAAGCCATAATATCTAGAGGCATATCAAAACAATCAAACTTGGAGTGCGGTGTTCCTCTGAATGTGTTGGATCTAAGATCCCTTTGTATCTACAATTGTTGCTTGGACAAAAGATCCAGACCTAGGGTTTTATGAAAAAACCTTAATTTCTCAACTTCAAAAATTTGTAGATATAATCTGGGGAAAAGAATCGCCCTACTTAGGTGACATTCTTGATGGGTTCAATAAGTGCTCAATGAGATTGAAAATGAGGGAAACTAAGGATATTTCTTCCAACAGTTAGATTGTTACGAAGGAAACTAGCTCTGATACCATGTTAAAATTTGGGTATACTCATTTAACCATAGACAATGTCACATCATTTTCACCCAACCATAGGCATTCACATATTCCACCCCCGAGCACACTAACCTCTACTTAGAATAATTTCGGCAAGCCTACTCCAGAACCAACAGATAAACCCTAGCCAGAATACCATTGTAGCAGCAACATAATAACCATACAAGGATAGAATACCTTATAGCAAGATAAACACGCATTGAGAGAAATACCCACACCTGTTGTACCACTCCTCCATATTTTCTCCCCCTCCAGTTGTAGCTTCTACTCCCAGACTTGCGCACCTATAGTTGCAACTATAGTCTTCTAGACTTGCGCACTTGCTAAGTGATTGTGTACAAATGAACTAGGAAACTGCCTATTTATACTAAATTGTCCAGTTAACTGGGGATGACTTCTCCTTCTGGATCTGTCTATTACTTTAATATTATTTCTCTTGAGGCTGACTTCTCTCTTAGGGTTTTCTAACATTTGTTTAACGGTTCTCTTGCTTCCAGAATATTCTATTCTAAGTCAAAGGTTACACATGGAGGTTAATTTTTATGTAATAAGTTTCGAGGTTGATCTACTAGGATGGTTAACTTTATTAAATATCATTAATGTAATTAAAAACTAATTAAAGTTTTCCTAAATTAAATTCAACTCAAAATTTATATTTTAATATTTTAATAATAATAATAATTTAATTTTAAGGTCATGGCTAAGCTAGATACCAAATTGGTGTATGAGACAAGGGACCCCCTCTACGCAATGATTTGACTGCTAAAGTCTATGGAGGTGTACATACCCCACCCCCTTTAGATTTGACCATATGACCTTCGAAGAGGAAACACATGTTCTTAACCATTAGGCCCACTCAAGTTGTATGAAAATCTCACTCTCATAGATTTTATAGTGATCACCCATTAATACGAAAATCAATTTAAATATTCCCTTAGATGGAGTGATTGACTGAGTTATGATTTCCCCCACCACTTGACATGGGAAGGGCATGACAATTATCCTGTCAACCTTCAAACATCCTAAGGCTTGGTACAAAGCATTAAAAGAAGCATTCCAATATCACCATACTTTTGTTGAGTTAAAAGGTTAGAAAAGTTGGTAGTGTGACAAATCTTTTGAAATTGAGATCTAATATGGGTATAAGATGGACATTCTAAGATAAAGTGATTTTCATTTTCAACCATATTAGTGTCACAAAGGTGATAGACTCTTTCATCCCACAATGTTTTGGGAATGAACCAATGCCTAGTTTCACTATGGAGCTCATGAGAATTTGTTCTTGTATTAGCAATGATTATTTTCTTCTTTACACTAGTCAATATAGAAAGACACTTTTGATTTTCTATATTAGGATTGATCACCTCCTTATAATATCGTGATTTCCTTTTTCCCTCTAACTCTTTAACACACCACAATTTCTCCTTAAATTTTGATGTAACAATATTTTTAATATTATCCTTATTCTGCAATATGATCTCTTCCTTTATTCCTCAATGGTTTAGCCAAGACTGGGCATCCTTATTCCATCCCCACTTGAGTCGGAGGTGGTTTTGGTTGGATTTTTGGTCTTGTATTCTATGTTGTTTAACTTGTTCTTATACATTAGGTACCTGGTCATAGTCATACTCTCAATGGGGGAAAGTCTTTCTTCTATGAGGAGGATAGGATATGGATAGGATAGGATAAATAAATATATGAAACTGATACACAATGTTATTTAGTGTTTTTTATGCAATTCCTTTGTGTTTCACTACTCGGAACCTCTAGAAAAATGAGTTATAGCAAAAATGGCATACCTTGCTGAATTCTGGCTTATTCTAGAGAGAGGCCTTGTAGAGCATGCCCTACACGAAATTTTTCTTGAAGCGATCAGAAAATGTTACACAACATACTAAAGACTGTACTCTAACCAACACATTTTGTCTTACTTAATTTGGATCTGTTATGAATACGTTATGATGTTTTTACCCAAAACACATGTTTTAGACTAGTTTCGGGACTAGACACAAACCCTATTTTCATGGAGTGTAACTCCAAAAATACAATGACCCATAAGATGAATTTTTTACCACTGATACTTGGATATGTTTCCTCAATGGAATAGTAATTTCACAGTCTTAATCATTTTAGAAAAGAAGTTATTGTGAAAATGGTGAGATGACTTGTAAATAACATACCTTAGAAAGCATCATCAAAAGAATTTATCCTTCCTTGAATTTTGGTCTTCTTTTCTTCACCTTCCCTTAGAAATCCGGCTTAGATATCCTTTGTTTACCTCAGACACCTATAGATATTCAATATTCTCAAGTGTGATATAAAATGAGAGAGTCGTGCCTCTTATTTATACTCTCCAAGTAGCTTCCTTAAAAACATCTTCTAGGTCATTTTGCCCACTTTCCTTATTTTAGGGTTAGCCCACTTCTAATTTCTCCATTAAATTTATTATTTAAATAATTTATTTTCTATTCAATTTGAATTATAGCACACTCATCACTTCACTTTATTATTTACCTTCTAAAATCGCTTAAACCACTTTGACTACTTTGACCTTTTGGGGTTTCTAGTTGACATATGAGGGTCCTCCAACTTCGTAAGGCAATAAATCTCATGGTTATGTGACATTACACATACCACCAGAAATGGAATGACATGTACTATGCATATAGAATAATATTACCTACAAATATATCAAAACTCATACCATTATCCATCAAACAAACTTGGTTCCATTACCCAAACATTTTTGCTACCGGAATTCACTACCGGACTTTCTCGAAGGGTTGACATCAATCACTAAGGGTTGAAATCAATATACGATATCACTCTCCAATAGTTGACATCAATGACAACCAAAAATCCATACCAACTATCCATCAACCTAAGCCAACTGTCTGACAATCTCCCCCTTTGGAATTGATGGCAACACCAACATTGATGGAAACACTTAGTCATCATAACATTCATGCTTATACTCTTTATCAATGTTTCTATCTCTCCCCCTTTGACATCAATGGAAAAGGGTATCTCCCTTTGGGGTTTCTCCCCCTGACTGAACTCTCCTTGGGGATGCTCCCCCTATCTACGTGCCTTTGATTTTTCTTTGTGTTTATAATCCTCTAATTACTCTCTTTCCCTTCATAAAAATAATATCTCCCCCTTTGACAAAGGGTATCACTCTGAAGTCATATCACTCAATCTTCCCTTGTGACAATCGCTCCCCTTGGAAACATGCTTCTATGCTCTCTCTCCAATAATTTACCTTTGCATCTGATAAATCTCTCCCCCTTTGTCCTATTTATGGTGCTTCCTCGTGTACATCTAAGACATATAAGACAAGCATTCAAAATTATTCATTTTGGAGTATAAATTACTCCTAGTCTCTGGTGAAGATACTCAAGGGATTCCCATGGAAGCAGTTTTGTAAATATGTATGCGACTTGTTCTTTTGTTCCCACATATTCAACTCTGATGTTCTTCTCTACAACTCGTTCTCGTAGAAAGTGATACTTGATTGGAATGTGCTTCGTCTTGGAGTGCATCACCGTGTTTTTTGAGATACTGATGGCGCTTGTATTATCATAATAGATTGGAATGGGATCATCATACTCAACCTACATATCTGTCAAAGTTTGTTTCATCCAAAGAACCTGTGTACAACATGTTGTTGCTACAATATACTCTTCCTTGGTTGTAGATAGAGATATTGATGATTGTTTCTTGTTTAGCCATGATACTAAACACTCACCCAAGTAGAACATTTCTCTACTCGTGCTTTATTGGTCATCAATGCAACCTGCTCAATCTGTATATGTGTAGGAAGTAAGTGATAGATCCTTTCCTTTTGAATACAATAATCCAAACTCTTATGTTCCTTTGAGATATCTAAAAACCCTCTTCATCGCTAATACATGTGATTCATTTGTTGCTGCTTGAAATCGTGCCACCTGTCCAACTACCTGCATTACATATGGTCTGGATGTTGTCACATATATTAAGCTACCAATCATTGACCTGTATTTCCTCTGGTCTATTTACTTTGAATCATCATCTTTTCTCAACTTGCAACTGGTTTGCATAGGAGTGGTAGCTATTTTGCATTCTTCCATTCCGAACATCTTTAGCATTTCTCTAATATACTTCGTTTGAGAAATAAAAATTCCTTGGTTTCTTTGACATATATGAAGACCCAAAAAGAAGGATAGTCCTCCAAGTAATGACATTTCAAATTCATTCTGCATATCCTTTGCAAATTTCTGGCTTAACCTATCATTAGTACTTTCAAAACAATATCATCAACATAAATTTCAATTAATAAAATATTACCTTGAGTTACCTTGATGTAGAGGTTGTTGTCTGCACTTCCTTTCCATAGTTCGTAGGGAGTTTTGTCATTGTTTTTTCTGAGCATTACTCTGTTTTGAATGTGAACTGATGTATGCACTGCATGTGTCCAAACAATATCTGTGAATTTGGAATCCATTAGCATTGTTCAAGCCATTTCCCGTGTAATTATCATCCATTATGATAATGTTCCTTTTTCTTTGAACCACTCTCTGAACCAATCTATGAATCCATGCTCTCGTCCACTATCATATATCTGTCCAAACCTGCTAAGTGTTCTTACGAATCCATCTTTTTCCATACTGTCCAAGACTGTACTTGTGAAACTGTCCATACTGTCCAAGACTCTACTTGTGCAACTATCCATAATTCTGACCCATTTATCACTATACTATCATGAAGTCTTGATTAATCCATCAAGCTGTACTTATGCTATCTGATTTCTCTGAATTTGTCTTCTCAAACTCTACAATATGCTCGAAGGATGTTTCTTTGGTCTGTCACATCTATCGTATAGACTCCCCCTGTCTAATATTCATATTACTTGGGAGTCTCTAAGTCAAATGGCTCAAAAAAATTCCTTCTCTGATGTATATTCATCATCATCTTCATTGGTAGATTCATTATCTCTTTGAGCTCTGACTTCTTTCTTTCTGTCTGTGGATTCATATTTCACTACAATGCCTGAAAGTACAATCTCTTGAACATGTTCCTTATTTACATGTCCTTCATTTCTTTCAGTTTTTTTCCAAACCTTTTTGTATCTAACATCTTTCCTTTTCTCTGTAGAATTTTCTTCATCTCGTTTTATTGTGAATCTTACGATCTCTGGTACCTGTTCTTTGTTCACCTGTTCTTTCTATTTTCTTATTCATACTTTCTTATATCTGATATCAATATTCTCTTTCATGGAAGTATCGATCATGATTCTACAATCATTGGCTATGTGTCCATAATTATGACATTTGTAACACTCAATGTTACGTGCGACCACATAGGCACTTCTTGCTTGAACATTTCTTTTATAATCCCTGCAATCTACAACCTTATGTCCAAATTTAGTACAATAAAAACACTTACCATAAAATAAATTTACATACCTGGGAGTGAATGATTTTCTTTGTGTTGTAGTCCTTCTAAATTTTTTCCTTGAATGATCATGATCATGATTGAAGCTTCTGTGTGGCTTGAACATGGATGGTCTTCTTGAAGATATGTCTTCAATAGTTTTCTTAGATTTTGGTTGACCATGATTCCTTCCTTTGAGTACTTCTGCATAACTCTTTCTATTTTCTTCATTCTTCTTTTCTAGCAACCTAGAGTTCTTCTCTTCATTCTCTATAACTGATGTGGATGTTTTTGTCTCTTCAACGTTCTTATTGAGCTTGATGGTTTTACTTCTCAATGTGACAACTTCTTCTTCAAGATTCTCCACCTCTTATTCTTTCTTCATTATCTGAGAATTCATGACTTCTTCTGTTCTTTTCACTTCTTCAAGATGAATTTTTAATGTGATTATTTCTTCTTCAAGTCCTTTCTCTTCTTGAGAAAACTCTGCATGTCAACATGATTATATCATTAGTTCTTTCCTTAAGATGATCTGTCAATATCTTCTCTCTCATTTCTTCTTCTTCCTTTTGTGCTGTTATGTTGGTTTCCAAAAACTGATTTTGATATTCGAGATTTTCTTCGATATTTATGGCTTCTTCTAGATGAGTTCTTAAGTTCTCGATGACCTGTTGGGATTCTGCAAAAATGTGAACACTTTCCTTTTGTTTCATCAATTCTTTCTCGAGTGAATTGGTTTCTTCTCTTAGTTCATCTAAAGAACTAATCAATTCTTATTTATAATTGTCTTCCTTTTCAACTAGTTTTTCTTTCTCATTTCCTTCATGGCATTCTATTTCAAGATGTCCACGTTTTTCACAATTAAAACAAAACAACATACCTCTGGTGATTATGTATTCTTCATCTTTTGAATCTTCTTGACATGGTGAACATAACTCTTCTTGATTTGTATCTCCATCTTCTTTGACATTTTTTGAATATGTGATGGGTGAAGAATATATGTCATGTAACTTATCCCAAAGTTCTTTTGTTGATGAACATTTACCAACCTTTTCTCTTACCGGATTAGTTAATCCTTCCCAGATGAAATCCATTGCTATTTTGTTATTCTTCCTCAATTCCTTCTTGGCTACAGTCTTTTCCCTTTTTGAACTATCATATCATGTAACCACTGATAGCAAAATATAATGTCCTTTTTCCTGTAAAAATACTTTTTTTCTTATGATCCACATCTCATACTTAAAACCATTCTGACCATTAAACATTGGTACTCCATTCTCAGAATAATCCATGATCTCCTTCCATTGGTTAACTTGTTTCTTGAAGGAACCTACTATGATACCAATTGTTGGATTACTGAGAGGGGGGTGAATCGGTAATAGAGAAATTTAATTCTTTTTAAACATATAATCCAAGTGTTATATCAATGTATCATTATCATCCAATAACTACATAATAAATAAACAATGAACAATTGAACAATCATACATATAAACAGTACACCATTGTTTTACGTTAAAACCCAAAGCGGGAGAAAACCACAGAATGTTTTATCTTATATGTCTTGAAGAATTACATTCATTGGAAGCACGAACTTCCTTTGTTTTCCAGCTACAACTGGAAGGAGGCTCCAACCCCCTAGATTCTCAGGCTACAACCTGAGGGAATATCCAACTCCCCAATTCTCTAGCTACAACTAGAAGGAGGCTACAACCCCTTATGTTCTCTGGCTACAACTAGAAGGTGACTACAACCACTTGTCCTTGCCCCGTCCAACCACCCTGACGTATAAGTAGAATGATGGAACCACTATCACACTATCACTGTGAGATATATTGTTGTAAACTAGTACCAATAAACCTGCACCAAATAACCTATACCAATAACCTGAACCATGCATCAACCTGTACCTCAACCTGTAATCAACCTATACCATAAACAAGTGTATCGACCATGCACCAACCTATACCAAACAATCTATAATCAACATGTACCATAAACAAGTGCATCAACTATGCACCAACCTGTACCTCAACCTATACCATGAACAAGTGCATCAACCATACACCAAACCTGTACAAATAACCTATCACAACAACCTGTCCAAACAACCTATCACAACAACCTATCTCATCAATGTTATCAACCAAATCAGATCTACTCACCAAGACAACTCTCAAATATGTGCATCAACCAAGTATAACACAACAACTCATAATCATCACCAATATCAATATGTGCTTATAATAATACAAGTATGTTACATCATCCATAAACCATGTGTCAACAATACTACTAATAAGTGTCTCAAACCATGTAACAAGTATGTACCAATCATGTATCAACTACTCATCAACTATGACTCATTAAGATGTACCAACATTATCAACTATACACCTCATGTATGTGCCAACTCATCAACTACTTGTCTCAACCATGTACCCAACATGTACCTCAACCAAAATCCCTCATCAATTTCATCATACAAATATGATTTGTAAATATGTAATAGACCTGGTGTATATCATCACATACCTGCAAACCTTCCTTAACTTTAACAACAAGAGACTAGCATTTTCATCAAATTTTTCTTTAGTCTCACATGATTAGTTTTGGATTATTCAACAACCCTAACTTGAAATAATCATAACTATGTACCTGTAATGAATAAAGATCTAAAACTGATACACAATGTTCTTCAGTGGCTTTTGTGCAATTCCTCTAGGGGTCACTACTTGGAACCTCTCAGAAAATGAGTTATAGCAAAAATGGCATACCTTGCTGCATTTTGTCTTATTCTAGAGAGCGACCTTGTAGAGCATGTCCCGCACAAAAATTTTGTTGAATAGATATGAAAATATTACACAGAATACTACAGACTTTAATATAACCAACACATTTTTTCTTACTGAATTTGGATCTGTTATGAATAATTTATGATGTTTTTACCTGAAACACATGTTTTAGACCAGTTTCAGGACTAGCCACAAACCCTATTTTCCACGAACTGTAAATCCAAAAATACAACGATCCACGAGCTGAATTTTTTACCATAGATGCTTGGATATGTTTTCTCAACAAAATATCAATTTCATGGTCTGAATCATTTTATTAAAAACTTTATTGCAAAAATGGTGAGATGACCTGTAAATAACATACCTTAGAAATCATCATCAAAATAATTTATCCTTCCTTGAATTCCGGCCTTCTTTTCTTCACCTTCCCTCCGAAATTAGGATTATATATCCTTTGGTTACCTCAGAAACCTATATATATTCAATATTCTCAAGTGTGATATAAAATGAGAGAGCCTTGCCTCTTATTTATACTCTCCAAGTAGCTTCCTTAAAAACATCTTCTAGGTCACTTTGCCCACTTTCCTTATTTTAGGTTTAGCCCACTTCTAATTTCTCCATTAAATTTATTATTTAAATAATTTATTTTGTATTCATTTTGAAATATAGTACACTCATCACTTCACTTTATTATTACACATACCACCAAAAATGGAATGACATGTACTATCCATATAGAATAGTATTATCTGAAAATATAGTACACATACCACCAAAAATGGAATGACATGTACTATCCATATAGAATAGTATTATCTGAAAATATATCAAAACTCATACCATTATCCATCAAGCAAACTTGGGTCCATTACCCAAAACTTTGTGCTACCGAAATTTACTACTAGACTTTCTCCAAGGGTTGACATCAATCACTAAGGGTTGGCATCAATCTACAACATCACTCTCCAATAGTTGACATCAATGACAACCAACAATACATACCAACTATCCATCAACCTAAGCCAACTTCCTGACATGAAGTTCACAAAGTAGACAAGGACAACTATGGCCAAGTGTATTCTTAGATAGAGAGTTTTTTATTGAAATCATGAGAACCAACCCTTTATCTTCAACATAACACATCACTATGAGAAACAAGTGTTAGGAAATGAGGAAAAATTCCATGCTAAACCTAGTATAATAGAGGAAGAAATATTTAATAAAGAAAGTAAATGACAAAACAAACACACATTACATAGGTATTTTACCCTGGAAACCCAAACCAGGAAAACCATCATTCCTTGAGAGTTCTGCTCTCTTGTCGTGTTATTCATTCATAATAAAAGGCTACATGTCTAACCTTGGTCCACACCTAAGACACAATTTACATCATACCCTCTTGCTTTACACAAGAAAACCCTTGTAGCCACTTCATCTTACATCTACATGACCAACAACCTCTACGATTATTGATTCTTGGTGATTAGCCCCATTCATCATATTTTATTATCCTTTACAGTATTATAAAATGCCTTGTTTATAGGATTTAAAGTTAGAAAAAACCCTAAATAAAAGGCTCCCAAAAACAATTACAGATCCACGCAGAACATTGGCTACAAATCATGTGAATCTCGGGATTCTATTGTAGTGGACTACCAAGTCTGATTATCAGTTGACTACCAGTCGAACTTCATTCGGTCTTCAATCCTCTTCGAATTTTACTTTACCCGATCAAACCACTCGACCTTCGACTGGTTATCAATTCCTTCAACTTCATCTTTACCCAGTTGAACCAACTCGACCTTCGACTTCGACTATCAGTTGATCCACCTCGATTAGACTTTCATTGCAAATAATATAACAACCCAAAATTCTCCCACTTGATTTTTTCTTTGCTGAAACTGAGAGACCTATGAACTCTTGTTCATAGACCCACGGAATCAATGCCCATTACCTATCTGCACCAAGATAAATTCAAAACACTAATAGACTTCGTCAAAGAGTCTTCTATGTTTTCCAAAGTGTCTACTTTCTCCAGCAACACCTTGTTACCTTCCAACATTTCTCTCACAAAATGGTATTGTACATCAATGTGCTTAGTCTTAGAATGATAAGTTGGGTTCTTTGCCAAAAATATTTCACTTTTAATGTCACAACTTATCTTCATATCTCTCTACTCAAACTTGATTCATGAACACAACCTTTGTCGACATACTGCTTCTTTGCTTCCATGATTTACTTCCATGTATTCAACTTCTGTTGTTGATAGGGCTACAACTATTTGTCACTTACTCATCTAGTTGATTTCTCCACCGAACATTTTGAACATATATCCACTAATCAACCTCCATCGATCATGTTATCACATGAGGTTGTCAGGGGTCGTATATATTTGTTGTTAATACCTATGTATGTACCCTTGTCTCATCTCTCCCTCTCTCTTCCACACCACCAAGTCCTAGAATCTTTCCCTCTAACTGATAAAGTCATTTTCCCCCTTTGTTGACGACTTGGTTTCCCTTGGTGTCTTTCTTGACCAAGTCCCAGACCGAAGTTTTTCTATTTTTTCTCGAAGAGGGACGAGCTCTCATCATCGTTTTGTCTCGAATTCCTGGTAATTTTGTTGCCTGAGCCCACAGTAGGTCATCCAAGTCTGTGGTCTACACAAAAGAGTCCAAACACATCATTCAAAAGTATCCCATTTCGGGTTGGAAATACTGACAGGGGAACGGATTCAATTTCTAGCCATAAGATCTAAACGAGAGAAAGACCAATCGTCTGATCAGTAAGATTAAGTCACAACCATGAGATTTCACTGAAGAGAAATCGACGGTGGGGATTCATTGTGGGGATCATGATATGAATTAAAGTTTCCACAAGTTATGATATTGCGATCGCTTAGGATCGTTGATCTTTATAGATCAACAGAACAACGGTGCATATCGATCCCACTATGATGAGCATCTTCACATTGAGGGGATTGGAAAGTAAATTAAGGTATCTTCTATTTGTGAGCGCACAATCACTCATGACCATTGATCTTTCAGCAGGGGACAAATGTCAGTTGATCTTGTACTCTGGGAGAAAGCATGCAGAAGTTGAGTAAGTAAAGGACTACTGAAGGCCCAAAGCCCGAACTCTCAAAATAAATCTCGGTCATCCAAAACAAGAGGCCACGCATCACCAGATCTCTCACTTCAGGAATTTGGCACTTCGGAGAATTGCGAGAGCAAGAAGAAGAAAAAGTCTCGAAGCCCGAACTCCCAAAATAAATATTGGTCGTCCAAAACAAGATGCCACGCGTCACCAAATCTCTCACTTCTGGAATGTGTCACTTCGGAGGATTGTAAGAGCTATCCATTGAAAATGCCTAAATATTGAACTCTCAAAGTATTTGTGAGCCATTGATCTTCGTAGCAAGAAGCAGGGTCCATTGAAGAGCGATGCGTGGCAAAAAAAGGTAGGGCTTTCCCAGATCGTATATCACGATCAGAACAACGGCTCGCGTGTATTCGGCATGTCAAAATTGAGTGAGGATTAGTGGCTAGGCAGAAGCCTTGGAGTGTATATCAAGCACCATGCATCCTTCTCCATCGAACGATCATGATTTACTTCGGGACTTCGGGAGTTTCAGCTTCCCTATTCCCGTTTTCCTCCGAAGTATTTTCTCCCGAAGTCCACAGATCTATGTCGTGTGTCCTACTCATATCAACGATCACGGTTCGTTTCCAAGCTTCAGCATTCATTTCAGGTTTCCATGTCACTCTGGGCTCATATTACTCCGGGAGTTATACAAGATCTACATGTCCCCCCCCGAGCTCCAAGCGTCGAAGACACTTGGCACCCATCTGTTATAGACATGTGGAATCCATCTAGCGTTGACACATGACACTCATTTCAAGCATTTTTGGACATGTCTTCAGCCTATTTTCGAGTAGCACATGTCACCCCTCTGTCCGCGACATGTCATCATAGTGACACCAAGCTGCCCCATCAGTTGCAGGAAATCATCCTCTGGGAAGTGTTCTTATTCAAGCGCAAATATTAGCGCCATCTCCATGCACAGTTTTAATGGATCCAAGAATTCGTGGGCAAATAAACTTTACCGGTGGTGCTAAAGAAGCAGGGTTTCCCAGATTATGGATTTGCATCAGATCAACAATCACGCTTCATTGTGGGGATGCAACTTGCTCAAGCATTAAAATTCTTGAGCAGTCCCGCAATCGAAACCATGGTATAGTAAAAGAGATATGTGGTGGAAGACGGTGAATTGTTGGTTCAAAAGCAGTGTGAATCCAAACCACCTTTGATGGACCTACAATCACGTGCTTATATAGCATCAAATCCAAGAGAAGCATGTGGACGCCCCTTAGGCATTAAGCATCGTTGTGATCCCTAGGAGAAAAAAGTTAATGGAAAGGAATGGTGGTTGAAACCTCGACTCACTCCATAAATAGAAGGCGTGAAGGTTCTGACCGTGGAGACAGAACTGTCAGCTTGAGGTACCACGGTGGACAATTTTTCCTGCAGGCCCATGCTGAGTTGAGTTTGCGCCTGATAGAAGGATACATGCACAGTATGACAGAAGAAGACACAGACGAAAGGATTTGAATGGAATGGCCAGATCACTCTCATTGTAGTTGTGCATTGATCTAAGTATAAATAGATTAGTTCAATATTTTTCTATGGTCATCAAATGGTTGAGCAGAGCTCCCTATTTCATAATATTTGATAATAGATTTATTCTTTGGTTTTGTATGATACTTGAGACTTTCGCATTAATAGAAGTCATCTTCTTTCATCTCATTTTTTAAACTATGTTGAAACACTCAGGCATGGAGGATCCAATCGAGGGTCGTAGTTGTATTCTAATGTAGGTTAGATTACAATGTTGTTGTGACTGGTTCCAGTACTTTCCCTTTGTTAGCTTCTTTCCCATTATGATGAAATGATCGTGCAAGGAGGATCCAAATGAGTTGTTGTATTCGCATGATAATGTAGGTTTAATTATTATGTTGATGTGACATATTTCAGTATCTGAAACTTGAGTTCAAGAGTGCTCTTGAGCCTGAGTTTTTCTTCAACAAGTTGCTTGAAAGTCGGATGCCCAAAGGCAGACTTGTCCACTTTTCTCACTAAGTCTTCCTTCTTCTCACCTTTAAAACTCAAATCACTGACTGAAGTTAATGAGGACCTCATTTCCCTATGCATTGATTTCCCAGTTTCTGTGTTAAATCATTCTTGTACTGATTTTTTTCCATTTGAACTCCACTCATAAACCTACCTCCACAAACATTTTGATGGGTACTGGGCTTACCCTCTTGCAATATGAGGATAACTCTCAGTGCTAACGTTCATGGCGCCATTGTCGGGGATCGAATTGAAGAAATTTACCTGGGATTGAACGACAAAGAAATTATGACTCTGAAGGTGCATCAGAAATCAGTACCTTGAAGATTGCAACTTGCACCTGGAAACTTCATTGTTTTAGTTGTGTCTCCCAAAGACAGACACACAATTTCTACTCCACAACTGCCTTTGGAAACACATGAAGTTGACCCAGAAAATATTATCAAAAAAGGAAAGACCTCTCAAGAAGGAATTTCAGCTATTGTACCAGGTGATTCTGGTAATTTACTTGATTCTTCTTTTAAGACTCCAGTAGCTGCATCTAATTCTCCTTTTATACCATCTGCTGGAGTTTCTAGAAGTTTATATTTTGAAAGTCTTCCTGTTGGACTCCCCCCTTCTAGTCTTCATTTGGAAGGAGAAATTTTTGAAACTCATGTTTCCCCTGATATTGTAAAGTGGTTTAGACCCAGATTCTTAGAATATTTTCCCACTTTGGGTTTTCCTACTCCTCCTCCTATCAAAGTTGTTGTATCTAAAGAGGGGGAAACTTATTTTCCTTTGAATCCCATATTATTCCCGTCCAACTCTCAATCGTTTCCATTCTCCCCTAGAAACACAACTCCAGACTCACCTATCCAAACTCTGTCTCCCCTTGATTCTCCTACAATTCACATCCCAATGGCAGGTGCTAATCCTCCTAGAAACATAATGGATGCCATAGTGGCTTCTAGGTATTCCCCTCTTGCTTTACCTCAGCCTATGAATGCCCTCCCAATTGAATATTACCTCAAGTACATGCCCAAGTTTATAGGGGAGGAAGACATAACTGCAGAAGAACACCTTTCATCCTTTTACAATTATGCCGACAATCTTAATATTGAAAATCAGGATGTATGGATGAGATTTTTTGTACAGAGCCTTGATGGTGACACTATAAAATGGTTCAGGGACTTGGCTCCTGGATCTATTGATGGGATTGAAGCTCTGGATGATTCATTCTTGAGACATTGGCGGGACAAAAAGGATTTTCTTTATTATATCACAGAGTTTGAATCACTTAAGAGGAAAGAGAGGGAATCTGTTTCAGACTTCTCGAAGAGATTTAATAATATGTACAATAAGATTCCCACTGAAATTAAGCCTACATAAACCTCTGCTAAGATTACTTATGCTAGTGCTTTTGACCCTGAGTTTTGCCTCCTGTTGGGAGAAAGAAGAGATACTTCCTTGGCCCATATGCAAGATGCAACCCTTGAAGTAGAATCCAATATATTGGCATTTGAAAAACTTAGGAGTAAGGATAATAGAGACAGAAGAAAATCTAGGTTTGAAGCTTCAACCTTTGGTTCCTCTACTGCCCACCCTCAAGTGGATGAGTTGAAAAAGCTGGTAAAATCACTTTCTACAGAAATGGAGAAATTGAAATTTAAGGGAAAGAAGACCTATAGGAACACCCAGAACACTGATAACAGGGGTATTTTCATAAGACCCAATAATTCTCCTTAGATCATCCAAATATATCAAAGAAATAGGGATAGGGATGATCAGAAAATACAAGCTCCTCTCCAAAATAACCTTGTTATTGATGAAGAAGGAGAGGAAGAAGATGCAGATCCTGAAATCCATTGTCTTGGTGACACCTCTTCATCCCCTCATTTAACTCAATCTTCATACGAAGAGGCTCTCATAGGCATCCAAATAAATGAGTTGAGCAAAGGGGAAAGGACCAGTGGCAATCTAAATAGATACAACCTCAGGTCTAAGAATAAAGAGGGAGAGCATGACATTCCTAATCATCCTAATAGAACAATGAATCATGCTAAGGACGTGGAAGCTAGCAAAAAAGAAAAAGAGGCACAAAAACCCCAGCCAATGGTTAAGAATCCTATCCCAGAAGTGAAGGATATTCTCAAGCCTCCCTCCTCTTTTAGCTTTGAGAACAAGATTCAAAATATTAAAATCCCTGTACCTTTTTCAGAGTTAGTCAAGAATGAAGACTTCAAAAGGTACCTTTCCAAAATGTTTCAGCCTAAACCTTCATCTCATCCCACAGACTCAGTCAACCTTCAAGCTGAAAAACCAGTTGTCGTATTTGGGCCTTTGGTAAAGGATAGGGATGATTCCTCCCCTCCGTTCTATACATAATTGAACATTCATGATAAAGTGTTGCACAACTGCTTGATGGATTTAGGGGCATCTCACAATATCATGCCTAATACTTTCATGGATGAGCTTGGGTTGGAGGTTACAAAAACCTACCATGACCTGTACTCATTCGATTCTAGGAAGGTCAAGTGCCTCGGGCTTATTAAAGACCTAGTTGTTTCCTTGTTCTAGTTTCCCATGAAGAGTGTGGTCTTGGATATTGTGGTGGTTGATGTCCCTAATTTTGGGATGATCTTGTCTAGATATTGGATCAAAAGACTAGGGGGAACTCTGTAGATGGATATTTCATATGCCACTATTCCTATGTTTGGGGGGGAACATAGAAGGCTTTATAGGGAAGCACAACTTGCTTACATTATCAGTGATGAAGAAAATCTAACTAACCACCCCATTTTTGCAGTAGACACTGATTTAGGAACCAGTATGTTACAACTCACTGATGCTCCTCAAACACCTATTGAAATCAGAAATCATCCCATCACCTCTTTTGAAGACCCTCCTCCCAATACCTCTATTTGGAAAATGTTTTTTGATGGAGCCTCTTCTTAGGAAAGTGTTGGTGTTGGGGTAGTTTTCATTTCCCCTACCCAAGAGACCATATCTTTGTCTTATAAACTTGAATTTGGAACAACAAACAATGTCGCATAATATGAGGCACTTGCTTTAGGTTTGAGGGCTGCCAAAAACATGAAAATTGAAGAACTAGCAATTTTTGGTGATGTTGAGTTGATTTTTCATCAAGTCAGAAATTTGTATCAGGATAAGCACCCCAGGTTAAGGGCCTACATAAATGAAGTCTGGGATATGATTGACAATTTATTCTTGGCTTTTAATATCTCATTTGTTCCAAGAGAAGATAACACTATGGCAGATTCCTTGGTTGTCTCAGAAAGTAATTTCAAGGTCCCTTTGCCCCCCAAAATCAAGTATGATGTGGAAGTAAAGTATAGACCCTCTATTCCTAACAATGTCAAACATTGGAAGGTCTTTGAGGATGATATTGAGATAAAAAAAGTTTCATGATACCGTGGATGAATTTTCTGATTTGCATATTGATTAGGATCAGGATTCTGAAGGAAGCCCTCATGCTGATGTTTTTCTTAATAAAATTGTTGACCATCATATTGTCCAGTTGCCTAGTAACCATATTCCAAAGGGACTAGTCCCTTTGGAGAGATTGTTTGACATAAATGATGTCACTGTAAAGGTTAAAGTTTCGACTGAAAATGATGATGTGAATGAATACAATTTTGGAATAGAGGAAGACCCAAAATATGTCAAATTGTCTAGTAGTTTGTCAAAGGAGCAAAGGGCTGAGTATGTCAAGCTTCTGAAGGAGTTTGTTGATGTGTTTTCCTGGAAATATGAAGATTTGAGAACATATGACACTAGCATCATTGAACATAAGATCCCTTTGAAATAAGAGACCAAGCCTTTTAGGAAGAAAATCAGATAGATAAATCTTATGTTGTTGCCTATTATGGAAAAAGAAGTGAAAAAGTTGTTGGATGCCCAGATCATCATCCCTTTGAGATATTCAGAATGGGTAGCTGACTTGGTGCCTGTGAGGAAGAAAAATGGGGAAATTGGATTATGTGTTGGTTTCAGGAATTTGAACAGAAGCTCCAAAAAGGATAACTACCCATTGCCAAAGATGGAGCACATTTTGCAGAGAGTGATTGGTTCATCCAGGATGTCCATGATTGATGGCCTCTCTGGCTACAATCATATCTTTGTCCTACCTGAAGATAGAGAGAAGACAACCTTCACTACTCCTTGGGGTACATTCATGTATGAAAATATTCCCTTTGGATTGATGAATGCTTGAGAAACCTTCCAGCGAGCCATGGGCATTACCTTTATTGGGGAAAAATACAAAGTCGTAGTCATCTATTTGGATGACATTATAATGTTCTCAAATTATGATAAAAAGCATTGTCATCATTTGAAGGTCTTCCTAAAATGCAGAAGTTTTGGTCTCTCCCTCAATCCTAAGAAATATTTATTTTCTATGGAGAAGGGAAAATTACTGGGGCATATTGTGTCAGCAGAAGGAGTAATAATTGATCCAAGCAGAGTAGAGGCCATCCAGGCCTTATCTTTTCCCAGATCTAAGAAAGAGGTTCAGTCTTTCTAGGGTAAAATCAATTTTTTGAGGAGGTTCATTTCTAATTCTGTTGATTTGGTTAAGCACATTACAGCCATGCTTAGAAAGGGGAACGAAGTGAAATGGACTGTTGAGTCTAGAAATTCTTCCGACCAAATCAAGAGGGCTTTGACTGAAGCACCTATGCTCATCATCCCTAACTATTCTTTATGATATTTTCTTTTGCCTCATCCGATACATTGGTTGTTGTTTTGCTATAGAGAAATACAAAGGGGTTAGAGAAACCTATTTCCTTTTTCAGCAGAGCACTGAGGGATGCAGAAATGAGATATGATATTATGGAGAAGCAAGCTTATGCTTTGGTCAAATCCCCCAAGGATTTCAGAGAATATGTTTTGCATTCAAATTTTGTTTCATATGTCCCTTCAGCCTCAGTAAAAGAGATAATGATCTAGCTTGACATACATGGGAAGAGAAGCAAATGGATTGCTAAAATTCTAGAATTTGATCTTGAAATAAAGCCGACTAAATTGGTGAAAGGCCAAGGTTTGGCCAGGTTGTTGGCCGAATAAAATTGCGAGGCTTTAGGGGTTAATTTCGTGAACATAAACTCAAAAAATCATCAAGTTGAGATTGTTGATAAAAGATATCATGTCATCCTCAACCTGACAGGATGCACCTGGTATAAAGACATCATATATTTTCTGCAAAGGTTGAGGCCTCCTGATGGTCTGGACAAGAACAAGGTAAGATCTTTGAAACTCAAAGCAGTCAAATATTGTCTCATTGATCGGGTGTTGTACTAGAAGGATCCCCTTGGGGTCCTTTTGAGATGTCTAGATCCACAAGAGGCCCAAAAGGATATATTGATTTCCATGATAGCTTATGTGGGGGCCATCATTTTTGGAGGACCACACCTTATAATATCCTCAGAGCTAGGTATTTATGGCCTAGCCTTTTTACCGATGTTTGTGCAAATATTAGAGCTTGTGTTAGATGAAAAAAAAATTCTACAAAGAAACAACTCAAATATTTTCCTTTGAGACCTGTGGTGGTTTCTGGACCTTTGCAGCAGTGGGGTCTTGACTTCATTGGAGAAATCCATCCAACCTCAAGTGGTCAACACAGGTGGATTTTGACTGCCACTGATTATTTCAACAAATGGATAGAAGCCATTCCTACAAGAAATACCTCCCACAAGGTAATCATTAGCTTCCTTGAAGCTATCATTTCCAGATTTGGTTGTCCGAGAAGGATTGTTACTGACAATTTTGCCTCCTTCAAAGATGAACCATTAATCAATTTTTGTAAGCAGTATGGGATTACATTAATCCATTCTACTCCCTAATACCCCTAAGGAAATGGTTTAGAATATTCCTCTAACAAGAGAATTATAAACATCATCAAGAAATTGTTAGAGGACAACAAGAAAGCTTGGGACTCAAAGATTAAATTTTCCTTATGGGCTAATAGAGTTACAACAAAAAGGTCACTTGGCATTTCGCCTTTTTAGCTTGTGTATGGGATTGAGGCTATTTTTCCTACTCAACTCACCTTGCCTATGAAGAAGTTCCTCCAACACTACCAAGGATAACCCGATGATATGGTCAGGAGGATACTGCAGCTGGTAGAAGTACAACAGACCAGGGAGAAGTTGCTTGATAAAGCGCAAGATCGTCAGCAGAAGATAAAACAAGCCTTTGACAAGAGGGAAAGCAAGGAATATTTCCAGCTGGGGCATCTGGTGCTCAAATGGGATACCCCCAAGCAAGACAAAGGAAAACATGGTAAATTCAAATCCTTATGGATTGGTCCCTTCAATATTTTTGCGGTATTTTCAAACAACACTTATAAATTGCAGAACTTGGAGAACTCTGAAGTTTTTGGTGGCCCTGTCAATGGTCACTTTCTGAAAAAGTATTTTTTTTAATCTGTGATCGGTGCTCCACCATTTTAATTACCACTTCATTTTTATTTCTATTTTGAATAAGAGACTCCATGACCCAAAGCTAAGGCACTGAAACTACGTGTTCTTGGAAGCTCACAGGGAGCATGCCATCCCCTATAGAGCCAATTTTATCACATGAGGTTGTTCGGGGTCGTATATGTTTGTTGTTAATACCTATGTCTATACCCTTGTCTCATCTCTCCCTCTCTCTTCTTCACCACCAAGTACTAGAATATTTACCTCTGACTGATAAAGTCGTTTTCCCCCTATGTTGACGACCAGGTTTCCCTTGGTGTCATGCCTCACCAAGTCCTGGCCTGAAACTTTTCTATTTTTTATCGAGGAGGGACGAGCTCTCATCATAATTTTGTCTAGAATTACAGGTCATTTGTTGCCTGAGCCCACAGCAGGTCGTCCAAGTCCGTGGTCTGCATAGAAGTGTCCAAACGCAACATTTAAAAGCAGCCCATTTCAAGTTGGAAATACTGACATGTGAACGAATTCCATTTTCAGGTATAAGACATGAGCGAGAGAAAGACCAGTCGTCATATCAACAAGATTAAGTCGTGACCATCAAATTTCACTGGAGAGAAATTGACGATGGGGATTCATTGCGGGGATCAGGATACGAATTAAAGTTTTCACAAGTTGTGAGCCCACAATTTCTCAGGATCGTTGATCTTGCTATATCAACAGATCAACAATGCATATCGATCCCGCTATGATGAGAATATTCGCATTGTGGGGATTGGAAAGGAAATTAAAGTATCTACTATTTGTGTGAGCCTACAATCGCTCATGGCCATTGATCTTTAAACAGGGGACACATGTCAGGCGATCTCGTACTCCAAGAGAAAACAAGAAGAATTTTAGTAAGTAAAGGTCTCCTGAAGGCCCAAAGCCTGAACTCCTGAAATAAATATCGGTCGCCCAAAACAAGAGGCTACGCGTCACCAGATCTCTCACTTCGGGAATTTGACACTTCGGAGAATTGCGCGAGAAAGCAGAAGAAAAAGACCCGAAGCCCGAACTCCCAAAATAAATCTCTGTCCTCCAAAACAAGAGGCCACATGTCACCATATCTCTCACTTCAGGAATTCGAAACTTCGGAGGATTGTAAGAGTTATGCATTGAAAAGGACCGAAGCCCGAAATCCCAAATTATTTTTGAGCCATTGATCTTCGCAGTAGGAAGAAGTATCCATCTAAGAGCGATGTGTGGCAACAAATGTAGGGCTTTCCCAGATTGTATATCATGATCAGAACAATGGCTCACGTGTATTCGGCATGTCAAAATGGCGTGAGGATTAGTGTCTAGGGAGAAGCCTTGGAGTGCAGATCAAGCACCACACATATTTCTCCATCAGACGATCATGATTTACTTCGAGACTTTGAGAGATTTTCCTTTGGGAGTTTCGACTTCCCCATTCCCGTTTTCCTCCAAAGTATTTTCTCCCAAAGTCCATAGATCTATGTCGCGTGTCCTCCTCAAATCAACGATCATGGTTTGTTTCCAAGCTTCAACATTCATTTTAGGATGTCATGTCACCTCGAGCTCGTATTACTCCAAGAGTTATACAAGATATACATGTTCCCCCCCTCGGAGCTCCAAGCGTCGAAGACACTTGGCACCCATATGTTATACACATATGGCATCCATCTAGTGCGGACACATGACACTCATTTCAAGAATTTTTGGACATGTCTTCAACCTATTTTCGAGTAGCACATGTCACCCCTCCGTCTGCGACATGTCAACATAGTGACATCAAGCCGCCCCATTAGCTATGGGAGATCATCCTCCAAGAAGTGTTCTTGCTCAAGCGCAAATATCAGCGTGATCTCCATGCACAGTTTTAATGGATCCAAGAATTGGTCGGTGAATAAACTTTAGCGGTGGTGCTAAAGAAGCAGGGTTTCCCAAATTACAGATTTGCATCAGATCAACAATCACATTTGATTGCGGGGATGCAACTTCCTCGAGCGTTAAAATTATTGTGAATTTGTTGGCCCTCGACCAAGTTTTGAGGAAACCTTGGTCAGATTTGGACCACTTTTGTACCTCGACACATTGTTAGAAGAAGGAGCACCTAGGTAGAGTTGAGATCACGGATCTCACTTATTTTGCGGGCTATGTGGACCCAGCAAGGGGTTCTTTAGGGTTTTTGTAATGGGTTATGGGATGTTGACCCATGGGTTCCCCCATGATTAGGCCTTATTGTAAGGGATTGCAAAAGTCTAAATAAGTAAGAATGTATTGTAGAAGAGTAGTGGGAAGTGGGTAAGTGAAAGTAGTTTGATTGGCTCTGTGCTTGATAGAGAGTGGATTTGTGCCTTGACCTAGTTTTGGAAGGAGGATTTGGTGCTCAGTGTGCATATCTCATGTCTGGTGCGAAGCTCAACTCTGTGGCTTAGTGCACAGGAGTGAATGAATGTAATATTCGAGCACATAATAAATAAGGCGAAGCAGTTGCTGGACATAGCCCCACACTGGGGTGAACCACGTATATCTTGTGTCTTTGTTTTGTTTTGTGATGTGTTGTTTATGTTATGGATATGATCAGTGCTTTGATTATTATGTATGATAGATAGATATGTTACTGCTTAAGTGATTTAATTTTTTTAAGGGTAAATGAATGTTAGATCTACTCAGTTCTAAGTGCTCATGATATATAATCATTTATGGTTACTACGCTAGATCTATATTTGGGTATGTTCTGCGATAAATATAATGAACTAATGCATCTCACCCTCTAAGTGTTAATAGAATACTCTGCGAAGTATTGTTATCACATATCTATGTCCCATCTTGGTTACAGACACTTGCATCCTATAAACCCCCCTACTTCTACCTTGGGTGAGACCTCTCCTGCTTCGCAGGTGTTGCTGAAAGGGCCGGTAGTTGGGGTTTTGTTGGTGCGTTGTTAAGCGTTGAACCCTGGGTCTACCCCTATGCCAACAAACGGTTCTATTGTCGGGACCTGAAACTGTTATTGCTAGGAATTAAAGTAAAGAAAAGAGAAGCTATGTGTGTATATATGTTGTTGAAGTGCATAGTACCCTACTTGACTTGTGAAGCTTTGTTCTAAGAAAGAAATCTGATCTAAAGTAAAGAGGTAAGATCTTAAAAGAGGTAAAGCTTTGTGCTTTGACAAGAGTAACATAGGTGAAAATTTTTGTATTGAAAGCATGAATTTAAGTATGTTTAATAGATTTTGTCCTAGTCTGAAGGCTAGGGCGCAGTTGAAATAAAGAGATGATCTAAGTAAATTTAATAGAAATGAAGAAAGATATGTCATTCCTATGCATAGAAAGAGTTTTTGGACTAATAAGTGGATGCAGGAACCTAGAAATATTTTTTGCATATTGCATATCCAACACTATGATCCTAGTGCGCAGTACACAAGAGGTTGGGGAACACATAAGAGAAAAATAGGATTGGCATTCTGCTATAATTGTAGAAGACCAGGATATCTTGCTAAGGAATTCCCTGGCGCTGACCCTATTTGTATTTATTGTAAGATTGTTCGTCATGAGGTTGAGGATTGTCCAAAGATGATTGCTAAAGTTGAAAGGATGAACATGAGACAAGAAAACTATGAAGGGAGTCAAGGGACTAAGACCATGTTAGAAAGTCATAAAGAGAAAGAACCAGAGGAAGTTCAGACTACATTAGTACAGTTGAAAGAAATGATGGATGTTCACAAAGATGTCAGATTACCAGAGATCCTGAAAGTAAAAAAACGCATAAGTGCAAGAATAGAAGACTTCGACATAGACTGTGTCTTGGATGAGAAAACACAAGTGAATATTATGGCAAAAGGAACTTGGAAAATTTTGGGAAAGTCTATTGTGATACCTTCGTTGGGAAGGATAGGCTTGTTTAAGGGAAAGATGATAACCCTATGTGGAAGAGTTACTAATATGCCTATTATTGTTCATGGAACATTGATTGAATAGGAATTTGAAGTCATTAAGTTTATTGAGGACAGGGCCCCTTTACCACTTTTATTAGGTAAGCCTTGGATTGAGAAGGATCAAATTAGAAGGAAAGTAGAGGAAGAATATAGAGAAAAGAAAAAGAAAGAACTAAGGGATTTCATAGCTAGAAAAGTAGACCGACTAATAGAAGAACGAGAGGATAAGTCGAAGAAACAAAACAAAGTAACAACGCGAGAGGAAAAAAAAGAAAAAGAATTAGCTATCAAGGTTGAAAGAATGAAAAAAGATTTGAAGGACCTATCTATGAAAGAAACAAGTATGTCCAATCAGGATGTGTTAAGAAAAGGGATATTAAATTCAAACCCTTTGAGGGCACCTCAACAGTACTAAGCCACTGTGTTAGGAGAAGATAAGAATAATAATGGAAAGAGGATTCTAGAAATAGTTAGATAAGAACAGATCACAGGGAAGAAGGCAAGGAAGCACAATAAAAAGAAGGCTAAGTTGGAAAAGCTACAAGAAGCTATAGAGACTAGATCGAAGACTTTGCAGAATGGAACCTCCCGGGAGGCAGGTTCGCAAGATTTGAACCTTGTTAGAACAACAGGACCATGCAGAATGGGACTTTGCCCTGGAAAAGTTATATGATCGTTGGAGGTGCCCCGACCATTAGAACGATGCTCCAAAACAACTAGAAAATTAATTTATGGACTAATGGACCACTTTTGGACGTTGAGACCATGCCATAATGAACAGATTCACATTGATGGAAGCATTCCTGGCCATTGGAAGAATCCATTACGATTCCCTACTTATTTAACTCATTGGTCATTGCACCAAGACCACTTTTTTCCCCCCGTGATTGACTGAGCTAAACAGAGAATTGTCCAAGTGTCAAGCTATGTCATCTGAAGCTAGACATTGCCATCCATTTTTATACCCCGCCTGTTCATTCATCTACCCCGAACTGTCTGTTTAAAAGTTAGAATGTCGGGCGAACCAAGTGAATTAGAGAAGTTTGTCAAGGAGGTCCTTAGGAAGCTAATGGCCGACAGATTGATATCTGAAGGTGTCCATACGTCACCATCTAGGGTACTGCAGGCATCCCCTTCGAATGGACGTCGTTCTGGTCGTGTCAACCCTAGAACTGAACAACGAATTAAGCACCGCAGCGATCTGGATAATGTGAAGCAGATCATGTCAATCCTACCCAAGTATATCCCACCTTTGGCTAGCACTATTAACCGTGAAAACATTCCCCGATATTATGAGTACATTGTGTTCACTACATACATTCTGAAAGGAATAAGCGTAGTTGGTAGCCAGTTAGGATAGATCCCGCTACTGAAGAACAACCACTTCAATTTAGGTGACAAAAACCACTACTCCATGTTGGCTTTGCATCGCTATCTCATGAAGAAAACTGGTAAGAAGCCTCACCTCATCTTATAGCCATGGATTAAAGAGCTGGCGCAGTCCACCATGTTGAATGAGATGAACATCGCCCATTTTGGCCTCCACCAGGAGGTTAACGCTTGTGTTAAAATCCTCCTGTCATGCTATCATGGTAGTCACCTGTGGCTCAACCAAAGGATTACTATGGATGCGATGTTGATCCACCACATTACAGGCTTGAGTGTGAAGAGCCCTGACCCTCAACAGTTTTATCCAGGGAAGGATTCAGACCACTCCCTGGCACAGCGCATCAAGGAAGCTTACAGAGAAGTCGAAAAAGGAAAGCAAGGTTAAAAGGTAGCCTCTATATAGGATTGCACAGTGCACCTCGCCTGCCAACTCATAGTTGGAAAGCTCGTAAGGAAGAACCAACCCAAACAGGTCATCGGTTTCGTGGTGGACCTCGCAGAAAAATGTGTGGAGGGCATGCATATGAACCGGGCGAACTACCTCGTCAATGAGCTCGAGAAGGATTGTCGCGAAGACAGGGATTTGGGATATGAATTCCACTACAGTTGGCTGATCATCTTGATCACATTTATCACTTGGAAAATGTCTGAAGGAGCCACCTTCTCAGAGATCGAACCCTCGGAGCCGTTGGCTGCTCGGTTTTCAACCTTGTGGTACACCAACGACATGACGAAGTAGTGGCAGTCCAACACTGTGTTTCATGCATACTATCAACAATTGAAGGTTTCCATCGAATCATTCTCGTGCATGACACCGCGCACCCTTCACCAGTACAAACCAATAGCAAAGTTCCACACAGATCCGCATTTCATCTACATCACTACGTGCAGAGATGAGAAACATGAAGAGTTACAGTCATACTACAAGCTAACAGATGAATACATGGAGAAAATTACAAAGGAGTGGTCGGAGGAATTTCTAGTAACTGTCATTGATGCAGAGCTCTCCGACACTAACACCATAGGAAGCCCCATAGTGACAAGAGTTGAGCATGTCAAACAGTCCAGTGGGACGAAGAAGAAGAAAAAGATGGAGAAATTCTAGGATATAGAGATTGATGAAGAGGACAGCGCCTCTGAAGATAACGAGTCTGGCTCGCTCAGAGGAGGAGGAGGAGATGAAGAAAAAGGAAAGGGAGGAGAGGATGAACGAGAAGAAGGACAAGGAGGAGGCAAAGCTACACCACCTACAGACATTCCTGGCTATTGGAAGAATCCGTTACGATTCCCTACTTATTTAACTCGTTGGTCGTTGCACCAGGACCACTTTTTTCCCCCCATGATTGACTGAGCTAAACAGAGAATTGTCCAAGTGTCAAGCTATGTCATCTGAAGCTAGAAATTGCCATCCATTTTTATACCCCGCCTGTTCGTTCGTCTGCCCCGAACTATCTGTTTAAAAGTTAGAATGTTGGGCGAACCAAGTGAATTAGAGAAGTTTGTCGAGGAGGTCCTTAGGAAGATAATGGCCGACAAATTGATATCTGAAGGTGTCCAGGTGTCACCGTCTAGGGGACTACAGGCATCCCCTTCGAATGGACGTCGTTCTGGTCGTGTCAACCCCGGAACTGAACAACGAAGTAAGCACTGCAGCGATCTGGCTAATGCGAAGCAGATCACATCAATCCTACCCGAGTATATCCCACCTTTGGCTAGCACTATTAAACACGACAACATTCCCCGATATTATGAGTACATTGTGTTCACTGCATACATTCTAAAAGGAATAAGCGTAGTCGGCAGCCAGTTAGGACAGATCCCGCTACTGAAGAACAACCACTTCAAGTTAGGTGACAAAAACCACTACGCCATGTTGTCTTTGCATCGTTATCTCATGAAGACAACTGGTAAGAAGCTTCACCTCATCTCACAGCCATGGATTAAAGAGCTGGCGCAGTCCACCGTGTTGAATGTGATGAACATCCCCCATTTTTGCCTCCACCAGGAGGTTAACGCTTACGTTAAAATCCTCCTGTCATGCTATCATGGCATTCACCTGTGGCTTGACCAAAGGATTACTGTGGATCCAGTGTTGATCCACGACATTACAGGCTTGAGTGTGAAGGGCCCTGACCCTCTACAGTTTTATCCAGGGAAGGATTCATACCACTCCCTGGCACAATGCATCAAGGAAGCTTACAGAGAAGTCGAAAAAAGAAAGCGAGGTTAAAAGGTAGCCTCTATATAGGATTGCACAATGCACCTCGCCTGCCAACTCATAGTTGGAAATCTCATAAGGAAGAACCACCCCAAACAGGTCACCGGGTTCGTGGTGGACCTCGCAGGAAAATGTGTGGAGGGCATGCAGATGAATCGGGCGAACTACCTCGTCAATGATCTCGAGAAGGATTGTCGCGAAGCCCAGGATTTGGGATATGAATTCCACTACAGTTGGATGATCATCTTGATCACATTGGTCACTTGGAAAATGCTTGAAGGAGCCACCTTCTCAGAGATCGAACCCTCGGAGCCGTTGACTGCTCGGTTTTCAACCTTGTGGTACACCAACGACATGACGAAGCAGTGGCAGTCCAATGCTGTGTTTCATGCATACTATCAACAATTGAAGGTTTCCATCAAATAATTCTCGCGCATGACACCGTGCACCCTTCACCAGTACAGACCAATAGCAAAGTTCCACATAGATCTGCATTTCATCTACATCACTACGTGCAGAGACGAGAAACATGAAGAGTTACAGTTGTACTACCAGCTAATAGATGAAGACATGGAGAAAATTACAAAGGAGTGGCCGAAGGAATTTCTAGTACCTATCGTTGATGCAAAGCTCTCTGACACTAACACCATAGGAATCCCCATAGTGACAAGAGTTGAGCATGTCGGACAGTCCAGTGGGACGAAGAAGAAGAAAAAGATGGATAAATTCCAGGATATAGAGATTGATGAAGAGGACAATGCCTCTGAAGATAACGGGTCTGGATCGCTCAGAGGAGGAGGAGAAGATGAAGCAAAAGGACATGGAGGAGAGGATGAATGAGAAGAAGGACAAGGAGGAGGCAAAGCTACACCACCTACAGATCCCCCTACTGGAATAGTAACACCACAGAAGAGGAAGGTTTCTCGAAAGAAACCCTCAGCAAGGAAGAATACGTGCACTAATAAGCCCCAGTTAGAGGCCACGCTCACAGAGGAAGATATAAGTCTGGTCCGCAAAGCTATGGAGGATTCTTCCAAGGACATCTTGCAGAGATATGAAGAAAAGAAGGAATATTTATATGGAAGGTTCAAGAAGGAATTGAAAGAAGTACAACAAGTTATTCATTTGGTCTGCATAGTACCTACTGCGCTTTCCTCGACTATAGAATTGGGGGATGAACCAGACCAATTGAGAAGACTAGAGGATGCAAAAGAAGCTTGACTTCAGAAAGTCCAAGAAGAGAAGGATAAGGCTACAAAAGCCTTAAAACAGGAGAAATATGGAGTCCTAGCACAATTAAGAGGAGCACAGGACAAGGTAGAAGCCCAGGAAAGTGAGAAAGAAGATCTTTAGGCGAAGCTCCAGGAGGAAAAATCCAAGCTATAGAGAGAAAAGGAGCAGTTTCTCGCAAAGAGGGCCATGGTCAAAGAATTTGTGAGTAAAGCATGTCACCCTATGCTAGGCTTGACATAGGAGGAGCAATATTTGGTCGAGGTTCAAGTAGTGAAGCTCGCTGAGACCCTCTAGCAGCTTCAAGCCAGGATAGCAAATTTGGAGGCCCAAATAGTACCAAGAACCCCATAGGAGGTGCGTGACCAGAGGGAGAAGACTGCTAAGAACACACTAATAAGGATAATAACCCTCACCTTAGAATGAAAATAGTTGAGCAATATAAGTACACAGACATATGAACACCTTGCCGAGGATCCAGAGCTAAGAAAGCTGGAAGCACAGTTACAGGAGGCGCAGCAGTAGGAATTCTCTGTGCAGGCATAGATGAAGCTACTCATCGTAGTTGAAAGAATGAAAAGATATCAGGAGCAGCGCAGATCATTGCCCTCCAGGGAAAGGTAATGGAAGTTATGCAGACGCTACAAACTGTGCAGGATGAAGCCTGCAAAGTGTTCGAAGAAATTGATGGATATGGCTCGCAATTGGACCAAGTGGTTGCATCAGTAGAACAATGACTGGAAGGGCCTGTTATAGAGAAAATGATCCAGGAGCTTGCTGAGAAAGAGGCTCAGGTGAAGCATCAATTCGAGGTAGCCTGAGTTAATATTGAGGCCTTTGAAGCAACATTGTCCAGACCTGAGTGACTTGGGACGAGTCCCAGGTGAGTGTTGGGCACCTGTTGGCCCTTGACCAAGTTTTGAGGAAATCTTGGTTAGATTTGGACCACTTTTGGACCTTGACACATTGTTCAAAGAAGGACCACCTAGGCAGAGCTGAGATCGCAGATATCACTTATTTTGCGGGCTATGTGGACCCAGCAAGGGGTTCTTTAGGGTTTTTGTAATGGGTTATGGGATGTTGTCCCATGGGTTCCCCCATGATTAGGACTTATTGTAAGAGATTGTAAAAGTATAAATAAGTAATAATGTATTGTAGAAGAGTAGTGGGAAGTGGTTAAGTGCAAGTAGTTTGATTGTCTTTGTGCCTTATCGAGAGTGGCTCTGTGCCTTGACGTAGTTTTGGAAGGAGGATTGTTGAGCTGCGTTTTCGTTTGACAGGAGGATACACACATAGTCTAAAAGAAGAAGGCGCAGAAGAAAGGCTTTGAATGGAATGGCCAGATCACACTCCTGGTAGTTGTGGACTGATTTGAGTATAAATAGATAAGTGCAATATTTTTCTATGGTTGTCAAATGGTTGAGTAGAGTTCCCTATTTTGTAATATTGGATAACAGAGTTGTTATTTGGTTTTGTATGATACTTGAGACTTTCTCATTAATAGAAGTCAGCTTCTTTCATCTCGTTGTTTAAACTGTGCTGAAACACTTGGGCATGGAGGATCCAGTTGAGGATCGTAGTTGTATTGTAATGTAGGTTTGATTACAATGTTATTGTGACCGGTTCCAGTAATTTCCCTTTGTTATCTTCTTTCCCCTTATGTTGAAATGCTCATGCATGGAGGATCTAGATGAGTTTTTGTAGTCATATGATAATGTAGGTTTGATTATTATTCTATTGTGACATAATCCAAAACTTGAGTTCAAGAGTGCTCTTGAGCTCGAGTTTTTATTCAACAGGTTGCTTGAAAGTCGGATTCCCAAAGGCATACTTGTCCACCTTTCTCACTAATTATTCCTCCTGCTCACCTTTAAAACTCAAATCACTGACTCAAGTTAATGAGGACATCATTTCCCTATGGATTGCTTTCTCAGTTTCTGTGTTAAATCATTCTTGTATTCATTTTTGTCCATTTGAACTCCACTCATAAACTTACCTCCACAAACATTTTGATGGGTACTGGGCTTATCCTCTTGCAATTTGAGGATGACTCTCAGTGCTAACAGATCCAGATCTCCAAACGAGTTGGCGTTGACAAAGCCATGTACATTTAATTCATTATCACCTCCAGGTTTTTCTTGATAGCATATAGCATAGTATTTTGTGCCACACAAATACATGAATACTCTTTTGACAACTGTCTAGTGCTCCTTCCTAGGTGTTAACATGTATCTTCTCAACACTCCCACTGCATGGGAAATGTTTGGTCGAGTGTAGACCATCACATACATTAGACTACCAACAACACTTGCATAGGGAAGACGTTCCATGTCCTATATTTCCTTCTTTGTTCTTGGACACTGTTCAACAGTTAGTCTTTCTCCCACAAGAATTGGCACCTTCACAGGTTTTCAATCTTTCATGTTGAAACGTTTCAAAATTGTTTCAATATACTTCGTTTGGTTCAACCAACTCTTTCTAGTTATTCGGTCACTCTTAATATCCGTTCCCATAATTAATTTTGTTGCACTGATATCCTTCATGTAGAACTTGGAGGATAGTTTCTTCTTCACCTCCTTTATTGTGTTCATGTTGTTTCCAATCAACACCATGTCGTCAACATACAATGCTACATATATGAAATGCCCACCTTCTTCTTTAGAATATATGCAGTGATCAAATTTGCATCTCACAAACCGCAAACTAAGGATGTATGTGTCAAAATTTTGGTACCACATCCTCGGTGATTTCTTTAGACCATAAAGGAATATTTTCAGTTTGCACACCAAATATTTCTTTCCCTTTACTACAAATCCTTCACGTTGTTTCATGTAGATTTCATCTTCCAAGTCCACGTGTAGGAACGTTGTCTTCACATCCATCTGTTCTATCTCTAGATCAAATGTTTCAACCAGAGACATTAATACTCTAGTAGAAGTTAATTTTGAGATAGGGGAAAAAATATCACTGAATTCATCTCCTTTGACTTGGGAATATCCTTTCGCTACTAGTCGAGCTTTAAACTTCTCGACTTCACCTGCTGCATTCATATTCTTCTTGAATACCCATTTTCTACTGACAAGATTTCTTCCACTAGGTAATTTGACTAAGTCCCATGTCTCATTCTTGTGCAAGGATTCCATCTCTTCGACCATGGCATCCTTCCAGAGTTTTCCCTCTACAGAGTCGACTGCCTCCCCGATCGACTTGGGATCATCGTCGGTGGTAGTTAACACAAATGTGGAACGAAAGTCGAGTGGACTATACCTTTCAACTAGTTTTCTTATTCTTTATGACCTCCTTACAATCGAGGCCAGTGGTTCCACCTCTCCTTTTGATTCAATCGACTCATATGCATCATATTCTTCATTCCTTAGTTCAAACCACAAATTCTCCAGATTATTCTAAGTCTAAATGATTTCTTCGGGATCATACTTACTTTCAACTTCTTTGAAGACCACATCTCGACTATACATTGTTTTCCTTGATGCAAGATCCCAAATCTTATATCATTTCATTCCTTCTTTTTATCCAATGAAAATACACTTGACTACCTTCTTGTCCAGCTTGCTCCTCTTTTCCTTGGGAACATGCACAAATGCATCACAACCAAATACTTTGAGATGTGAAACTGAAGAATTATTACCCGACCATACCTCATGTGGAGTTGTGTAGCGCCAACGAAGGAGACATATTCAACATGTATTTTTCAGTGTCGACCACCTCCACCTAGAATTCTTGTGCGAGCCCAACACCATTGAGCATGCTTCTTTCCTTGTCCATTAATGTTCTATTCATTCTCTCAGCAACACCATTTTGTTGTGGGGTATATGGTGTGGTATTTTGGCATGCTATGCCACACTTATTATAGAACTGATCAAATTATTTTCCACAGAATTCACCACCCTTATTAGTTCTCAACATATTAATCTTCTTATCTATTTGGTTTTCTACAAGAGATTTAAACTCTTTGAATTTGTCGAAAACATCTGATTTATTCCTCGTGAAATATATTCATGCCTTCCCAGATAAATCATATATGAAGGAGACATAATACAAGGATACAACAAGTGAAGGCACTGAAATAGGGCCAAATACATCACTATGAACCAACTCTAGAATCCTATTTTCTCTTGTCTCTCCAGATGGGAAACTCACCTGACTTTGTTTTCCATATATACAATGTTCACAAAATTTGACTTCTAAATTACATGTAGGAAATTCTTTGACCATACCTTTGTTATGCATAGCTCAAAGTCCTTTTTCTCCTATGTGTCCCATCCTATCGTGCCATAGCATGGTTGGGTTGAATTTATGATGACTTGTCGATTCGTTTTGAATCAACTCATCCTGAGTCAAGTCGAGTCGAGTCGAAGTTGAGTCGAATTCAGGAACAACGATGTTGTTGCATCCAGTCGAGTTGACACTCCCTAGTAAATTGTATAGGGTTCCAATCCGAACTCCTTTCATTAAAACCATCGCACCTTGTTGGCAGCCAACCCATTTTTTTTCGATTGCTCTCAAAAAGATGCCTACACCCCTTGTCGTATTACGACAAACCATCGTCGCATTGTGCTAATGGACATTCATCTTATTTTTGCGATCATTACAATTCAATATCGACCCAGTTTTTCACAACTGCAAGTG
>ML792256.1:239603-311718 GCA_009831015.1 Picea engelmannii | reverse complement strand
AACCTCAGAAATTGAGTGGAAAGAATCAAGGATTAATGTCAAGTTGCAGTAGTACCATAGAGATTCAAACACTCAAAGGATCAAAAACTTTCCAAAAAAGACCATAAGAAACTCAAAAACAATGCTCAAAGAAACACTTGCAATCCCAAATTAATGAGGAAGACTTCAAAATCAATCAAGTGAAACACTTAGAAAGTCTTGAAATCGAAATGACAGAAGTTTGAAAACCTTCGTGATGAGGATCAAACTACGGGTAAGATATACTTTGATCAAAGGATCAGGTTATCATAAGACATTCATCCACATTTCACAATTTGACATATTTGCAAACTGAAAAGAGGTAAGAAAAGGTGATAATCACTCAAATTCAATCAAGCAAATCCAAAATCAAGTTCAGAGGATACTAATGCAAAGATCTAAGTCAAGAATCTGAGAAAACAGAGGCAAAATGAGCTCAAAACTTACTCAGGAAGGAGATCAACGCTCATGTAATAAGGTAAATGGAGAGTTGAAAATAGGTCAACACTCCTCAAAACACTAACAGAGAGCGTTGATAAGCATTTTCAACGCTCTACGGGCCACTATAAGGGAGTGTTGAAGCCTGGAAGTGGTCGAAAAGGCACAAAATCTTGCCCATATTCAACAAAGATCAGGAAGAGTTCAAGCATAAAAATAAAAAAGAATCAAGAGACAAAAAATATTCAACATGCTAGAAGAAAACAAAGAAATACTATTAAAAGTTCGATCCCCAGTGGAGTCGACAATTTTATGTTATGGCAAAGTTCCCCTTGTGGACAGGTGAAACGCCCCTTTGGACCAAGACCCCTTTTTTTATCCAAAGATAAAATAAAATAAATGGACGCTAACTTCCCTTTAAACCTACTTCAACAATTCGAGTAAGAGAAAAGAGATGGATAACATACCTTTTTACGATGGTTGTCCTCACTGCTCCAGTCTTTGACCTTATTGTCCAAGCTCCTAGATGCAAGGAATAAGAGAAATCTCCTTCTTATACACTATATTGTTAGGTGACAATAGATCTATCTATGATGACTTCACAACAATATACATGCATGAGCCAATGACACAAAACATGAATGGAATTGGCCAAGTTATGTATTAATGGAAAGCCATAGTGAAGCACTTACAGTCCGACATTGATGTTGCAACAGCTCCTCCAAATCTCTCATATCCATCACTCTCTTGAATGCTTCAAGATCAAAAGTATGATGGTCTCATGGATTCTTCTCCCTTTTCACCTTGGAATGCACTCATTATATAGGAGTTGGAGGCTTAACCACCATGAAGTATTTTGGGAAATGGTTGAGGATTTAGCTCCATAAATTGGGATTGAGTTTACCTAAGATGGAGCCATGAGATATGACTCAAATCCTTCACTTCATATTATTGGAACTAACCCTTGTAATAAGGTGGGATAGCCATAACTCCCTCTAACCACTTCAACGCTCCCCCAACACTGAGAACAGAGCATTGACAACGATCCTTATACATGGGCAGCGGAGCGTTGACAAGAGTTCAACACTCCCTATACATGGGCAGGGGAGCATTGACCTTTAAAAATGGTCAAAATCTCAAGGTAAAAGGTATTGTTTCAACCTTCCCTTGATCATTTTTTCTCCTCCACAATGACTAGGGATTATGACAAATGTTCTTCCATGGTTTCAAAGTTGTGATACTTAATAAAGTGCATGCAACACTTAGTAAGGTGCATACGACACTTGATAGAGTGCACGCAACACTTAGTAAGATGCATACGACACTTACAACACTTAAGTGTGACATTGGTGGTGCAAAATTTAGGTGTGTAACACATCCTCAATCCTCCCCTTGTGTAAGACATTTAGATTCTACTCAAGAGAGGATGTGAAATCCACACTAAAAAAAAAATGGAGTTGAGGTCCATTAGGTCTAGCTCTAAAAGAATGGGAGGTTAGCTTCGACCCCAGAAGATAACTTGTCTCCTCAGCCCAAATCTAAGAAATCCTTCTTGGCCTTCCATTGCTCTTATGGTATGTTGATATTTTAAAGTTCATTGGCAACAAAATTGTGTGATTTATCAAATTGGAGTAGGACTAGGACTCCAAACCTATTCGTCGTTCGGTGTTAGTGCAGATTAAGGCTGACCTAAGATATGGTTTACTAGAGAAAACTGAGTTTATTCGAGGAATCCCTTCATGGATTTAAAGTATTGAATATTGGAAAATCTCGTTCATATGCTACAGATGTCACGAAGTGGGGCATGTTCAGAATCATCGTGACAAGCCCTCTCATTTCCCCGTGTTCAGAAAAGTATGGAAATCAAAAGATCTTAAAAATTTAGACACGGGTTCTATTATAATGGTCCAGGAGAACGCATTGAAAGAATATGACAATTTGGTTGAGGTCTCTCCTCTTGAGACGATGGATGTGGCATCAAGAAGCAAGGCTATCAAAATATTGGAAGCTTGCCCCTTTAGTAAGTCTTTTCAACACACTACTTCTTATCACTTTATGTTGATTATTGGTGGGTCATCTCCTTCTTTGGATGTGCCTCTCCATCTATCCTCATTCGAGTTATTTAATTCTGTTTTTCCTGCTCCCCGTGCCCCCTCTCCTGAGGTCCTCCACTTTCCCCTCAAACCTGAAGTAAGATCAAAATCAAATGTAAACAATGGCATCTTTTCCCTTGATTTCGCTCCCCAGCACAAGGAGCCTCCTTTCAAGAAGATATCAACCTCAAATGGAGG
Organism: Picea engelmannii; assembly: GCA_009831015.1. Taxonomy (NCBI): domain Eukaryota; kingdom Viridiplantae; phylum Streptophyta; class Pinopsida; order Pinales; family Pinaceae; genus Picea; species Picea engelmannii. The sequence continues at coordinate 308,971 of ML792256.1, read as the reverse complement.
TATCCCTTCCTCCTCTAGTGGCTTGTCTAGTTCCTCTAAAGGTATCCTAGTGAAGACATGTTTCAAATATGACTACCATATTCGCTCTCCCCTCGACCCCAAGGAGGAAGAGGAATCCCCAGTAGTTTAGTAGCTGACAAAACCCAGGGATCTCAGGAGGGACATAAATCCCACTTCTCCCTGGCTCAAATCCAAGAAAAAAATGACATCTGCAATGGAAAGCAATCCACCATCATCTGGACCCTTAGAGAAGGGAAATGCCATAGCAAGAATTCAACATTATTTGTTTATCTTTCAGTGCCCAAGGGGTTGGGGGTGCCCTGAAGTTTCTATCCATCAAAATACTAACTAAAGCATGTGCCTCAAATGTAATCATGATCCAAGAAATTATATGATCCAGTTCCAAAATCATGGATTCCTTCTCTCCTTGGTTGAAGGACTAGTCCTTCATCTCTCTGGATTGTAATGGAACGAGTGGGGGGATCCTCACTCCCTAGAATCCAAGGCATAAAGTCATTTTTCTCCTCATTTCTTAGTGTTATACCACAAATTTTCACACCAAATTTGCATTTGTGAGATGGCCTAGTCCATTCCCTAGCTTGCAAACTTAAGTCTCGCTCTTCTCCATCAATTTCATCTAAAAAACAACACTTTTGTTGCCATACGTTATTCACCCATTTAAAAATCATGTACATACGTTGTTTTCCAGTGCACAAACCATGTATGCCCTCAATTTTATGAAAAAATAAAAATATTCCACATTTTCGGGCAAAGTTTTCGGTTGGGATCATTCCCAAACTTCCCTTGGCCTGTACACAACAGAATACAACCACCCCAACCCCTTGAGGATGGTATATAAGCACCTATTAGTGGTATGGATGGGGGAGAAAACCTGGTGCAAGGTTATGATGTAGATTTGCAAGCTTCCCTTTTTTCCATTAGCCTTTGATTAGCATTCCCATGATCTGGAAACTTGTTTTCCAACATTCCTTCATCTCTCATATATGACCATAGGGTGTCTTCCTATCCCTTTTGGGTCATACAAGGAAGAACAACTTTGTTGTGTTGATTCTTGAAGGGTCCATTGGAGGAACCTAGGCAGTTGGCTTTGGAGTGTCGATGGTTTAAGTCAAGTTGTAACTACCTACTTATACTGTTTTCAATAAAATATTTATCTTTCCCTCCATATATGTGTAATTTCATTCAATCTATTTGCATATGTTAAATTGCTTTACATATTTGAATTTGCACATTACATGTATAACTTGATTTCATAACTAGCGTGTTGCATTCTAGACTTGATCTTCTTTTGTAGGTGGTACCGGAAGAGATCATGAGTGAATCAAGGTCAAGAGCGAAGAACGACATCAGAAGTTAGGATACAAGGTGTGACCTCTTCTATTCACTCTTCCAAAGTAGTTATTTTATTTTGAATTTGTGTGTGAGAGGGTAGGTTTTATCTTTTAGATATGGTATGGCTCTGTTGTGACATGACCCAAGGTCACAGGGTAAAAATCCCATAACAAAATTGGTGACCATACTGAGGATTTTTCTCCTAGTTTGGGTCGGTCTTAGGGTTTCTTGTGTTATCTTGATTTATATGAGTTTCTTGTTTTCGAGGCTTTCTTTCAAAGCATTTTCTATCTCATAAACTTTTACCAAGTTCATGGGAGCTTCCCTTGGGTTTCCATTTTCTTTTTTTGAAGTTTTGTTGAGCCATACGCAATTTGTCTTTGCTTGAATCATGTATATACGTGATTGGCCTATGTTTGAATAACATATGTACACTATTTTCTATGTATATAGTCGTGTGTCTATGTAAGAATTTGGTCTTTGGGCATTTTTCTTAGTTTTGGGAGGATTTAGGTTGGTTGTTTAGTATGATCTGATCCTTTTGGGTTTGCTTTTTCCTGTGATTGGTGTGTTAAGTCTCTAAAAAATTTGAAATCATCCTAAAAGTTATTGCTTTTATTAGGTTGGTATTTTGGTTATAAGGCTCTTTAGATTGGTTGAAAGGTTAGTTGTGTGTATCTGGGCTTAGTTTCCAATTGATCGTTGTATTTCAGTGATTATAGACTATTTCTTTCTTACTTTTTACCTTCTTCCCTTCGTTCGTGAAAGAAAAAGAAAAAAAAATGAATTGTAGTTGCATTTTGTTTCTTTCAGTAACAGAAAAGACAAAAATAAATTGCTTGCTAGTCATTCCTCTTTGGATCCCTTGCCTCTAAAATTTTCAAGAAAAGAATTTTCTTACTAGAACTCAGGTCTTCGTGCATTTTGCTTGCTTTGATAGTTGTTGGTTTCGGTTATAGTAGCCTTTTGTAAAAGAAAAGAAATATTGTCTACAAAGTTCATTTGCAATCTGTTATGCATTGTTATTCAAAAAGAATTTTAGATTTGCATTGCAAAGTGGTTTAAGATCTTGCATACGATCAAAAGTACATTGTTTTCATTTTTGAAAAAGTATAAAAGAAAGAGTTTGTTTTCATTTAATTTGAAGCGTTGTTACACTCATTTTCAGTGAAGAAACTTCATCTTTATTTTTAAGTTCTTAAGTGTTTTTCTACTGAGTCTGTCAAAACGCCATCTAGTTTCATCCATACCCCTCTTGAGTAAATAATAGCCATGTTGGTCCTAAAGTCTGCACCTTACTACTAAAGGGCAGAGCTAGGCCACCTCAAGTTTAAAATGGTTGGTTTTTTAATTTTGTTGGTCAGATAGAGGGTTGGTTTTAGCAAGACAAGAGCATGGTTAGGTTGGAAAAATGATATGGATGAGGGTCCTCCTTGATGGTGGCACACTAATGACAGACAAGTGAAATAATAGAGGTAAAAAACAAAGAGAAACAACAAACCACTCAATGAATAATCTGTTGCAAGAAGTTTAATACTTAAAATATCATTTCAAGACCTTAAACATGTATCAAAAACACAATAAATCCCACAGGTTGCAATAAAAATGAATCTTCATAAAAGCATAGTTGTTATCACAGGTTGCATATTAATAAAGACAAGTTATACAGTAGCTGAAGGAAAAGAAATGTACTTCGCACAAATCAAAACTGTATTCAAGATAAGAAACACATATGAATTTCGACACAATCACATTGTCATCAATAGTATCTTCACCAGGTAGAGAGATTTAGTCCATGTGAAAAATGGGTCCAACCAGTTGTTGCATTGATCTCTTTTCCCAAAAAAATCCACCCAAAACATACATAAACTGCATATTTATCAGAAATGCAGAGGCCCTCGACCATTTTGGAACTAAGGCTTATCTCTACACCTCGATTGTAAAACATCTTATTAACTTAACTAAAACACACTGCTGGAGTATGTTAATGAATACTCCAAACTTGACTTAACAAAAGTGAGTGGTTTTTATCACACATAGAAGACCACTTATTATGCCTTAAACGAGTCTTGAACTAAACAATTGAAAACCGCTACTAGCAATGAAACTGGACTTATGCATGTGTTGGAGCGAACTGAGATCTGACAGAAATGACCAAGAGTGACAAAACTAAGTTTTGTATCGATCATGGCATGCATGCGCGCTATTGGAGGCCACTGGAGACAATTGGAAGTGTGGTCGTGTCTTTTCCCCATTCCTGGTTTGGCGCCCCTTTTCAAACCTTTAACCTTCATCATTTAGAGACTTCGGGATTCTGACTCTTCAGGGTTCAGGAGCTTCTGAGTGCAAAGCATGAACATTTCCCAGATAGCTGAACTCTTAGAATGATGTGGTGACCCGACGTCATATCGTTGACGTGTCATGAAAAGAGAGGGACATGTGTCACCTGGAAATAGTGTAGATGACGTAATCAAAGGGACTGAGATAAGCGCCGCATGTCATGATTGATGAGTGCCACATGTCTTCGGCACTCCGTAGCTCTGGAGAACTATGTTTTCTCTACATATAAATATCTTGGAATGCTAATCTCATGAAGTCACTAATCTGTGCTTAGATTAGACCTATTAACCTGAGATTAATACTTTAATAATTAAAGGATTTCGGGAGTTTGGAACTTCGGGAGATCGGTAGTGCTGCGTTTGAAAACCTCCCAGAGTAGTGCGGGCCCGGAGTGACGTGGCAATGAGGGCCCACTCTGACACTTTGCTTGCTTTGGACAAAAAATTCCTGGATGAACGAACTCCCGGAGTGACATGGCAGTGAGGGCCCACTCCAATACTTCAAGGCTCCAGTACTTCGACACTTTGCTTGCTCTGGACCAAAACTTGTCATAGTGACGTGGCAGTGAGGGCCCACTCCGGCACTTCAGGGCTCCGGAACTTCGGGAGTATTGGATTTTGGAGAATGAAAATCTCTCGGAGTGATGCTCTCCCGGAGTCATTAACTCACATTTACTATTAATTAGACCATGATTACTTTAACCATCAATTTTAATGACTTTGGGACTTCGAAAGTCTGGGCCTTCGGCAATTTAGGCCTATGTTGAGTTGAAAAACTCCTGGAGTAGTACAGGCCCGGAGTGACGTGGCAGTGAGGGCCCACTACGGCACTTTGGGGATCTGTTTTTCTCGTTAAACCTTGTGCGATGTTGAAAACCACAAATGCATGAAAATCGTCGATTTGAGTGGCCTACTGGATCTCCATCGTTGCAAATTTAACATGTCTATTCCCACCATCTAGGCCCGAAATTGACTGCTTTTGAATGCTGCATTTTTTTCTCATGGTTGTTCCCTGTGCATACAACATACTTGATCGACCTGCTATGATATCAATCAATGGAAAACATGATGACAAGCATTCTGAACCAAATCATGACATGTAATTATCTTTCAAGAAAAATAGAAACAAAATGCGCGAAGACTCAATCAAGAAAGAAATGATAAAAACCAAGTCACTTAGTAATGGGAAACCAACTTCACCAACCAGAAGAGGAAAAATTTGATGAAGGCAAAGGGAAATTAGAAAGGAGGGACAGTGGTGCAAACCTAGGTTACAACATTGGCTCCAACCGGGGATAACACTTCCCTGTGAGGTGCTAAGAACAGCAGATGAGTGCCTTTGAATTTAATAACTTGCTCCCACCTCCCTTTTCTTACCTCTGTTTTGTCTGCCAGCCATGTATCTCTGCCACTATCTCTTGGCCATGCATCTCTGAAAATTAATGCTGAAGCTAACCCCAGTGCCTTTGTTGGGCTATGGAGTCTTTACTGAAACTTGAAACTGCAGCTAAACCCCGGTGCCTTTGTTGGGCTATGGAGTCTAATTGTTGATCTATACGCAAACTACTGGAAAAAAAAACCAACATACTGAAACAAACTGTGAACTGTAAAATTAACTACTCGAACTAAGAGCTTATTCTCCTACTACCTAATCTATTCAGTTGAAAACCAAGTAATCATGTGTAATCAGATTTCTAGTGAAACCAAGAAACCATTTGACTGAGAACCATAACTATGTGCATGTCACTGTTTAGAATAATCAAAAGAGGATATATCATATGCGACAAAAAATTTGCAGGCATCTCGTACTCACGGCTGCAAAAGTTGATCATGCTAAAACTTACCACATTTAAGATTTTGGAAAAATAAGAATCCATCCATCTTGATATTGGATCTTGAAACTCATGAAAAGCCTCCAGCTAGTTGAGAGGACAAAGTTGTTGTGTGAGATTTGCATTATAAAAAAGACTGAGCTACCCCTGTCCTCGTTGGAATAGCTCATGAAAGTTGTGTGATTCACAGCCATAAAGGGCAGCAAAACACTCCTGATACTGCTCATCTTGATGTTTGAAATGAATGGGTATGTCTTCTGCATTATTGGTTTTTCCTTATTGTAGCTCCAGAATGTCATCTTTGAACTTATAGATTTCATGTTGCTCAACAATTTCCGAAGGAAGGGGAACAACTTGCTCGCAACCTTCAACATCACTTTCTTCATAGTTAATCAAATCTTTATGAGAACATAGAACAATAGATGTGTCATAACAACGACTAACTGAGGCACCCAGAATAATGCAATATGTATCCAAAGCCTTGTTATCATCAATTTCATCATTAATGTAATTACCAACATCATCTTTTTTAATAAAAGAATCAGAAGAAGATTCATATCTAACTGAATCTTCCTCCACTTCCTCAATGGAAAAATCCCTTTTATTTTCACTACTAGAAGAACTAATAAGTGGTTGTCGAATATGAGATCCAAATTCTTCACAACTGTCTTCAAAAAGTAAATCAGCTGGGAAAAAGCTTTTACAATGCTCACTGAATGTAGCTTGGAACTGTTACAGGGAGGAGATGCTAGCAGAGGGCAAGGATCAATACCACTCACGAGCATCTCCCTCTAATGAGTGGGTATACCAAAGTTTGAAGGAAATAGTGGTGAAGACATATAGGATCATGTAATGGTGTTTCACTTGTGGTGCACAGCTAATTAATTGAACGATGACTCGATCCGGTTATGATTGTTCCAACGCACCCTCACTGGGGTTGTCGATAAGTGGTATATAGAACTAGAGAGGTCGAAGCATGCATCATTTGGGGATCTGGCCATGGTTTTTATCAATAAATCCAACTCCTTGTCCGATATGATGTTGGTACTGATATTTTAGCTAACTTTTAAAAAGATAAAGCTATGCACATTTCCTATCATATTCGGGAGTGAAGGAGACGAAAGAGCTTGATCAAAGCCACGGTCCCACTGGAATTTATTTTGGAATGGTTCTTGAAGTTGTTAATTCCTTATATCTCTAAGGATGTTGCAACTTCAAGGGTGTTTACATAAGAACAAGCAATATTTAGGGCACAACAGTTGGAGTTAATTTACTCTCAATTAGGTATGCTCTATGAGATCGTTCCCAATGCACCATGGTCGACTCTCGACTTGTCAAAACTGAAATTGGGACCACATCTTGATGGTAATGTTAGTTCCTCGAAAAGCAAAGCCATAGATCTAGTCTCTCACCAAATTCATCAATTTTCTATTCAGCAAACTACGATTGGTCCAGCCTCTAGCCAGACCACCCCTACTACCCAGTCCTCGGATGTACATATTGTGCAATCTAATACTCAAAAGGGTCCTTATTAGCTCGGAGAGAAAAATAAAGGCAAGGGAAAGAAGGGTAGTGGGGGAAATGATAAAATGGATAATAAGAATGTTGAGGGGAAAAGGACAAGAAGAGGAAGGTGAAATTCCCATGCAATATTTGTGTGGATGATCACATTACTCATCAATGCCCACAAATGGAATAAGCCCAACGCCTGATAAAGTTGCAACAACAACAAAAACATCATGTTGTATTGAAAAAATTGTTTCTACAAGGACAAAATATGCAGGTTGTCTCTTTCACATCCAATCCACAAGGGAGAACTTCAAGAGCACCTCTGCCAGACAAATCTTTTTCGTTCGTTAATATGGTAAATCATAAGAAATAAGAGGTAGACTTGTCAACCAGATCTCATGATTATAGTAATCCAAAGTCGACATCGAAAGATAAAGAAACTTCAGATCCTCAGGGGCCAATCCACATAGAGAAACATGAAAAGGAAACGATGCCATGCATACCGAAAGGTGTGTATAAAAGAGCGTAGCACAACCCTATTGCTTGAGTTGCACACAACTATTCCATTGTTGAGGATTTAGCTCAAAATTCGTGTGTGATGTCTGCTTTAGAGGTGCTTCAAAGTTGCCATGCGCAACGCACTGCATTTTTATCTGGGATTAGAGCAGTGGATGCTTCCATCCATCTCGCTATGAAGTTTGATGTTATTGATGTGAACCCCCGCCTTCCTTATCATGTATCCTTCTAGATTGACACTGTATACGCAAAACACGTGATCAGGAGGATTGTCATTGACGAAGGAGCTTCGTCGTGTATCATGTCTTTGTCATGTTGGAAATCTATCGGATCTCTACAGCTCGCACCTTATCCCATGTTGTTAACCTCTTTTGACATATGATCGTTTAGACCGCACATGCGTATTTCCTCTTTTTTGGTCTAGTTGGGAGGAAAGTTTGTTTCCATTGAAGTAGAGGTAGTTGATGCTCCACTCGACTAAAATTTGTTATTGGGAAGGAGTTGGACTTACACGATGAAGATCATCGTCTCATCGGTATTTCAAATTTTATGTTTTCCCCATGAGGGGAGGATTGTAAGTATCGATCAGATGGATTTTAACCGCTCTAGCTCCGCGACAAACCCGGGATCCATAGTCCCGTGGATCAAAAACTCTGAGCCGGAAAGTAAAAGTATCAGTGTTAGAATGTTTCCTTTGCTTATGGGCACCTTCAATTTCCCAGCACCGGTGTCTTATATTCATTCCATCTTGGTCGACTGTCAAAATTCAAGTTCCCCTACTCCCGTTACAAGAGTTGCTTCGTTTAGACCATCATATCTACAAGATCCATGGGTGTTACCCTTGTCGTGCCAATTGTTAGAAGGTCACGCACATGTAGGGATGGCTATGCCAATGTCTACAGTTGAGGTTGCTTACTAAGCTATCTAGCAAGCCACTGCAAACTTGAGTCGAACTCCTTCATGGACAGAGGAGGACAATAAGTTTCTAGAGCCCATCTGGGTTGAAAATTATTCAACTTCCCAAGACTATCTGGATATCGTATTTCCCCCAGACAAAGCAATTATAGAGGCAATAACTGGGTCGAAAAGGCCATGGGATGATATGCATCATCGATCATATTTCCTCCCCGAGATCAATCATCTAGAAAGCAAAGAATTTAGGTTAGTCGTGAGTAGAAACATTGGTGAGACGGTGAACCCCTTAGCAAATAACGATGTCTATGACGAGGGTAATATAGAAACTATATCAGAGATCATTTCGATCAACATCTATAGGACCCCTAATGTTGTTGAAAATGTCTTTATCGAGGCGGACTGCTCTCAATATGAAATTCGTTAGTATACGACACTTTTCAAGGAATTTTGTGATGTTTTTGCTTGGTCGTACAAGGAAATGTCTGGCATAGATCCTCGGATTGTCGAACACAAGATTTGGACCTATGAAAAAGCTAAGCCTTTTCGACAGAAATTATGACCAGTAAACCCAAGGAAAGCAGCAAAAATCAAAGATGAGGTGGAAAAGATGCTCAAAGGTGGCTTTATCTACGCAGTATCGTTGACGAAATGGGTATCTAACCTCATTCCGGTCGACAAGAAACATGGTATGATTCTAGTATGCATGGATTTCTATGATTTGAATAAAGCTTGTCCTAAGGATAACTTCCCTACGTCGTTTATCGATCAAATTATTGACAAATGCATAGAAAATGAGATTTTCTCTTTCATGGATGGTTTTTCTTGTTATAACCAGATACAGATCTGGCTCAAGGACCAACATAAGATAACTTTTATTTGTCCTTGTCGAACCTTTGCATACAAAAAGATTCCCTTTGGCCTTAAAAACGCTGGAGCCACTTTTCAGCAGGCCATGATGTTCGCTTTCCATGATCTTAAGCACATAGTGGAGGCTTACTTGGATGATATTACAGCTCATTCTTGCAAGAGAGCATGACATTTGTTACACCTCTACCTTGTCTTTGAGAGATGTTGTCACTATCGAATTCACTTGAATCCACACAAATGCATCGTTTGTGTGACTTCAGGACATCTCTTAGGATTTATCGTTTCAACTAAAGGGATCATGGTTGACCCTTTGAAGGTTGAGTCAATAACACAGTTGCCTCCCCCACGCACAGTGTGTCAACTTCAAAGTCTACAAGGCAAGGAAAATTTCCTTCGATGTTTTGTACCAAACTATGTTGATATTACAAAAGGTTTTATGCATCTATTGAAGAAGGGAGTTCCTTTTTATCGGGACGAGTCGACAAAGCTTTCTTTCGATGCATTGAATAAAGCTCTAGTTTTGACGCCCTTGTTGAGACCCCAGATTATAATAGGTATTTTCTACTATATCTCGTGGTAGTTGAATCTTTGATCGGAATGGTCTTATTTCAGGAGGATGATAAGCTCCAAGAGCATGTCATATATTATTTGAGTCGCACCTTGATAGGACCTAAACTAAAGTACTCACAAGTCAAGAAACTGGCCTTAGTAGCATTTCATGTTGTTTAGTGTCTTCGGAATTATATTATATTGCAAAAGACGATTGTCATCACCAACATTAACCCTTTTCAGTATGTTTTGACTCGGCGAATAATTGGCGAGAAGTACAACAAGTGGATTGTTGTTCTTTTAGAGTTTGATTTGGATTTTGCTTCTACCAAATCCAAGAAGTATTTACTCTTTGTTGAACTTATGTCGGAGTTCCCAGTAGAGAATGAGGATAATGAAGTTATTGACTCATTTCCAGATATGAGTATATTCCTAATCTCTTCGTTTGATCCTTGATATGGAGATATTATTATATATCTCCATACTCTAAAGTTCCCTCCACATTCCTCATGAAATGAGTGATGACAGGTTTGCCACATAGCTAAGAATTATCTTATTATTGTTGACACTTTGTATCGACAAGGGGTGGACCGAATTCTCCATCGTTGCCTAAATCATGAGGAAGCAGGGTTAGTTTTGAATGACTGCCATAGTGGAGCATGTGGTATTCACTTATCAAGGTTGGCAACATCCCAGAATATTTCATGTGCGGATATTTTGGCTGACGACATCTAGATATTACATCGAAGCAGTCAAGAAATGCCACCCTTGTCAAATCTTTACTAAAAAGATGCACACGCACCCTGCTCCAATGCTTCTCATTGTCATTGTTGTCCCCTTCAAAAAGTTGGGGGTATATTTTATAGCATGCCACCCAGTTTCGTCTAGGTTGCATCGATACGAAGTGGGAAGAGGCCATGTCGACGTTCACTAATGATGGTGAAACTGGAACACTTTTCATATTTAATCAGGTCGTAGCTAGGTTCAGGGTTCCGAGATAGATTGTCACAGACCATGGCAGTCACTTCTATAACCACATGATGTCCAAGTTAGCATTAAAACTAGGTTTTAGGTAGGATCACTCGTCTCCTTACTATCTTTAGTCCAATGGTTAGGTTGAAGTTGTTAACAAATCCTTGAAAACTATTTTGAAAAGGACTATCAAAACGACCAAATCAAATTGGCATTTCATGTTATACCCTCCATCGTGGGCCTACCGATATTTAGTCAAAATTGCAATAGGATTCTCCCCTTTTCAACGTGTTCATGGAGTAGAAGAAGTTTTTCCTATTGAATGTGAAATCCCTTGACTTAAAATTGTTGTTGAGCTCCTCCCTAACATGACTCTGTTAGCACTCTGTAATTTTCCCAAGGCTGAAGAGGCAGTCACAGAGGCAACATCAAAACCACTTCGAGTCTTGGATCTAGCCCTCCAAGACTCAGATAGGGATCTCTCTGTCCGATATAACTTTGTTTGAAGAGGATATTAGGCTAGTTACACAAAACAAAGGATTTGTTTTTAGGAATTGGGTATGGGCAGAGAAAAGAAACCATGGGATATGGAGTCACTGCAACGAATGATCAAAATCCATGTCAACAGGCTAATATTTGCAGGGCAAGATAGAAACTCACTGGATCCTTTAATTTAAATGAAATGGGTGAGACGAAACAGGTTAAGAAATCCAATTAAACACAGAGCAACTAAGAATTCTTAGTTTAGTCTTCGGTGGAAAACATAAAAAACTATACCAAGCCAGAGACAGAGGGTACATTAAAACCAATTATGTTCTTAATCTTCTTGGAATAATTCAGAGGAAGAAATTAATTATGATAACAGAGAAACAAATTTACACAGAGGGATGCACATCACCGGTCGAAATAGTCACAAGAATCCTGCAGCATAGCACTGTATTATTGAATTGATGAAAAACACAGAAAGCTCAGTGAGCTGTTTTACAAAAACTGAATCATGGTCCTCTGCTCCTCTCTCCCGCACATTTTATTCCATACCATAAATAAACAAGACTCTCCTCAGGTTCCCGAGGTCGAATTCAACCACCTCGGCCAAAAATAGCAAGAAATCCCCAAAAATCTGGAACTGTCTGCCATGAAAGACGAGCCTAATTTCTGCAAAAAAGGGGTCCGAACAGACATATGTTTCTCTTCAACGTTGACACCTGGGAAAAAACTGAAGGATTTTATTGTATATGGGCATGTTCTAGAAAAAAACCTTCTTCGGTTTCGCCAAATTCGCCTCCAGCTCATCGTAACAGCTCCCCCAAAATCAGGACTGTAACGGAAAAATGAAAATATGGAAAAAAGGGCCTTGAAGATGGCTTCGATTCTCTCTTCTCGTGGCACATGTGAAAAAACTGAGAGAGGTTTTTGTTCTTCATCCTGTTACAGAGAAAAACCTCTCTCTGTTTTTCAAAATTCGATTTATTCTTCCCGGAATCGGTTTCGGAAGAAGACATACTGAACAGGTAAAAATGGGAGATTTTTTGAAAAAATTGGGGAAAGTGGTTTTTTTTCAGGAAGGCGGTATTCCGGACCCCCCCTGAGGTGGTAAGTGGTTCTCGGGGGGGGGGGGGGGGTGTCCGCGGGCATGTGGATCCGACAGGTGTCCGAGGGATGGTTTCATAAAACAACCATTCCGAACCCCCTCTCGTTAAACTTCGGATGGTGAGGGGGGGTCCGGAATTCTTCATGGTCGTTTGATTTATTTGGGATGTGATGCAACGGGTAAGTTAAAAAGTTTTAATATTTGGTTTTTAATAGTTTTAATTTTAATTTTTTGTGATGTGTTTTATTTACGTTTAATATATGTATTAAGTCTTATTTTGTTTGTTTTTTAAATTTGTTTTGTTTTATTATATTTTATGTTTTTTGTTTTTGTTTTAATATATTTTATTTATTATGTGTGTTTTATTTTAGTTTTTATTTGTGTTTTCATTTAATTTGTTTATTTTTAATGTAGGTTTTGTTTATTAGTTTTTATTTTTATATGTTTTATTTTGTTTATTAATTTGTTTTATTTGATCTAAAAAAACTAACCTAGTTACTAAACTAACTTAATTATTAATTTATTAATAAATAATTAATTAATTAATAGTTAGTCTAACCATTATTTTATTTTAAATTATCCTATACTAAATTTTATTACTAGCATTATTAACTTACTATTTTTATCCTAAGTTTGTTTATTAGGGATGAGTGGCGGGCGAGGCATACTCAACGGGACAAAAGGGCACAGGGAGTGGGGGCGCAAAGGTGGATGAAGGGTGTAGCAGGGTGATGGAGGGTCAGGAAAAAAGGATTAAGGGGAAAAATGGAATCAACTGAGCCATATTTCGTCATCACGGAAGAAACGCTAAATCATCAGCTGAAGAGTCAGGTTACCTATGATTATAGGACCCCAACATAGGCTCCACCTGGGGATGGCAGCTCTCTCGAGAGGTGTCAAGAACCATTGAACGTTGGACATGCAGACCGGTGCTTTATTCTTTGGGCCATGGAGTCACTGCAGCTACAATCTTCGACTGGCTTAGATTTGACTGAATGGTGAACTAGATACTATCACATGCAAACTCTGTTGGAAATCATACAATACTGAAAAGATGCTCAAATGACTGAGCCTATTCAAAACTGCTACCTACCCTACACTACTGACAATTTCGTCGTTCTAAATGATACAATAATGCCAGTGCAACCAGTCAAGCAACTGCTCTACTAGCTCTACTCTTTCAATGTTTTTAATCAATATCAGAAATAGAACTTGCACGAGCAACACATACTGATTTCCAATATGATCCTTACAACATAAAGTCCTGGGTTTGTGGACAATTCTAGAGACTTTGGGAACCAATGGGTATTCTGAAAAGAAAAATTCCTCCATATAGGAAGTTATAGGATCATGATAAACGTGACCTATTTCATGATGTTCAAAATCAACCAATTCAACCTCATGATCTGGTACTATATTTACACTCTCTAGATCCTCAAAAAAATTCTGATATGGCTACAAATGTGCTGATGGGCTTTGTAATGTGACTTCTATTGAAAAAGACAATGAAGTTGACTGCCTGATCATGTCAATATCATAACAGTGTTTTATCCCATAGCTGGATGATGGAAAAAGACTTTGACAACGCAAGTCATCCAACACATCTGATATTGGATCCTGTAGAAAACAAAATGATTGTTGTATTGGTTACACTGCAACTTCTTGATTTTTTGTGTGTTTATCCTTTAGTATATACTCAAGATTCTTTTTCAAAAACTGAAATGAATTAAAGCTTAATGGTACAGAGTTATTTTTTATTAACTCATAATTTGCCTCAGGCTCTAAGCTTTCATCAGGAATTTGAAAATCAATGTAGGTCAAGGGATGCGGTTCTGGGTTTAGAATAGCCTCCATATCCTTAATGGCATCTTAAACTGATTGATCAGAGAAATTTTTGTCTTCACTATTTACAACTGGCCTAGAGTTTCTTTTCAGAAATTGAAAAAATGAGAAACATAAGGGCAAAGTGTTTTCACTTACTCTGAGATTTTCTTCACTTCGATCATTGTTGTCATAATTTCCATGTGCAGATTGATTGTCATATCTGAGTTGTAACTGATCTTCTTCCTACCAATGACATGATGTTGATTGCTTTGAACAATCCACATCTATTTCAGCCTCATGCTCATCATCATACTGATCACACTTGGGTAGATTATCCAAGTAAGGAATGTCGTCAAACATGCACATCATATCAGTTGGTTGTTCCTCTGCAAGTTGAGATGGAACTTCATCTTTGATTGTGTTGTGAATTGAATACATGAAAGAATCATTATCCAAACCATGGTACCAAGGATGAGCAGCAAAATGTTTTGGAACAATGACCTTTTCTTTCTCTGAAATCAATGGAACATGATGTCTTTGGACAACAAGCTCATCTTTCATGTTGATCCTCTGCATCATCTCTTCCATGGCACTGGCCAAAATGTCCAATGTAGCTTCTGATGACTTCAGTTGCTCCTTTTCTTTGTTCTTTACCTTTGACCTTTTGATCAGCAAGTTGGCCTCCACATCAACTGCAATGTTCTGCATTTCTTCAAGGCTTTCAGTGTTCCTTTCTCTTAATTGGAATGCCATCTCAGGATCGAAAGCATCTGGGAAATGCAAGTGTGTTGATCCTAGGGGTGGCCTTATATCAACAGGCATTACATGATATACCTTATTGAACCTTGATGAAACCTGTTGTACTGTCTCCCCTGGCTGTCTTTTCAAATGGTCATACTCTTCTAGGATGAGAAAAACATTTCTCATGATCACCCATCGATCTAGGAAAGCTTGCACAAACTGATGGAAATTGTTAATGCTTGCATCTGGGATATTTTTAAACCAGTTCTTAACTTTACCTTGCAAAGACAGGGCAAGCATCCTTATATATACATCGTCATCTTCAACCTCATAAAGGTCAAGGAAATCTTCAAACCTCTGGATGTGTTTTTCCGTAGTAATATTGGCATTCTCTCCATCAAACCTGGGCAGATTATCGGTGTAATTTCCAGGGAGGTCATGGAGGGTAGGAGGAAAATCTAAGGGATTGTATTTGTCTGGGATTTTGGCAGGTACAGGAGGTGAATCAAGAGGCTTACAACCATCTGGAGCTTTAGCAAGAGCAGGAGATAAAGCAGGAGGCTTATGTCTCACTAGGACTTCTACAGGTGCATCTGGGATGTGCATAGGTGTATGAGTATGTACATAATCTACAATTGGGTATCTGATCTCTTGAGGATCATCAATCAATAGGTGGTCAATGTAATCTTCAGCAATATACCTTTGATCAGGCTTAGAATAAGACAAAACATAATTGCAGATAAAACCAAAGATGTCTTGAATGCAATTTGAGCTTGAGTACCTGGTCTTTCTAGACTGCTTGGCCATGCTTTAGGTTCTTCCTCCAATGGAGTCTTTGAGTTGGCACTGTCTGGAGATAATTGGAGTCGCCAGGTGAATGATCTCAGCCTTCTTGTGTCTGTTCACTGTCCACCATTAGTGATCAGATCTGGAGCTTTGAAGTGTACTACTGGGGAGAGTTCCCCAGTATGGTCGCCATTCTATTAGTACTCTGTAATTTGCCCAAGGCTGAAGAGGCAGTCACAGAGGCAACATCAAAACCACTTTGAGTCTTGGATCTAGCCCTCCAAGACTCAAAGAGGGATCTCTCTATCTGATATAACTTTGTTTGAAGAGGATATTAGGCTAGTTACACAAAACATAGGATTTGTTTTTAGGAATTGGGTATGGGCAGAGAAAAGAAACCATGGGATATGGAGTCACTGCAATGAACGATCAAAAATCCATGTCAACAGGATAATATTTGCAGGGCAAGGTAGAAAACTCACTGGATCCTTTAATTTAAATAAAATGGGTGAGACGAAACAGGTTAAGAAATCTAATTAAACATAGAGCAACTAAGAATTCTTAGTTTAATCTTCGGTGGAAAACATAAAAAACTATACCAAGCCAGAGACAGAGGATACATTAAAACCAATTATGTTCTTAATCTTCTTGGAATAATTCAGAGGAAGACATTAATTATGATAACAGAGAAACAAATTTACACAGAGGGATGCACATCACCAGTCGAAATAGTCACAAGAATCCTACAGCATAGCATTGTATTATTGAATTCATGAAAAACACAGAAAGCTCAGTGAGTTGTTTTACAAAAACTGAATCATGGTCCTCTGCTCCTCTCTCCCACACATTTTATTCCATACCATAAATAAACAAGACTCTCCTTAGGTTCCCGAGGTCGAATTCAACTACCTCGACCAAAAATAGCAAGAAATCCCCAAAAATCTGGAACTGTCCGCCATGAAAGACGGGCCTAATTTCTGCAAAAAAGGGGTCTGAACAGACATATTTTTCTCTTCAATGCTGACACCTGGTAAAAAACTGAAGGAGGTTATTGTAGATGGGCATGTTATTGAAAAAAACCTCCTTCGGTTTCGCCAAATTCGCCTCCATCTCGCCGTAACAGCTCCCGCAAAATCAGGACTGTAACGGAAAAATGAAAATCTGGAAAAAAAAGGGCCTCGAATATGGCTTCTATTCTCCCTACTCGTGGCACCTGTGAAAAAAATGAGAGAGGTTTTTGTTCTTCATCCCGTTACGGAGATAAACCTCTCTCGGTTTTTCAAAATTCGATTTATTCTACTTGGAACAGGCAAAAATGGGCGATTTTTTTTTTAAATGGGGAAAGTGGTTTTTTTCGGGAAGGCGGTATTCTAGACCCCCCTGAAGTGGTAAGCGGTTTTAGGGGGAGGGGGGTCCGCTGGCATGTGGAGCCGACAGGTGTTCGAGGGATGGTTTCATAAAACAACCATTCCGGACCCCCTCATTAAACTTCGGATGGTGAGGGGGGGTCTAGAATTATTCATGGTTGTTTGATTTATTTGGGATGTGATGTGACATGCAAGTTAACATGTTTTAATATTTGGTTTTTAATTATTTTAATTTTAATGTTTTGTGATAAGTTTTATTTACGTTTAATATATGTATTAAGTCTTATTTTGTTTGTTTTTTAAATTTGTTTTGTTTTATTACATTTTATGTTTTTTGTTTTTGTTTTAATATATTTTATTTATTATGTGTGTTTTATTTTAGTTTTTATTTGTGTTTTCATTTAATTTGTTTATTTTTAATGTAGGTTTTGTTTATTAGTTTTTGTTTTTATATGTTTTATTTTGTTTATTAATTTGTTTTATTTAATTTAAAAAAACTAACCTAGTTACTAAACTAACTTAATTATTAATTTATTAATTAATTAATTAATAGTTAGTTTAACCATTATTTTATTTTAAATTATCCTATACTAAATTTTGTTACTAGCATTATTAACCTACTATTTTTATCCTAAGTTTGTTTATTAGGGATGAGTGGCGGGCGAGGCGTACTCGACGGGACAAAAGGGCACAGGGAGTGGGGGCGCAGAGGTGGATGAAGGATGTAGCAGGGTAATGGAGGGTCAGGCAAAAAGGATGGAGGGGAAAAATGGAATCAACCGAGCCATATTTCGTCATCACGGAAGAAACACTAAATCATCAACTGAAGAGTCAAGTTACCTATGATTATAGTACCCCAACAGACTCAACCTGAAGAACACCTCATTTACTTAGAACATATTGATGAACAACGTCGAGATGTTGCTTTAGAAAATGAAGTGCATAAGAAAGGTGTCAAGGATCAATATGATAACTCTATTTGTTCGAGGGTGTTCTCTAAAGGAGACCTTGTTTTGGTTTACAACCAGGACAAGGATTTCTTGGGAGCAGGCAAGTTCAACCCCATGTGGTATGGTCCTTATATTGTGTGATGTGTGTTGAAAAAAGGGGCTTATGAATTGGTTGATTATGAAGAAATTTTTTTTCCGGAGCCGAGCGGGATCTACCTTAAAAAGTACTATGATTGAGCCTCATGGATCGAGTTTTAGTTCTGTTGAATTTTTGTTTATATTTTGTATATAAATTTGTACAGATTTCTTTTGTTTTTTCCCTGCATTGGTAATTGTTTTGCTTCTATTGTGTGGTAGATGCCAGGGGAGTCATCAATCTATGTCAGGTTCACAGACGATGGAAGTTGCCACACTCGGAACCTTTCTTTCGTTGCTTGGGTGATTTATTCACCCACTAACCAACTAGTGTCTGATGGAGGTGTTTGTCTTGGGAAAACTAACAATAATGTAGCTTAGTACAATGTCATTATTGAACTTTTGTGAGTTTCTCTGTCATACGGCATTCAACGCCTTCATGTTCATTTAGATTCTCATTTGGTTGTGTCACAGTTGAATGGTTTATACCGTATTCGTGATTTGGTCTTATTATGTCACTTCTTTAGAGTAACTGATGCATATTCTAATTACATTCTAGATTGGAATTTTTCTCATCAATAACACAAGCACACACCATTTACACATGTAAATATCCATTATTTGCAAGTAAATTATAATAACGCACGACAAAAAGATGTGTGTGTGTGTGTATGTGGGGTACACCAACAACATGACGTTGTATCCCCACTGGAAGGTCATCTATAATATCCATCGGGACAGAGCGTGTAAAGGCCTCCACGCTCCTTCCCACACTCTGTAGTGTTCAGGTTGCATCAGCACTAGACTATGTTTCTCCTCTTCCCCAACGCATGTGTCATGGGAAGTTAGTTGGTCTCACTAGTGCTCTATCTACACATTCAAAGGGCACGTTTTAGTAATGTGGATCTCACCAAAAAGACAGGTTATTTTCCTTTTAATAATATAATCTAAAAATTAAAAATTAAACAAAACAAAATATAGAGGTTACATATATCTCCAAGCACTGCTTCGGGAGGTACAATCATATCTAGATCTCAGGAAAATTCAATCATGGCGTATGGATAGTCCTCTATTATAGGTATCTGTCGTGCCCACCAATCGAAGAAGATATCATCAAAAGGATTGAGCAATGTGCCCCCTCCAAGGCATGCTAATAGATCGATCCATCATACAAGGGTTGGTCATGGTCGATGGTGCTCTCTAAAAAAAATCTTCGAGCTCATACTCGACACTTTCTCATAGAAGAAAGCATATAGAACGCTACCAAACCCAAAGTTTTTGTTCCTTTGCAACCTGCAGTCTGTCAATTGCGTATTATTATGATGGAGCATTGTGATTCTCACATCAAATATTATTGTTCTTATACATTCAACTGCGTATTTCATTTGAGAGCGTGAATCTTGGTGCAAGGATGATGATCCAATGATTTGTGTCATGGTGTATAGGATCACTTTGAGGCTCAAACTTTCTATGCACTTGATAGGTATTTGTGTTCCTAATTTCTCAGTTGCATCCTTGCAATATGCAGATATATAATCGTTAATAATTAAGCCACCTCCTCCGCGAGTCTTAAAGTTCACTACTTTTCCTCTACAAGAAAGGCTGGTAATGAAGTAAATATCTTCCACCGTGATGGTTAATGAATGTCCATCAAGCATGAATGCCTCTACATCTAGATTCCAATAGTCAATGAGGAGATTGAGAAACCTTCGTTGTGGTCGGATACCATTGGTTTGAAATAAATTGTACATTCCACATTGAAGAAGAGAATTCATAGCATTATCGTCCCCAACCACGGTGTTATCAACATCCTCATGCTCACGCTCTTTCCATTGGACAAACATCCTATAAAATTTGAGGAAGTAGGGAGTTAATGTATTTAAATTTTCAAACTTGGGCAAATTCATACACTATTTGTAGTTAGGACAATCACAGACATCCACAATTCGCCCTTGGTCAAATAGTGTAGATACATTATTGACCTTAAGATGAATCATGTATGCGCATAATTCATGAGAATAAGGGGAATGTGCTCCTCGACTTCTCATGAAATCTTCAAAATGGAAAAAGTAAAAATGAAGAGTAAAGTTAGAAGCTTACTTGGTCCAGACAGCAAGTGGTTTTGTTTCTCCAAGCTCCTGCAATCCTCATTCAAAGTTGAGAGGATTTTTCACCAATTTTGGGCAATTTTGGATAAATTGTGAAAATGACATGGTAAAATGGTTAATTATCACTATTTAATGAAATTTTTACACCTACTTTTCCATGGTTTTGTTATTTTTCCTTAATTGAACTAATAAAAAGGGCTTTGTAGTGTGGTTGTCGCATTTTCAAGTTGTAGAAGGATACTTTGGAAATGTTATGGTTCATTTTCGGTTGACCGAAACTTTTTCAAGACTCTGGGAAGGTATTGTTTTCGTATAACTGGCATTTTGAATAGGTCTCATACACCTTACACTTTAAATTTTCAGTTGGGATTTTTCCCTAGGGTCGATCCCATTAACTTGCGACATAAACCCATTTATCTTCTTTAAAATGTCGTTTTGTTAATGGTAGAGCCTATATTTCGTGGGAGCCCTACCTTAGAACCCCTTTGAATTTTGGCGCCCATGCTGCAAGTTTGTTATTAGGCTTGGGAGTCCTTTTTAGTCCCGCCATGACTTTGCATTGAAGATGCATATCTTCTTCTAAATATTTTTTTGACCATTACCTACAAGACTCCCTCTAGCATATGTTGCTATGTATGTTAGCACTTTTTGGATTCCTTGACAGTATTGTGTTCTTTATTGGCATATAGTGTAGGTTCCATTTCACCTGCATAATGCATTTATCTGTATCATTCATATATCTACCATAAGTTCCACCCCATTCATTCACGGTAGTATACCTTCAAGATGCTTAAAGTTGTTGTTTATGGATGGTAGAGCTTACCTCTTCATGGTTGTCCTAGTTAGTACCTCACTGGAATTTTTGACACCCGTGCTGTAGTTTTTTCCATAGGCTTAAGAACCTTTTTTAGTCCCACCATGTGTTTGTGTTAAATCCTCATGACTTCCTCTAAATATCGTTTTGGCTAACTTAACCACTAGGCTTCCAAAAGTGTTGAATTGTAATCGCATTGCATATTAACCGCTTTTACTTCTAGGCCTAATGTCAGCTTTAGCTTTCCATTGTTGAACCATTTGCTTATGCATTCCTACCAATTGCTAGCCCTGTAATTTATGCATTTGCGACTCAACACCTTTATCCCTGGAGGATACATTCCCCTGAGTGTCCTTATCCTGCACATGCTTCCTTGCATTAAGCATAGGTATGTTCCTTGCGCTCTAGAACTAGTTTGCTTGCCTGTGGCACTCATTTCCTCCACTATACTATAGCATTCTTTTATTATTTTTCATGTTTTAATAACATTAAAAATACAAAATAAAAAAAAATAAAAAAAAAAAAATGAAGGAGGGAAAGCGTATATCTCTCTGTTTGGAAACAGTCTTGTCACCCTTAAACAAAGAACAATATTTGAGTCAGTATATCAATATTTTGGGTTTAGTATGGGTTTAGGAGACTTTTTCTCATTATTGAGCATAGTCTCTGTCAGCTGGTTATTATTCGAATCATTTGGAGCATCTTTCGATGCCTCTTGTATCACATATGTATCCCAGTTTATAATCCATGTTGGCTGAGTCAAATAATGTGTCATGCTTTTGTTCAAGGGAAGTTTCATCCTGAGTCGTCCACTCTGCAAAAATCCTTGACTTTCCAAGTCGGCCTTCCCGTGTCAATCAATTATGTCTCAATTTCACAAGTATCTTTGTAATTCACTCGCGCTAGCATAAAAGGTCCCCATTGACTTCTTACTAGCGGGTCTACTCTTATCGACTCTGACACATTGCTCTTAAAGTATAAACTAGAGTTTCACCTTGGGCCTATTTCCATCATTCATAGGTGACCTTGCACTCAAAAGATGACAACCCATCATTGGTCATTGACTGAGCAGTTTCCCTTTCGTTCGACGTCAACAACAATCATCACACAGGGATTTGTGTGGTACCTTGGTTTCCATTTGACCCCATTGGTGGGTTACTCATATTTGTAGGTATTATTCATCATTGGATATTATGCAAAGATTCTTTGTTGTGCGCTATTCCATTTGGTCCACACCGGATCTGTACCTCGGTGTGGTCCTTACAATCTTTTTGTCCGAGCCCTTCCAAATCTTTGGCCTTCTGCTACCCCTCATGTTGGATGGTGGGGGATGCCTTGATGCCCTCCTTCCAATGGATCTCTTCCTATAAACTTAAACAAATATTTCTCTGGTATAGTGATCCAGGTGGATATGGGTGGCCACCCACCTAATCCAGCTAGCTCAAAACAATCTTCTGGCAATTAACTATTTTTAGCAGTTTTTCAGTTCCTAAACTTCCAGGGCCTAAATGAAGTTTTTTTGCGATTTTGCACCTCAATGATTGTTAATATCTTTATTTAAGCCCAAAAAATGAATCTTCTTGTCGATACCTTTCCAACGAGCTATCGTGCGCCCCAAACAAAGATTGTATGCCAAAGTTACTCCCCCGGGATGTTGATACACCAAACTACCCAAAACGGGGTCCACAAAATTGTTGGCTTTTCATCTTCCAGGGTTAGGGTTTTGGATTTTCTTTATGTTAAAAAAGGCCTTTGGAGCCTCATTGTAACAATTATATTCTTGTGAATGTGAGTAGTCATCACATCTCTTCTCAAAGATAAGTTGCCACCATTCTAGCGAGTCTTTCACTCCGTATTTCTACAGTTTTATACATTTCGCTCATTAATAAAAAAATTGTGTATTACTATATATTTGTGCCTCTTGTCATATATTCGATATATCTATGTTATATTATTGGATCTCTTGAAATATCTCTATATATTTATGTGTTATACCTCCACTCTCATTTCATGCCAAAAATAATCCGGATCAATGGTATCAGAGCAGGTTTCTCTTGATCGTTTTTCATTGCATGTCCCTGACGAGGTTCAAGTATAGCAAGTTGGGTCTCGAGTTTTTCTCTCGACGATAATCACTCTCGCATGCCCAAGAAACCCTCCATGGTGGAAGAAAAAAAAATGACGGAGCTGAAGATTCAATCAATCTATTGCTTGAGAAAGCTCTCACGCAATAAAGGGATGAAATGATAGAGAATTTTTCCCACGTCTTTCAATGTCTATCGATAACAGTAGGCACGTATTCATCAAGCGGTCACTTTGGAAGCACCTCTCCTTTCAAGGTAAAAGTCAATTTTGATATTCCCATAATTGAAGGTCAAATAGATGCGGATGACCTAGAAAAATGACTAAATCTGCTATAAGGTTATTTCTTTGTTCACATTTTTTCGAACAGGGAAAAGATCACCTTCGCACTCCTTAAGGATCTCCCCCAGGTCAAACACTGGTGGGAAACTTACTAGGAGGAAATTTCCACAGAGGATTCTGGAATATATGGGGTCGAGCCTGTTATCACATGAAGTTGTTATGGGTCAATTTTATCCTTATGTTTTTTAATCTTTATCCTTAGTCTTGTTTAATATTTACTTTTGATTTTCTCCTTATGGTTTTCTTAGGTCTTAGAACAAAATAAATGTAAGGTTGAATGATTGGCCCATACCTTTCGTTTATACCTTTGGTTCATTCCTTTGGTTTATAACTTCATCTCATCACACGATTAGACAACCATCACCATCACCCTTATGCCACCACTAGTCTGACATGTCACTACCTCCAATATGCACTTAAACCCCTCCATTATGTCCCTCTACCCGTTAGAAGGTCAAATCAATTTGTTTTAGTATGCTACCAACTCATCAGGACATTTCGTGGTGCACCTCGAAGTACATCTTCCCTCTTTACCATTGTTGCACTTATGAGGCTTATGTTAGTCGATCTCATTGTTTTCATCATCCATAATTTAAAGGAAATAAGTTGGGATTTAGTCATTTAAGGTTGTCTAACTGTTTTCTCAAATATTTGAATTTTGCTCCTAGTTTGGCGTTGTAGAAACTCCTAAGTCCAGACAAGCACTGCGAAAACTACTACAGACTGGATGGAAAAGGGGAATTCAAGGTTTGAGTTGTTGCAGGCAGTTTCATGCAATCTTAAGAATATCTACAGTAAAGCCACGGTGTCCAGGTACTCACTGAGTTTTTTCAGCTACATTGAAGATCAGATTAAATTTGTGCTTACATTTCTCTTCCTAGACACTACGAATTGAGGATTCACATCACCAACCTACCCCTTTACCTTTGCTATCACCAAATTCTCAACTTATTTGCAGTATTGTCAACCTCTTCTATCACAATTGAGCAAATCATGTTGTCAGAGCCATTGTGCCTATCTCTTTCTTAGCCCTTGTTGTTATACTGTGAAATCTGCTACGGATCCCCTGTTCTAGTGCTGCGAACCTGTGCATAAAACTCAGCATTGCTATCCTCTAATTGCATGGCCTATATCAACTCAATTCCTTTAGATTTCCAATTGTTACTAAAATTTGTCTATGTTGAAAATTTAAAGAGTCTTGTTGATTAACATGGTGATGACCTTGCATGATGGTGAATTATTAGCTTAAAGCTTTGGCAACTGCTTCTTCCTTGTATATCCATTTTCCTGGAGGGTTTTCTTACATTTCTTAACCTTCAGTTGCCCTTTTATAAGCTCAACAATCAGATAGACAAGAAAACTCTGAATCCTTAGAAGAAGCCATCTTTAAAAAGACCATCATTCCAAACCCTAAGACCTTTGTTCTTTGTTTGGCCTGTCATATCTCTCAGATTTATGTATTATTTTTCCTCCTATAATAGCAAATGGATACAACTCAGAAAAATAAGTCTCAAAAGGGTGGGAGTGTAGTTATGAGAGTGCCTTGTGATATTCAGTTGTTTGATGTTGAACCTCTGATCAGAGAGGTCTTCCAGACGGTTGGATGTTTAAATTTATGTATGAATATGCAGAGGGGACACCTTGCGGTAGCCAAAGAGTTTGCCTTAAATTTTGATGGCACTAAAACCAAGGTGGGAACCCTTGAAATGGAGGTATATGAAGCCACCATTGCAGCAACCAGTGATATACCCAACACTGGTGAAAGATGGTTTAAATCCATGACTCTTAATGCAACCATCTCTAAAGAGTTCCTCAAACCAGAATATCAGGGAGATAACCTATCAAAGGGAGTGCCTAGGAGCCACTTGGTTGAGGGATTTGACAAGATATTAAAGGTGATACAAAGATATTTTACATGTGAAGGCAGATTCAATATGATTTACCAATATCACATTAGACTTTTGTTGCACTTCGCAAGCAAAGACCTAATGAACATCCCTTTCTATTTGTTTAGGAGTATGGGGAAAATGGTTGATAGGGTCCAAGCCAAGTCCAAGGTTGTGGACACAAGTGTTTTTCACTCAGGATTGATTAGGATGCTTGTGATGGAGGAGTTGAGGAAGAGAAACATAGCTTGGGAGCAGTTCATTGCCTTTGCACATCTGCAGTTAAATGTAGCTCATACTCCTCAATCTAAGGTGTAGAGCCCTCTTCAAGATGACAGTGTTATTCACACAGAGACAAGAAAAAAGAGAAAGGGCAAACACATTCCTAAAGATGACGAGGCTCCTAAGGAACAAGAAGAAGAAGAAGGAGGAGCTCATAACTCTCCATACAGGGAATTTTCACCCAAACCAACTCCAGAACTAGAAGAAATTCCCTCAACTAAAACCACAGGCAAAAAAGGGAGAAAGTTACTCTTCCCCTCACCTACTGCAGCAATTGAGACTAGAGCTAAGAGGCCCTTCACCAAGTCATCATCCTAGAAGGAGACTGTTGAACAAGAGGTCATAGAAGAAACTCTTGTCAAGAGGAAGGATAAGGGTAAAATTGAGACTGTTGAAAAACTCATTGAAGTCATAGACATAACTACTCCCCCTAAGAACCCTACCTTCAAAAGATTAATCAAACAACTTAGAGATGCCAGAAAGGAGGTTGCTCGCCTAAAGGAAGAAGGGTTGGCCGAGAGGAAAAAGTTGAAGGATCTTATGGATATGTATAAAGAAACCATTGATCTGGCCAGGTTTACATCAAAGAGATTTATGCCCCTTCATAGGCAGCTTAGAAATCTATACAGGCATAACAACAATTTATAATCTCATATCAGAAAGCTCAAGTTGGAGTTACAGCCCTTCAAAGATGAGTTAGCTCAAAGAACTCTCAATGTGTTAGCTCAAGCTACAACTAGAAGAAGTACCAGACTAGGGAGGTGAAGTGGAGTGGCTAGAAGACCCTCAATTTTGAAGATGGTCACCCTTTCATTTTGAAGTTTTGTGGGAAGTATCATGGTTATGCATGCTTATGAGGCATTTACAAGCTTATACAACTTTTTGCTAATGTTTTTGGGTATTTGTGGCTCAAACTGCACAACATAGACAGCTACAGGACATTTCGGAGCGCCTGGCGCTGCGAAATGATCTACACAGACAAAATTTGCAGGTTCGTTGCGGAATGCGTTGCAAAATCATTTACACATGCAAAAGTTGCACATTCGCTGTGAAATCCACTGCGAAATGACTTAGACAGACATAAATGTAGTCTTGCTATGGAATTTTCTGCGAAATAGTCTACACAGGCGGGCACTGCAGAATTCGCTACGAAATTCGCTACGAAATCCACTACAAATTGGCTGATACAGTCAACACTTCAGGGTTCACTGCCAATTCCAGTTTTGATGGGTTTTTAGAGAATCAACAGTCACCAGGTGGCAAATGGAGCTTAGCACAGATGCTTGGAGGTCAGTTAGAGCTGATGGACACATGGCAATGAAGGAGATTCTCTCAAGGAACAACTCACTATGCAAATATTATGGTGTTAGGGTTGTTGCCAACAATTTCCCTGTTTTTAGCAGTTTGTTTTTCCACTTGTACAGATGTAAGATTTTCAGTTTTTAGTGGGACAATCCTATGTAATAGGATCCAACTGGAATTGTATGTTGTCACTCATTGTTTAATCTATAAATATAGCATTAGAATGACATTTTTGGGTTCGAATGGTTGAGCAGAGACTCCCTTATGTAATGTTTTGATATAACAGAGCCAGACTCTAGTTTTTATGTATGAGATCTGAGACATTTTTCCTAATAGAAGTCAACTTTCTTTTCCATTATCTTACTTCTTTCTTAATTTGATTTTCTCATCATTGAATGATTCAATTGAGATATTATAGTTGTGTTACAAGGTATGTTTGATTGTGATGTTGTTGTAATTTTTATCAGTGTTTTAAAGTTTAGATCAAGAAGTTCTTGTGTCTGAGCTTTTTCTTCATTTGTCTGCTAGTAAGGCCTGATGCTTATAGTAGAATAATTCATCCTTCTCAATAAAGTCTTCCATCAACTCACACTTATCTTTTAATCACTGACTGAAGTTAGCCAAGACCTCACTTGCTTATGCATTCTTTCCTAGAAATTTTTGTGTTTGAACATTGTTATGTTGAGTTTTGTCCATTTGACACTCTATCATAAAATTACCATTACAAACCTATTTGATGGGTACTGGGCTTATCCTCTAGCGGTCTGAAGGTGACTCTCAGTGCTAATAGAGCCCACTTGGGATTTTTTTGTGGATGCGATCAAGGAACAATATTACCATGTTGGTAACTATGACGACCAATACATGAGATGGACCACATTGCGACAAGAGAGGGGCCAAACAATGTCAGAGTTCACAAATAATTTTCATACCTTTGCACACCGAGTTGAGTATCAAAGACTCTGAGTGGAATCTAGTTCTGAAATAGCGTGGGGCTCTGCATAGGTACATCCAAACCAAAATAGATTTCCTGGACATCTCATCACTAGGAGATGCCTATCGATATGCTGTCAAAATCGAGCAGAAATTTAGGCACCAGAACAAATGAGAGTTCGGGTCAACAAATCCGCAACAACCAAAGTATGATAAAGACAACCCTAACAAATAACCTCCCGAAAATAATTCCAAGCTACAGGAAAATAAGGGTCACGGAAAGACGAAGAAAGACACCGGAAAATGGTGTGATTTCCAAAAAATCCCTTGGCACAATATTGATGAATGTCACTCAAAACAATCATTGGTGGTCGAGATCAAAGAAAAGGAGTCGAACCCTGATTCTGAATCTGATTATAAAAATAATGGGAGAAGATAGATCATCGACGCAGACGCCACTGCTACTATCATGACCGCAACAATTCAACCAGAAGAACCAGCAGATCCTGAAGAGGGGGAGCACCTCTTTCATTCACAAATGTGGATGAAGGGGGCCCCATTGCATTTCACTGTTGATAGTGGAAGCCAAAAGAACCTCATCTTAGCGGAGGTCGTCAAACAGTTGGGATTGTCGACAACACCACACCCGCAGACATACAACATTGGGTGGCTTCGCCAGGGACGAGATATTCGTGTCAGCCAACAATGTCAATTTTCATACGACATCTAGCCCTTCAGAGATGAGGTATTATGTGATGTTGTTGTTGGGTCGCAAAAATACGACACTTTATTCATCTTTCATATACCATTTGTCGCCTTTATTTCCATTTCATTCTTCCATAAAACCATAATTATCATCACTTTCATAAAAACATATGGGTTTACATTTCCATTTTCCAAATTATTTATTTTGAGTATTTTTAAGAGAATTTGTGACTAAATATTAGAAAATTAACATATTTTCATTATATCTCAAAGTTGGATGAGTTTTGTGATGACTACGAGCATATTTGAAGATTTTCACAAAGTCAAAAATCACCACCTAGCTTCAAATTCGAATTTTATCTTCTTTGAAGATGTGGAGATAATCATTCAAGCTCACTTCAAGGAGAAGATCATGGAGATAGAATATCTTATCCAAGATATTTGTGGAGGATTTGAAGGGATAGGTTAAGAGAAAAGTGGATCTGTAATTATGAGTTTCTTATCTTCATTTATGTATAAATAAGAGGGTTCTCTCATCATTTCAAAGGAGGCCTCTCTCTAGAAATAGAGAACAAAAGATTGGAACTTTGATTCATAGAGCTTTGATTCTAAGATATTGATTTTCATTGTTTTGTTATGAGTTGATAGATTAGATTGTTTATGTGAACTCACATATGTTTTTCATCTGTCTTTACTTGTTATTTGTTGTGTGTTTGTTATAGATACTTTTCAATAATTTCATGTTTATTTCAATTAGATTTCATTTATGCACTTTCCTGTTTTCATAGATTAATTTTGCATTTGATGCMTTTGAATTTAGATTTAGTTKYTTTCATAGTTAKATTAAGTTGAATTTGMTTTYGTARATTCACTTTGAGTCTCCTGCATAATATAGGAAGGAGAACTAGGGTAGATAGTTTAACTGTTTCATTTCAAGTTAAGTGTGTTTCCTTTTGAATGTTAGATTAGGCTAGATTTAATTTTTACATGCTTTCATAGATTAGATTAGCTACTCATTCAATGACAATAGTTTAATGGTTTCTTTCCAGCATTAGCATAGGCTAGTATACTCTTGCCCTACATTTCCCGTGCTTACACCTCATAAGTTTACCTCCCGGATTGATAATTTATTGTCACATTTATAAGCATTAATTTTACTCGACAGTTGCCCCGTTGGATGTCTTTGATGTTCTCTTGGGCCAGCCATATATGTGGAAGGGCCATGCTATCTATGAGTCTCGACCCCATAATTTCATTGTTACAATTGGGTGTCATCTCTACATGATACCATAGGTAGTTCCGACTATTTTACCACCTAAACAATTCCGCAAGGTAGTATCTCATACTACAAAATTTAACTTCTTAACAATCTGTTCAAAAGGTGAATAGAAGGACACTTCAACCACTGCATCCTTGGCCCAAGACCTTTCTATCTAGCAGAAGCAGATTGCAGAAGAGAAAGAAGATATTGTTTCTTCACCTACTTGGGTTCCTACACACTACCCAGTCAAGCCAAGATACAACAGGTTGGTTGAGCAAATTCAACACCACCAGCAACAGGTTTGTGACAACCTTCAACAAGCCAAGCAATGCAACTTCTCCAGCAAGGCAAGCAACTCACCAAGGTTCAAATTCAGCAAACGTTTTCCCCTCTCCCCCGAAAACTCAACACAATGGAGACCATCACTTCCTAATGAGGCAGGATTGATCCAAGTGGATATCAGTGGCTACCCACCTATTCCAACTGGCCCAAAACAATCTTCTAGCAATTTACTATTTTCAGCAAGTTTTCGATTCTTAAACTTCTTGGGCCATTTTAAGGGCCTAAATCAAGTTTTTTCGCGATCGGTCACCTCAGTGATATATAAAGGATTTGGTTCAGCCCCCAAAATTAATCTCATCGTCGATACCTTTCCAACGAGCTGTCGTACGCCCGAAACGGAGATCGTGTTCCAAAGTTACACCCTAAGGAAGTTGATACACCAAACTACCCAAAACGGGGTCCACAAAACTATTGGATTTTCATCTGCGGGGTTAGGGTTTTGGATTTTCTTTATGTTAAAAAATGCCTTTGAATCCTAATTGTAATAATCATCTTCTTGTGAATTTGAGTAGTTGTCACATCTCTTCTCATAGATAAGTTGTCACCATTCTAGCGAGTCTTTCACTTTGTATTTCTACAGTTTTGTACATTTCACTCATTAATAGAAATTGTGTATTAGTGTATATATGTGCCTTTTGTCATATATCCGATATATCTATGTTATATTATTGTCTCTTTTGCAATATCTCTGTATATTTCTATGTTATGTCTCCGCTCTCATTTTGTGCCAAAAATAATCTTGATAAATGGTATCAGAGCAGGCTACTCTTGATCGTTTTTCAATGCATGTCCCGGACGAGGTCCAAGTAAAGCAAGTTGGGTCTCGAGCGTGTCTCTCTTAACGACAATTTCTCTCGCATGCCCAAGAAACCCTCCATGGTAGAAGAAAAGAAAAATGACGAAGCAAAAGATTATATCAATCTGTTGCTTGAGCAAGCTCTCACGCAACAGAGGGACAAAATGATGGCCAATTTTTCCCACATCCTTCCATGTCTGTCGATAATAGCATACATGTCTTCATCAAGTGGCCACTTTGGAAGCACCTCTCCTTTAAATGTAATGGTCAATTTTGATATTCTCGTATTTGAAGGTCAGATAGATGTGGATGCCCTAGAAAATGGTTAAATCTGCTAGAAGGTTATTTGCCTATTCACAATTTTTCTGACAGAGAAAAGGTCACCTTCCTACTCCTTAAGGCTCTCCCCCATGTCAAACATTAGTGGGAAACTTACTAGGAGCAAAGTTCCATAGAGTAGTCTGGAATATAAGGGGTTGATCCCACTTGGTATTTTTTCGTGGATGTGGTCAAGGAACAATATTACCTTGTTGGTAACTATGACGACCAATACATGAGATGGACCACAATGCGGCAAGAGAGGGACCAAACAATCTCGGAGTTCACAAATTTTTTCCATACCTTGCGCACCAAGTTTGGTATCAAAGACTCCAAGCGACATCTGGTTCTGAAATACCGTGGGGTTCTGCATAGGTAAATCCAAACTGAAATGGATTTCCTGGACATCTCATCACTAGGAGTTGCCTATCGATATGTTGTTAAAATCGAGCAAAAATTTAGGCACCAGAACAAATGAGAGTTTGGGTCTGCAAATCAGCAACAACCAAAGTATGATAAAGACGGACCTAACAAACAGCCTACTGAAAACCAGTCCAAGCCATGGGAAAAGAAGGGTCATGGGAAGACGAAGAAGGACACTGGAAAATGGTGTGATTTCAACAAAATCCCCTGGCACAACACTAATGAATGTCACTCAAAAGATTCATTGGTGGTTGAGATCAAAGAAAAGGAACAAAACCCTGATTCAAAATATAATTCAAAAGATAATGGGAGAAGATAAATCATCGACGCAGACCCCATTGCTATTATGGCGACCACCACAATTGTACCAGAAGAACCAACAGATCCTGAAGAGGGGGAGCACCTCTTTCATTCACAGATGTGGGTGAAGGGGACCCTATTGCATTTCATGGTTGATAGTGGAAGCAAGAAGAACCGCATCTCAGCAGAGGTCATCAAACAGTTGGGATTGTCGACAACACCACACCCTCAACCATACAACATCGAATGTCTTCGCCAGTGACAAGATCTCCATGTTAGCCAGCAGTGTCAATTTTCATACGACATCCATCCCTTCAAGGATGAGGTATTATGTGATGTTTCATCGATGGATGTCTGTGATGTTCTCTTAGGCCAACCATATATGTGGAAGCGCCATACTATCTATGAGTCTTGACCCCGTAATGTCATTGTTACTCTAGGGGGTCATCTCTACAGGATACCAAAGGTAGTTATGATTACTGTCCCACCTAAACAATGTTGCAAGGTAGTATCTCATACTGCAAAATTAAGTTTCTTCACAATCTGTTCAAAAGGTGAACAAAAGGACACTTCAACCACTACAGCCTTGGCCCAAGACCTTTCTATCTAGCAGAAGCAGATTGATAAAGAGAAAGAAGATATTGTTTATTCACCTATGAGGGTGCCTACACATTGCCCAATCAAGCCAAGATACAACAGGTTGGTTGAACAGATTCAACCCCGCCAACAATAGGTTCGTGACAGCCTTCAACAAGCCAAACAGTGCAACTTCTCCAGCAAGGTAAGCATCTCACCAAGGTTCAAATTTAACAAACGCTTTCCCCTCTCCCCCGAAAACTCAATGCAATGGAGACCATCACTTCCTAAGGAGGGAGGATTGATCTAGGTGGATATCAGTGACCACCCACCTATTCCAAATGGCTCAAAACAGTCTTCTAGCAATTTACTATTTTTAGTAGTTTTTCGATTCCTAAACTTTCGGGGCCATTTTGAGGGCCTAAATAAAGTTTTCCGTGATACGACACCTCAATGATAAGTAAAAGAATTGTTGATCCCCTGAAATGAATCTTATCGTTGATACCTTTCCAACGAGTTATCGTGCGCCCAAAACGGAGATCGTATGCCAAAGTTACGCCCCCGAGAAGTTGATACACCAAACTACCCAAAACGGGGTCTACAGAACTATTGGATTTTCATCTTTCGGTGTTAGGGTTTTGGATTTTCTTTATGTTAAAAAAGGCCTTTGGAGCCTCATTGTGACAATTATATTCTTGTGAATGTGAGTAGCCGTCACATCTCTTCTCACAGATAAGTTGCCACCATTCTAGCGAGTCTTTCACTCTGTATTTCTACAGTTTTGTACATTTCGCTCATTAATAGAAATTGTGTATTATTGTATATCTGTGTCTCTTTTCATATATCTGATATATCTCTGTTATATTATTTTATTTCTTGCAATATCTCTGTATATTTTTCTTTTATATATCCACTCTCATTTTGTGCTGAAAATAATCTGGATCAGACATGGATCTAGAGTCATTTTTTATATCTTGGGGCTTGTAGTCATCAGTGGCGGTTTCCCTTGCTATTGACAATGGGAACACATAAATATCCCCTAATCGGTAGATTCTATCAGGTGTTCGACATCAGCTCATTTATTCACACTTATTAGATTGTACTAGGTACCTTGACGCCCGTTATCATCATTAGTGGGTTATCTCGCTTTTATTAACGGTGTACATCAATGAACAGTAATCAAACGGTGTCTCACTATGTTTGACTTCAACGCATTTATTCACATAGTGTAGATTCGTACCACGACGAATCGTTTTGAAGACTTCGCGTGAAGTACGAGCATCACATTTTCTATGCTCCTACCCGACCTATATTGATGGTACCACACTCGCAAACATTGGTACTTGCAGAGGATCAGTTTGTTCACTTCATTGACTCCAGATATCCTTTGATTTGATTTTGAGACATAGCTCCACTATGTATCCATTCATGGCTATTATCTACATTTGCATGGATCCACTGTGTATTTCTCGTGGCCATGATTGCTACTTCTATATATAACACATGGATTCATTGTGTATAGTTTTCGTGGCCATGGACATCAGTTATGCTTTCATTACTCATGGATCCGTAGTGTACTTGATTTGGCAGCCATGCTTACATCACTCATGAGCATGTGTTAGGGTCCTAACCCGCACATAGGTAGAGCAATATATTTGGATGTAATAAAGGTCAATATTAATAAGGCCTTTCAATAAAATAGAATAAGGCAAATGTAAGAAGACCTAATAGAAGCTTCCACTTCTAGAAGGATCTTCCTCTAGATGCTTCTCTTGATAGACATATTTAGTATAAATAAGGGTCAAGGGTATGAAAAACCTAGCTTGGAGATTATTGTAACAGAGCGTTGCTCGACTGGAGGTTGCCCCCTCGAAGAGGCCTGTGAACATTGCTTTCTGAATCAAAGTGTTATTTTTGTTGTTGTTCTTATATCATTTTTGTGTTATTGTGGAGATTATGTTGGTTATATTACTGTTATTCTACCATTTCTAGCATTTTATTTGTGTTCTGCATACTTTTTATATCTGGTATATTAGAAGTGGTATCAGAGCACCTTTCTTGGCATAAATTGTGGGAAAAAAAAATTCAGGGTAGAGACGTATTCCGACGTCTTTAAGCCACAGAGATATGTCGTTATGCGCATAAACCCATGGTTGAGGAAATCATACACACATGAAATACAAGTGGTTCTTAAGCGCACATCTGTTGGCCACCCTTGTAACCCCTATTGGTACCCCTTCGAATGGTAACGCATCAGACAACACCTGTGTACGGAATCAGCCTAGATTTCCTAAAGCCCTCTTTAGATAAACCGATCGGCCGCCTGACTGCTATAGTGCCACCGAGAACAGCACTCAGGAAGATACTCTCTAGTACCTGGGTAGTCAGGTAGTATGGCTAAGGGTACGATCTATCCTCCTTAGTTAGTGCCCTGAGATATTGGGTCGAGTACTATTGTTGGACCCCGCACGTATATCAAAGAGCTATAGCACAGGGCAAACCCTTGTCTGTAGAACCCTTGAATACCTAACCCTTGGGGGACAAAAACATAAACAAATTAAAACAGACAAGATCTGTTGCCGTGCAACTGTGTTCGGGTTGCCAAATCACTACACTTTACTTACTGGTTAAGAATTTGGGGATTTCATTGTTGTAGTATTCTTCAGACCAGAGTATAACTCTGCAGGTGTAAAAAAAAAAAAAGTCTAGAAATTTTTTCACCATTATTTGAGATCTATTCCATTGGATCCATCTCTTCGCCCTTATCACATTCATCCATATCATTTTTCAGCAAAAATTTTTACCCCACCCGCCCCTTTTCAATTCACCCATCCTCATGGCCTATACCCATAGCTAAGACCTGGAATCTCGCTTCAACACCTTGCAATCTGGTCTCCTCGAGACCCAAAAAGAAGTGAAACAACTCAGTGCCATTGTTGCTTCCATCAATACATCCATCAATACAACCATAAATACAACCATGCAGTCCTCAATGGAGGAAGTCAAACAAGAACTGACCACCCAGCTTGAATCTGTCTTTGCATCACTCTGCACCAAACTGAAGATCCCTACAAATGACCCTTTCTCTGACGCACCTCCAAACACTGAAGGTGAACATTCCTCTCATTCCCATACATTTCAGCACCATCACTTTCAAAGTGACCTACGCCTTCCGCGGGTGGATGTGACCAAATTTGATGGCCCGGACCCCACTGGTTGGGTAACCCAAATGGAACATTATTTCTCTTTATACGGCATTATAGATGACTTGGCCAAACTCCGGTATGGTGTTCTCCATCTAGATCAAGAACGTTGGCAATGGTGGCAATGGAGAAAAACTTCCCATCAAGGGTATATTGCTTGGACCCAATTTGTGACTGAGCTTTATGAACGCTTTGACACTGACACCAACCATTTGGGCCATTTAACAAAGTTGAAACAATCAGGAACAGTAGAAGACTTCATAACTTCCTTTGAGCGCCTGGCTTTTCGAACAGAGGGCATGATTGATGCTTTCTTTCGAGAGTGTTTTATCAGTGGCCTCAAGGATGAGATTCGGGCCCATCCTCATGGCTCGACCTTCGAGTTGGGTGGATGCTACTAAAAAAGCTAAAGAAGCACAACAGGTTGTATCCTCTCAAAACCGTAAACCCTCCTTTATCCCTCGCCCTAAACCCGTAAATCCCACTACTCCCTCCGCCCCATTAAAGATCCAAAAATTGACCAGGGATGAAATGATTGAACGCCAAATCAAAGGCCTTTGTTATAATTGTGATGACAAATATTTCCCGGGCCACAAGTGTAAGGAACAAAATCTTTTTATGGCCATCTCTGAGAATATTTCGGAAGAATATGTTGAAACTCCCCTTGTGTCTAAGTCACCTGAAATCACTGACATAACCCCTCCCTCAGACCCTCCTGAAGTGGAACCGATCATTTCCCTCAATGCTCTCACCGGCTTCTCTGCCCCCCAAACCCTCAAGTTAATCGGTTACATCAAGCATCGGAAGGTCATCATTATGGTTGATAGTGGAAGCACCCATAATTTTATTCATCGCCGCATTGCCCAAGAAACTCATTGCTACATCCATGCTATCAACAATTTCCAAATCATGATTGCCAATGGTGGTTCCATGAAATGTGGAGGGCGCTGTGAAAATGTGTGTCTCCAAATCGGTGACTACCACCTAAAATACCATATGTTTGCTATAGACATGGGCGGTTGTGACATTGTGTTGGGTGCAAACTGGCTAAGGACTTTGAGTCCCATTCTCATGGATTTTAAGGAATTAACCATGCAATTCGACCAGGAAGGCCACCAATATAAATTTCGAGGCATCACTATTGTTTCACCTGAGGTCATTAGTTCCCATCGCATGGAAAAGATGCTCAAAAAAGGTCATTCTGATGTCATTGCCCAACTCCATGCCATATAAGCAACAGAGACACCCCCTGTGCCGCAAGACCTCCAAGCCCTCCTTTCTAAACATCAAATGGTATTTTCCACTCCCCAAGGACTCCCTCCTTCCCGCGATGTTCATGATCATTCCATTCCCCTTGTACCCGGAAGCCGTCCTCCCAATATCCGTCTGTATCGCCACCCCTTTTCACAAAAAAATGAAATTGAGAAAATGGTCCAGGAACTCCTTAATGCAGGCGTTATCTGCCCTAGTACGAGCCCTTACTCTTCTCTTGTAGTCATGGTCCTGAAGAAAGAAGGTTCTTGGAGAATGTGTCTTCTGTACCCTCAACAAACTGACCATTAAAGACAAATTTCCCATTCCTGTCATTGATGACCTCCTGGATGAATTGAGTGGCGCCAAATTCTTTACTAAACTTGATCTTCGCTCGCGCTATCACCAGATACGTATGAAAGAGGCAGACATTCCCAAGATGGCCTTTTGAACTCATGAGGGCCACTATGAGTTTTTGGTCATGCCCTTTGGCTTATGTAATGCCCCCTCCACCTTCCAAAGCCTCATGAATCATGTCTTTCATCCCTTTCTCCGTCATTTTGTCTTAGTTTTCTTTGATGATATCCTCATCTATAGAAAAACCTGGACAGACCATCTTACTCATGTGGATCGAGTTCTCCATCTACTCTCTCAGCACCAACTTTTCCTGAAACAGTCTAAATGTGCTTTTGGTGCCTCAAAAGTAGAATACTTGGGTCATCTGGTTGGCAAGGATGGCGTAAGGGTGGATCCGAAAAAGATTGAAGGTATGCAAGACTGTCGCACCCAAAGACTCTCAAAAGCTTGCGTGGATTTCTGGGCTTAATAGGGTATTATCGCAAGTTTGTTAAGAATTATGGAAAGATTGCAGCACCTCTCACTGCTCTCCTCAAAAAGAACTCTTTCACTTGGACTCCAGCCGCTGCTCAAGCTTTCCAAACCTTGAAGATGGCCATGTGCACCATTCCAGTTCTGGCCCTTCCTGATTTCACAAAGACCTTTGTGTTGGAATGTGATGCCTTAGGGAAAGGAATCGGTATTGTCCTTATGCAAGAGGGTCGACCTTTGGCCTTCACCAGCAAGCAACTATCTGAAAGGAATCTGGGCAAACCCATCTATGAAAAGGAAATTCTGGCTATTCTACATGTCATTGATCTGTGGTGCTCGTATCTCTTGGGGCAACGTTTCCAAATTAAGACAGACCATCAAAGCCTCAAGTACATTCTGGAACAATGCATTTCCTCCCCAGAGCAACAAAAATGGGTGACTAAGCTCTTTGGATATGATTATGAGATCATTTAAAAGAAAGGCAAAGACAATGTGGTGGCAGATGCACTGTCCCGAAAATATGACGACGAAGGATCCCTTTTTTCTCTTTCCTTCATTGTACCAAACTGGCTCCAAGTTGTTCACCAAGAATGGCTACAAGATCCCAAAAGTTCACCTATGATCCAGCAACTGCAGACCAATGCTCCAGCTCCCCCAGGGTACTCTTGGCTCCAGGATGAGCTTCGATACAAAGGTTGTTTGTATTTAAGTAAAAAATCAAAGCTTAAATCCACGGTACTTTCTAAGCTTCATGCTACACCCACAACGAGGCACTCTGGGTTCACCAAAACCTATGACAGGGTCAAACATTCTTTTTTCTGGGATGGTATGAAATAGGACATCCACAATTTTGTCGTTGAATGTGATGTGTGTCAACGCAACAAGGGAGAAATAGTCAAATCTCTTAGCACACTACAAACGCTTCCGATTCCACCTGCTATTTGGAAGGATATCTCTATGGACTTTATTACTGGCTTACCCAAATTGGGACATAAATCAGTCATACTGGTGGTTGTGGATCGCCTTTCCAAGTATGCTCATTTCTGCACTCTTCAACACCCATTTACTACATCGACAGTGGCCCAAATTTTCATGGACCAGGTCTTCAAGCTTCATGGCATGCCACACTCTATTATTTCTGATCGTGACCCAAATTTCACAAGCAATTTTTCGCAAGAACTGTTCAAGCTACAAGGCACCCAATTGCATCTCAGCACAGCTTATCGTCCCCAGACTAATGGTTAAATGGAAGTTGTCAACAAGTGTTTGGAAACATATTTGAGGTGTTTTGCCTCTGAAAAGCAAAATCAGTGGACTCAATGGTTACCCCTAGCTGAATGGTGGTACAACAATTCCTACCATACAGCTACACGCATGACTCCTTTTGAAGTGGTATATGGACAGAAGCCACCTTCAGTTCTCTCATACTTACCGGGTACCTCGAAGGTCCAGGCGGTTGACCAAACACTTACAGTTCGAGAGGATATTCTTCGTACCCTCAAAGTGAACTTGGTCATGGCACAGAATCGCATGAAACAACAAGCAGATCAAGGTCGCTCTGAACGTCAATTTGCAGAAGGGGATCAGGTGTTTCTGCGACTGCAACCATACAAGCAAACTTCCCTTAAGGCCGAGCATTTTCAGAAGCTAGCGCCCAAATTTTTTGGTCCTTATACAGTTCTCAAGCGTGTGGGACAAGTCGCCTATCAGTTAGCTCTGCCCAGTCATTCGAAGCTACATCTTGTTTTTCATGTTTCATGCTTAAAGAAGGTGATTGGAACTAGGTGCCAAATATAAACCAACCTTCCTGAGTTAGCTGAAGAAGGATCCATTTGGCTACTGCCAGAAGCAGTTTTGGACCAGCGTGAGTGTCGCCTGCGTCAAAGAACCATCAAGGAAGTGCTAGTCTAGTGGAAAGATACAACTCCAGCAGATGCCACTTGGGAACCAGCTACCATTCTGCGGCAGTTTCCACATCTCAAGCCTTGAGGACAAGGTTGTTTTTAAGGGGGCGGACATGTTAGGGTCCTAACCCACACATAGGCAGAGCAATATATTCAGGTGTAATAAAGGTCAATTTTAATAAGGCCTTTCAATAAAATAGAATAAGGCAGATGTAAGAAGACATAATAGAAGCTTCTGCTTCTAGAAGGATCTTCCTCTAGATGCTTCTCTTGATAGACATATTTAGTATAAATAAGGGTCGAGGGTATGAAAACCTAGCTTGGAGATTATTGTAACAGAGCGTTGCTCGACTGGAGGTTACCCCCTTGAAGAGGCCCGTGAACATTGCTTTCTGAATCAAAGGTTATTTATGTTGTTGTTCTTATATCATTTCTGTGTTATTGTGGAGATTATGTTGGTTATATTACTCTTATTCTACCATTTCTAGCATTTTATTTATGTTCTGCATACTTTTTATATCTGGTATATTACAGCATGGGTATGCCCGACTCAGGAAGATAATACTCTTACTTGATTTATGTTGATGGTTTATGTTCTTGGATCCATTGTTCGGGAACTTTCATTGGACTTACTTCAAAGCACCATCGCCTCTCGGAGTTGTAATGTATTTCGGCCACCGGTCTCTCTTCTAACCTCATACATTAGGGGGCATATGTTATACCACAAATTTCCACACCAATTTTTTGTTTGTGAGATGACCTAATCCATTCCCTATATTGCAAACTTAAATCTCTCTTCTCCATCAGTTTCATCTAAAAAACAACACTTTTGTTGCCATACCCTATCCACCCATTTGCAAATCGTGTACATGCACTATTTTCCAGTGTACAAATCACGTATGCCCTCAATTTTATGAAAAAATAAAAATATTCCACATTTTCGAGCGGGGTTTTCGGTTAGGCT
Organism: Picea engelmannii; assembly: GCA_009831015.1. Taxonomy (NCBI): domain Eukaryota; kingdom Viridiplantae; phylum Streptophyta; class Pinopsida; order Pinales; family Pinaceae; genus Picea; species Picea engelmannii. The sequence goes on along the minus strand of ML792256.1, from coordinate 268,105 downwards.
CATTCCCAAACTTCCCTTGGCTCGTACACAATGAAATACAACCACCCCAACCCCTTGAGGATGGTATATAAGCACCTATTGGGGGTATGGATGGGGGAGAAAACCTGGTGCAAGGTTATGCTGACGATTTGCAAGCTTCCCTATTTTCCCTTAGCCTCTAAGTAGCATTCCCATGATCTAGAAACTTGTTGTCCATCATTCCTTCCTCTCATATATGACCATAGGGTGTGTTTCTATCCCTTTTGAGTCATTTGAGGAAGAACAACTTTGATGAGTTAATGCTTGAAGGATCCATTGGAGGAACCTGGGCGATTGGCTTCGAGGTAGTGTCGACGATTAGAGTCAGGTTGTAACTACATACTTATAATGTTTTCAATAAAAGAGTTCTATTTCCCTCCATATATGTGTAATTTCATTCAATTTATTTATATATGTTAACTTGCTTTACATATTTGAATTTGCACGTTACATGTATAACTTGATTTCATAACTACCTTGTTGCAATCTAGACTTGATTTCCTTTTGTAGGTGGTACCGGTAGAGATCAGGAGCAAATCAAAGGTCGAGAGCGAGGAACGACATCAGACATTACGATACAAGGTGTGACCTCTTTTATTCTCTCTTTCAAAGTAGTTGTTTTATTTTGAGTTTTTGTGTGTGAGGGTAGGTTTTATCTTTTAGATACGGTCTAGCTTTGTTGTGACATGACCCAAGGTCACAGGGTAAGAATCCCATAACACTTAGCTCTGGAATTTTAGTAGATTTGGAAGATCAAGACCTGGCTTATTCTTTTCGTCTGATCAACATCTATGGTCCTTACGCTGATAGAAAGACCTTCTCAGATGGTCTTGCTTATTTTGGGTTTCTCTTGGCTCCCAACATCATTCTGGGTGGTGATTTAAATTTCACCCTTTCATTCAGAAAGATACGGAGGGGGGAATCCTCGCAAAGACCCTCTAGAAGGTTTCTCCTCACATTTTATAGAGAATTTTCATCTCACCGACATGGAGTCATCCAAGTTTATTCCTACTTGGAGAAATGGAAAAAAGGGGGAGGACTACATAGCTAAGAGGCTAGATAGGTTTCTTATTTTAGAATCCATTTTAGAAAGGTCCTACATAATAAATTCATGGGTGACCTCGGGAGGAATCTCATATCACATCTCAATTCTCTTGAAATTGGATAAAAAGGAGACAAAGCCTCCCTTCCCCTTGAAATACAATCATTCTTGGTTGTTGGAGGACGACTACAGGCATCTGGTCACTTCGTTATGGTCCCCTCTACACGCTGATTTGGGTTCTTCATTTATGCATCAATTCACGGACAATCTGGCTAGAGTTATTCATGCTACCAAGGGTTGAGCCAAATACCACCTCAGGAAATCTCAGGCCTTGCTTCTTGATACAGAGCAGAAAATCAATGCCCTCCTCGTGGTGCATACACTTAGCCTCCTTTCAGAGGAAGAGAAATCTTCTCTCAAGTCTCTGGTTGCACAAAGGCAAGACCTTCTAGCCAAGTAAAAGATGATATCGCGTCTCAAAAGTCACGTTATGTGGTTGGACAAAGGTGACAATAACACTGAATTATTTCACAAATACGTCAATTTTAGAAAAATCCTTAACAATGATATGGGAAATATCCAACCTAGACAATTAGCCAATCAAATCCTTTGGAGAGAAGGCAAAAGCTGCGAAGGCCTACTTTGGCAGGCTTTTCCAAAAACCCGTAGGAAGCCGCATCGAAGAAATATTAAGTCTGATCGGTATTTTTCCAAGGGTCTTCACTGATGAGATAAAATCCTCTTTGAATGTTGAGGTCTCGGAAGACAAAATTATAGCCACCCTCTCTTCCCTATAGAAAGGAAATAGTGTTACACCTGATTTTGGTCACTCTAGTGATGTCTCAACAGTGATGTATTCAGGCTCCTAATAAGGACTTTTTGCCTGAGAAAAATGATTGTTGTCTTCTTCCAAAAACACATTTTTAAAGTGAGTTCGCAGGCTGCCTATGTGCTAGGGTGAGAGAATGCTTGATTCTCGCAGGCTACCCACACTTAGGCTGTGAATTGTTCACGGGTTGCTCCATAGATAGGGTGTGAACCTATTTTTAAGCTTGGAAAGGAGAAGAGGTCTTGAGGGTTCTAGAAGGGAATCTTCTAGAAAATTAGTTGGCATTCGCATGGTTGTCATTTTACTGACTTCTCAGATTTGGTGGGATCATCCTCATCCATGTAACCATCTCTCCTTCTCCTATATATTGAAAGGTTTCTCATGGAAAAGGTTAAGCAAGATTGAATGAAGAATTGGTGAAAGAATTGTGTGAGGAACTCTGCTTGGATAGAAGCTTGAAGCCTTCATTTGGCCTATCAAGTTGTGTTGGATCTTCTTCATGCAGTTGTAGAGCAAGTGTGTGTGTTGGAACCAAGGGTCACTGAAAGGAAGCTTGTGACATCAAGGCGATCAGGTTGTATCTTCTACTTTCATTTAATACGATACAACGGCATGTCCCTTTCCCATAAAGTCACTCTTACTTTATTGTGTAACTCCTTGATCATATGCATAGGTTGACATTGAATATACTTTATCATCTTCACTTTGGTTGGTTTGTGTTGTCTTGGTCTTGACCTCATAAGAGCGCCGGAGCGAAGTGGGAACAACAGAGACCTAAGAAGCGATACAAAGGTATGTCACTCGTTTCTTCTCATTAGTAGATTCAATGACCACAACTTAGAGAAAGGGTTGTGTCCTGTCCTGTTTTGTTCTAGATCCAGGTGGATCTAGAGAGATCTGTTACTGTTCGCACCTACCGATTTGTCCGATAACAAAATTGGCGAATCCTACCCAAGTTGACCATAGAATTTCCTTCGTAAGTTTCTAACTCGATCACAATTGACCCTCCACGCCGTTCACGTAGAGTGCAAGGCTTACCCCAAGAAAATCTGGAAGGTTCTCAACCCTTGCCTACCAACTCACCGGAGGGCTTTCCTCAACAGAGTGAAGTCCAAGACGTTGCCACTCCACAGGTGGAAAGAACTAACTCTCTAGAACGGTTCCGAATTTCCAATTCTCGAGAGGACTTTCGACTTCATCCCGACTCCGAGAGACGTATTGTGCGAGTGAATTCTTCCAGAGACTTAGTTGTTCAGTCTTCTGGATCACCAACTGGACCTTTCTTAGGACCTGAGGGTCAAGATCTTTTTTGGACTACCGACATTTATAGACGGGATCTCTTTGGCTCAGGAGCAGGCGTTGATATCATTGTCGCACCTGAGCTACCCGAAACATCTGATCCAGACGCAGTACCTTTTACTACTGCTTATTATTTTCCTGGTACAGACGCTCTGTGAGCTGACCACATCTTGACTCTCCCTCTACAAATGGTCCATTACACAGATACTACGAGTCCTCACACTGGGATTACCGCGGCTAGCCAAGCCCCCATTGGCACACCGCTTTCGCCCAGAGTCACCCCAACACTTCCACCCGGATATCATGCGTTGAATGCTTCTATTCCCACGCCTACGCAAATCACATCCGGAACTCCTGGTGGTCCCACTCTGTCTGGGCACCATCTTCCTGGTTTTGTTCTGACACTTCCTCCACCCCCTTTCAGAGGACCTCTTCCATCCTCTATTAGGGGCACTGATCCTAGTGGCACCATCCCGTCTTTCACACCTAGTTACCAGATTCCTGTTGGTGGACAATTTCACCAAGGAGGCCAAACTCAACCCCCCCTTGCAAGACAAATCCCAATTGGGACACAGCCCCCGATTGGAGGGAAACCCCCATCGACCCCACCTTATGGACAAAACATACCTCCATCCTTGGCCCAGTATTGGAATCATCTGATACAACATAATCCTCAATCGACTGGGGGGAAACAGCCTCAAGCTAACTCTGTCATACTCCCTAGTACAGGCCAACCATATCCAGGTACGTCTAATCCTATTTGGGGCTCGCACGCTCAACCCAACGCCTCGATCCAAGGGTACAACCTAGTGAATTACTGGCCTCCACAACCGAATCTGCCTGGGTCTTCGCATTATATGCAAACTGTTTATGGTCCCACTGGTTTGCCGACGGGACTCCCTCCCCAAAGTCACCAGTACCCGCATGTGAATATACAGTTACCTTTCTTAGCCACCCTGGACCTCCCAGATCTGTCAAGGATTTTAAATGATCCGATCTGTCACTCTCCTCAATGGCCCACCATATCGGCCAAACTACCATCCGACATCCTGAAATTCGATGGCAAACCGAGAGAGGACCCGAACAATCACGTCATGACTTTTCACTTTTGGTGTTCATCCAACTCCTTGATGGATGACTCTATTCGTTTATGCCTTTTTCAACGAACCCTCATAGGTTCCACCGTGAAGTGGTATATAGAATTACCACAAGGCTTCTTCGCCGACTTCAGCACCCTCGCTATGGATTTCCTCACCCACTACTAGTTACCGATCTGCTATGAAACAGGAACTGAGATTTTGAGTTCTTTCAAACAAACCAAAGCCACTCATATCTCTGATCACATTCAGGAGTGGCGACGGAGACGACGTCTCATCAAACTCGAACTTCCCAATCAGTTGCTAGCATAGTGGTTCACGAAATCATTCGTGAATGACATCGCTCGTGACATCTCCATGGGTGGAGTTGTCACAGAAGAGCAGGCAATTAGTCATTCTCCATACCTTGACCTCGTTTACTCACAAACGGGTACTCTTTACAACTTACTCCTTGATGCGCCTCGTCCTTCTACTTCCACTACTTCAACTACCATTGTTGTTTCTCATGCAGCCAACGGTGTGATTGGCACTTTCCATGCCCAACCTCATTCCGTCCAAACCTCTAGCAACAACCCCAAACCCATTTCTTCTAATGTTCAAAATGCTCTGTCTCCTACCCCTCCCACCGGCAAGACTTCTGAGGTAAATGATGTTCAATCTACCTCCGCCGGTAAAAACAAATCCAGAAAAGGAAAGGGTAAGAATAAGGAGGACAAAAATAATTCGCAAGCAAAGAGAACCAAAACACCACCTGTTGACAATAGGGATAAGCACAAACCCCGATACCCTTGTCTTATCTGTAGTGATGATCACTACACTAAGGATTGTCCATGACGAGCCGAGGTTACTAAGTTCCTTCAAGGGACCACCAAACCTCCCACTCCAACCGTATTGTCACAACCCTTCCCTTCTCAACAACAAGCCCAATTGGTCATTCATGACCAACCTTCCCCCTTCAATACATCCTATGTCTTAATGTGTACAGGCGATTCAAAGAAGAATGACATCACACTTACCACTCGAGCCAAAGATTATTCTTCCTCCAAAGAGAACGTTGATGCGATACCTCCTTCGTTGGTCCAACCATCCCCCACGACTCCACCTACCAACGGTCCTCTTCATCTCGAACAACCAAGTCTCGATACAATTCTTCGCCCTCCTCCAAAGGGTGTTGTTCGAAAATTGGCTTTCAATCCCCATGCACGTGCTGCCTAGAACTACAGTATTGTAGAAGATCTGGCCCAAGCATCGTCCGCGATGTCAGCCCTCGAAGTCCTTCAGAGTTGTCCCATACAACGGAAGGCACTATTGAAAGGTATTGGTGGAATCGACCCTACGGATACGAATTTAATAATTTTTGACTTGGAAGATCACATTCCAAGATTACCCCCTCAACTCACATTCCAAATACAAGTTATTGTCTCCAACAAAAACATTTGTCAAATAGTTATTGACAAGGGTGCCTCGACGTGTATCATGTCTATTACATGTTGGAAAGCCAACGACTCTCCTCCTTTGACTGAATCCCACAACACGCTCAAAGCCTTTAATGGCTCAAGCCTTACAGTGTTCTCCCCTCGTTGCCCGTTACGTTAGAAGGCAAAATGATCCAAGTTGAAGTGGAGGCCTTTAACGCTCCTCTCAGTTACAACCTTCTACTTGGCCGTAGTTGGATTGATTCCATGCGTGTAGTTGTGTCGACTCTTTTTCGTGTCGTGTGTTTCCCACATCAAGGAAAAGTCGTCACTGTCGACCAATTGGCCTTCTTTCACTCCGATGCACGTACCGGCAACGTACGGTTCATTGCAAAAACCCCCCCTGTATACAAGAACGTCGGTGTGGGGCTTCTTAAACATTCCTCATTGATGGGTACTTTCCCCATCCCACCACCCAATGTTCCACATCCGTCTATCGCCTCAATCAACATGATCTCCACCTCTATTCATGGAGCCCCGACGTCTTAGGATCCATGGATGGTACCCAACCCCGACGATCATCTTCATTGTGGTGACGAAATACCTTTGAGTCCGATCGAATCCGCCTATTAGGCCATTCAATCAACAACCCCTTCTACCCCCTCTCTTGGTGATTTATCTCCAGATCCATTCCGTGTCATTTTTCCCACGAACAAGATGATTATCTCTGTTATGGAAGACACCCCTTGGGATGATGGACATCATCATTCCATCATCTTCCTGGAACAACAGACCATCGAGGGTTACCAACGAATCTCAACCCCGTCGACCGTTGTCGTCATTTCTACTGTTCTCGAGTCTACACACGATGTGTTTTACGAAGGGAACTTAAGCAATATCTCACCCACCATCCCGATCGACATATCCATAAAACCTGGAATTGTCGAAAATGTGCATATCGAAGCTTCGTGTTCACCTGACGAAATTGTCACCTACAAGTCTCTTTTCAAAGAATTTTGTGACGTCTTCGCCTGGAGCTATAAAGAAATGCCGGGTATTGACCCTGACATTGTGATACATGAGATTCAGACATACCCAGACGCTAAACCCATCTGGCAACGACTTCGTCCCGTCCACCCCTGTAAAGCGGTCGCTATTAAGCTTGAAGTCGAGAAACTTCTCAAAGCCGGTTTTATTTACTAGGTGGCTCTCACTGATTGGGTTTCCAACCTTGTTCCGATCGACAACAAACAAGGCACAATTCGCGTGTGCGTTGATTATAGGGATATTAACAAAGCTTGTCCTAAAGACAACTTTCCTACCCCCTTCGTCGACCAGATCATCGACGATTGCGCTAGAAGTGAAATCTTCTCTCTGATGGATGGCTTCTCTGGATATAATCAAATCAATATCGTTCCCACGGACCAACACAAAACTTCTTTTATTTGTCCTTGGGGCACTTTTGCCTATCGAAAACTTCCATTTGGTTTAAAGAATGTCGGTGCAACTTTTCAGCGTGATATGTCTTACGCCTTCCATGATATCAAGCGCATTGTGCGGCCATATCTCGATGACCTACCCGCTCATTCCATGTGTGGGGTAGATCATCCAATACACCTCCGCGCCATTTTCCTTCGCTGTCGGTTTTACCATATATGCTTGAATCCCCATAAATGTGTTTTCTACGTAGAATCCAGCCGACTTCTAGGATTTATTGTTTCACGTCAAGGGATCCAGGTAGATCCTTTGAAGGTCAAGGCGATTATCAATCTCCCTCCTCCTTCCTCACTTCGCCAGTTACAAAGTTTGCAAGGGAAGGCAAACTTTCTTCATCGTTTCATCCCGAACTATGCCGAGCTAACTCTTGGATTTACACGACTGCTCAAGAAAGAGTCTGAGTTCGTATGGGATACCACTGCCAACAAAGCTTTCGAAGCCTTGAAACTGTCTCTGACACGTACCCCACTTCTCTTCCCACCTGATTACAGTCACGATTATTTCCTCTAACTCGCAGCCTCGAACTACACCATCGCTATGGTTCTCGTCCAGGAGGATGATTCTCATGACGAACATGTCATCTATTACTTGAGTCGAAGGCTTACGCCTACCGAAACCAAGTATCTACATGTTGAAAAACTGGCCTTGGCAGCCGTCCAAGCAGTTCAACGTTTCCGGCACTATATCCTCTCTCGCAAGACTACGGTAATTTCTAACTGCAACCCTATGCAGCACATTCTTACACGTCAACTGCTAGGGGGAAAATACTCCAAATGGATTGTGATACTCCAGGATTTTGACTTAGAATTCGAACGCGCTAAGTCCAAGAAATCCTTAGTGTTTGCTGAGTTGATATGCGACCTTCCCTACTCTGAAATGGAAAATGTAGCAGCCGATTCATTACCTGATGAATCCCTTTTCCTGATTAGTTTCGATGATCTTTGGTACGGAGATATCATCATATATCTCCAAACACAGACTTTCCAGCCCAATTTGTCTAGTACTAACCATCGTCGAATACGCTACCAAGCCCGTCAGTATATTATCCTCGGCGATACTCTTTATTGTCGTGGGATTGACTCCATTTTTCGACGCTGCCTCACGTTTGAAGAAGCTGAGAAAGCCCTAAATGACTGCCATTTTGGAGCCTGTGGTGGTCATATGTCTGGGTATGCTACTGCCCAGAAGATCTTGCGAGCAGGGTATTTTTGGCCCTCTTTATTCAACGATTGTATAATTGTCGTCCAAAAATGCCACGCTTGCCAGACCTACAACAATAAAATATGGTCACACCCCGCTCCTCTACACCCTGTGGTCTCCATTGGTCCTTTTGCGAAATGGGGTATCGATTTCATGACATGTCACCCTCACTCGGCCGGGGGGCATGGATACATTATTGTAATCGTAGATTACTTTACGAAATGGGCCGAGGCTATGCCAACATTCGACAATACTGGAAAGACTGCAGCATTATTCATATTCAATCACATCATAGCTCGTTTTGGTGTTCCTCAGGCTATCGTTACTGATCACGGTAGCCACTTTAGAAACTTTATGATGTCCGAACTCACTGAAAAGTTGGGTCTTTTCCATGAAAACTCAACACCCTATTACCCATAAGCCAACGGCTAAGTCGAAGCAATTAACAAGGTCCTCATTACCATGCTTCGACGAAAGATAGGGATTCACAAAATGAGTTGACACACGATGTTGTTTTCAACATTGTAGGCTTACCGGACATCCATTAAGTCTACTACCGGGTTTACTTCCAGTTAGTCTATGGTCTAGAAGCCATCCTGCCGATTGAATGTGAGATACCCTCCCTAAAACTAGCCGTCGAACTCCTCCCAAACACTTATGCTGAAGAAGAACGTCTGTTGTATCTCATGCGATTAGATGAAACTCGTCGTGACGCCACCCTAGTCATAGAAGCCCAGAAGAAACGTGTCAAAGCCCAATACAACAAGCATGTCAAACCTCGCGTTTTCTCCCAAGGTGACCTGGTTCTCCTTTACGAACAAGATCGGGATATGCTAGGAGCAGGAAAATTTGAAGCTATGTGGCGAGGTCCTTATATCGTTAGACGAGTTTTGGAGAAAGGAGCTTACGAGTTAGTGGACTATGACGACATCCCTTTGAGTGAACCCAGAAATGGGTTGTACTTAAAGAAGTACCATGCCTAAGATCACCTTTGCATGAGTACTTGTATTTTATTGTATCATATGTTTTGTGTGTTACTGTAGTATGCTTTTTCATTATTTGGTCTCTGCCCTCGACCGCTTATGTTACGTTGTGCTTGGTTTCCATATGTCGGAGTCTTCGCTACCCCATATTGGCTTCGCCGATGGCGCTAGCCGTAGTACTCAGAACCTTGCTTCTACTACTTGGGCAATTTACGCCCCTACAAACGAACTTATCACTCTACGAGGTGTGTGTCTCGGTCGTGCAACCAACAATATTGCAGAATATAGCGTTGTCATCGAATTGTTGATTGATGCTATTTCGCTTGGTATCTGCCACTTGGTTGTACGACTCGATTCGCAGCTAGTAGTACTACAGCTAAGTAATGTCTATGCTATTCGAAGTCCTACTTTATTATGGGTATATTTACGAATTCGCCTCTTGGAACGTTATCTTGATTATATTGAGTATCAGCACATTCCTAGATGTCTAAATACATTGACTGATGCATTAGCTAACTATGTGTTAGACAGACATTTGGGCCATTTATAAACCAATCACATCACATGTATCACACAACACAAGATAAGCCAGTAGAAGCCGTATATATGTATATAACGATCAAAAAGTTTCTATCCAAGGACCAAAATCTCAAAATATGAAGCTCATAGCTTCTACAAAATAGCATCATGGATGACGCTCATGATAACACACAATTGCCCGGGCTACCCTACGAAGCAGTCGACTGATAGACTCTGACACGCCCACAGTATGGCGCTGATAACGTCTAGGGATCTCTCCAATAGAAATATCTGGGATGTCCGTGGTCAACCCCTCCAGGTTCTGCTTCACTACCTCGTAGTCTTCGGCGTCCCATCTCGCCATTGGAGTCGCCTCTCCTCGCTGTTGAATAGGAGACGTTCCTGGAGGCCGATATGGCCCCACATCTGTGTCATCCAAAAGAGATTTTTTTATTAGTTCTTGAACAAACATAAAAACATTTTATATGATAAAACTTGCAAAAAACATTTAAAAAGAACAAAATGTGTACTTCTTACCTAGGTCACCCCACTGAGCATCCTCAGGCAGGGCCAAATCTGGATCCACTCGGAAATCCAAACCAACATATGTGTAGTCGTCAATCATCAGCATCTGGGGCCTTAACTAGTCGAAAAATGAATCATTGTACTTTGAGGGTGCACCACCTCAGCATCCTCGGATCCTATGGAGACAGTAAACCCCAGTCAACCTGTAATCATAGCAGTGGAACCCTCTCGAGGAAGAAGGACTCCAAAAGTGATCCATACCCAAACTGCTTCAAGTTGCCCCTTCTGCACTTCGTCAATTGTCTTTTCATACTACGAAGAACTGCATCAGACCAGTTAAAGACATGAGGCTCTGTACACTCTATGGCATATTGGAAGTAGCTCTGCAGAGCCATGTGTGGAGCTGCGCTCCCAACCATGCGTGCTATATTGAACAAGACGGTTTGCAGGGTCAAGTCTTGGACCCCCCAAATAGCAACATTACCCTTGCTCCTTTCTGCCTCAGGAACACAATACTGGTGACAAAACTCACTCATGGGGAGTCTGTCACCCCTGCTTCCAATCAAAGTAGCATGGTATCCACGCTGTGATAACCCTATTAGAAAATAGATATCCTTGATATCTAGGGTCAGTGTGTGGACTCCCACATGAAATAATTGTTGGTCCACGTCCTACATCTGGACCAGGTATTCCAACAATCTAAGTTGGGCCCTCATGCTCAGAATTCTGAAGAATTTCAAGAGCCCACAGTCCCGGAGGGAAGCGACGGTACCTGGGTCATTCCCGGCAATGGTATCCTCCTCCTCATGTTCTCTTTCTCGCCACTCCAGCATTGTGATAGTCAAACACCTGCACAAGAGATAAAAGAGAAGGGTCATCAACCTTTTTCAAAACTTGGCACATTTTTTATTGAGCAAAAAACAACTTCAAATTTCATTTTTCGACCCCCGCGGGTGCCCTTTTAGCACAGTGCGAGATTCTCGCAGGTTCCCTTAAGGCCGCCTGCGAAAATCCTAGATTCTCGTAGGTCCCGCATGGCCAACCTATGAGAACACTTGGGCGCAAGTTATGGCCCTAAAATGAACCTAAAACTTTGAAAATTGCCAGTGAAAATTAAAAATAAACCATGGAAAAGGTAGAAGATCAAGAGCTTACCTCGTTGACGGAGATGGTTTTCCAAATGGTCGCTTGTGCCTCCCGCAATCAAGCAAAGAAATTTGGGGGAAAATGAGGTGTATTGGGCAAAGTTTTTGGCAAAATCACAATGAAATGGTAAACACCCTTTTTACCTATATTTATTTACTTTTTACCATTTTTGTTGATTTTTTATATTATTTTGTCTATAAAACCTAATGCCTAATGGTCCTATGAGTGTGATTGTTTGCAGATATGGCAACTTTGAAGTCCAAACGAAGGAGTACGGATGTTTTTTCTTTTTTGTCGCATGTACGACTATTTTTTAGGGTTTTTAGAAAAACCTCGAGCTCAGTCTTTGTTCGTTCTCGCGCTCGAAAATACATGAGAACGTAACCGAGTATACTTTTCTCGTCTTTTCGTACTCATCATGGTAACACGAAAACGAAGAACGCAAAGGAGTATCCTTTAAGCTCTTTTCACGCTCCATAAAAGCAAAAAGATGGCCGAGCAACCTTGTTCTATTCACGCTCGTAAAAGTGTCTGAACAAAACGTTCGATGGGCGATAGTTTATCACTTTTTCGGTCTTGTCGAACTATTTTACGAAAAAGGAACTGAGAGAGTTCTCTTTAAGTGTTTTTCAGACTCTCAAAACATGAAAAACCCCCGAGTTTTCTATCTTTGGACTCGTTAAACAAACATCGACAGACCCGTAATGGGACCGAGCCACTCCTTCCTAGGGTTCGTTAAATATACTCCAAGGGACTCATCCAAAGGATGAGCTTACATCAACAAGCATATGTTATCCTCCTCAAGCTTGCGTAAAAATAAAGAGGTACTCACTAGAAATGGTGGGGGGAAATGTTGGGAAAGGGATGTGTTTTCCTATTCATATTAATGGTAGTAAGCGTCACTCTTGAACATGACACCCCCTATTCATCATTTGAAGTTGGTTTGGGAAATCCATTTGTCTCTCATTCGACTTGCTACAAGGTCATATCCTGGGTCGTCTTTGAGTCAATGCTGCCAAGTCCTTGGTCGTGTCATTCATATGTTCAAGAGAAGTTCATCCAAGCCCTCTATTGAGTCATCCATCTGCAGTTGTCCATTCTTACTATGTCGGCCTTCCCTGTGTCTGTTCCAACCTGTATTCATACTCTGTTTCATCCTCAAAATATGTTACTTATTTTGTGTCATTGATGGGGGATACATCAAGGCCCTCCTGTGACGAGTCTTGTTCCATCGACTTCATCTCATTATCCGGAAACGAGACCTAGAAATCATTTAGTACCTTAGAACCTGCATGCCTTAATGGCAGGTTTCTTCGTTTTCGACAGGGGTTCACATCATTGATCCCTAATCGAAAGATTTCATCGAATGCTTGACTTCAACTCATATATTCGCATTCGTTCAGATTGTGCTTTGGTAACTTGGGAGTCATTGACATCAAAGGTGATTTCCCTCGCACTTGTTAACGGTTCTCATCAATGACCGGTAATCAAGTGGTTTCTGCCATGTTCGACTTAAGCACATGTAATCGCATGGCTAGATTCATACTTTTCGGTGACGAGATTGAAGACCCTGGGTCTCACCTTTTTTATCCAGGCTGCGATGGAGTATGTATAATTTATATCGACACATAGATCCACTTTGTATGTCATGTGGCTATGTCGTCTGAATTCAAATCTTTTCGCATAGATCCACAATGTATTCCTGGTGGCTATGCAACATTTTGGCAACGTGGATCCACGGTGTATGATTGGTGGCCATGACCTACATTTATGATTTCATTCATTTGTGATCTGAGTATGGGAATGCCTACCTCAGAACTGGCATTATATTCTGCAGATGCTTGGTTATTTGTAGGTTTCTGATTAGGTGCGCTCCTGGTTTCTGACACACACACGCAATTTACAAAGTATTTTGGCTGTCACAAGTTCCGACCTCATACTTTGGGGGGCATTCTGTTACACCTGATTTTGGTCATTCTGGTGATGTCTCAATAGTGATGTATTCAGGCTCCTAATAAGGACTTTTTGCCTGAGAAAAATGACTATTGTCTTCTTCCAAAAACACATTTTTAAAGTGAGTTCGCAGGCTGTCTATGTGCTAGGGTGCGAGAATGCTTGATTCTCGCAAGCTACCCACACTTAGGCTGCAAATTATTTGCAGGCTGCTCCATAGATAGGGTGCGAACCTGTTTTTAAGCTTGGAAAGGAGAAGAGGTCTCGAGGGTTCTAGAAGGGAATCTTCTAGAAAATGAGTTGGCATTCGCATGGTTGTCATTTTACTGACTTCTCAGATTTGGTGGGATCATCCTCATCCATGTAACCATCTCTCCTTCTCCTATATATTGAAAGGTTTCTCATGGAAAAGGTTAAGCAAGATTGAATGAAGAATTGGTGAAAGAATTGTGTGAGGAACTCTGCTTGGATAGAAGCTTGAAGCCTTCATTTGGCCTATCAAGTTGTGTTGGATCTTCTTCATGCAGTTGTAGATCAAGTGTGTGTTGGAACCAAGGGTCACTGAAAGGAAGCTTGCGACATCAAGGCGATCAGGTTGTATCTTCTACTTTCATTTAATACGATACAACGGCATGTCCCTTTCCCATAAAGTCACTCTTACTTTAATGCATAACTCCTTGATCATATGCATAGGTTGACATTGAATATACTTTATCGTCTTCACTTTGGTTGGTTTGTGTTGTCTTAGTCTTGACCTCATAAGAGCGTCGGAGCAAAGTAGGAACAACAGAGACCTAGGAAGCGATACAAAGGTATGTCACTCATTTCTTCTCATTGGTAGATTCAATGATCACAACTTAGGGAAAGAGTCGTGTCATGTCATGTTTTGTTCTAGATCCAGGTGGATCTAGGGAGATCTGTTAGTGTTCGCACCTACTGATTTGTTCAATAACAAATATCCCCGGCCCTAATGGTCTCACTATAGAATTCTATCTAGGATTCTATGAGCTTATAAAAGAAGACCTTCTCAAGGTGGTCCAAGAATCCAAGCAGTCTGAAAAAATTCTTGGCTCTTTTAATTCTACTCATTTAGATCTCATCCCTAGAAAATAAGATGCTCCTATTTCGATGACTACAAACCTATATCCTATTATAATGTCATCTACAAACTCATCTCTAAATTAATTGCTAAAAGGATAAAACCTCTTCTCGATCAAATCGTCTCTGAAGAGCAGTTTGAATTGTTGTTTAAAAGGAAAATATGTGATGTAGTTTCACTACTGCGGGAAGCTCTCCATTCCATAAAGCTCAAAAATATTCTTTTAGTTATTCTCAAGCTATATCTCTCCAAAACCTTTGACAAAGTTAGGTGGATCTATCTTCGGCTTGTTCTAATTCAATTGGGCATGCATATATCCATTGTCAATTGGATTATGGGTTGTATTCAATCTACTTCATTTGTGATTCTTATCAATGGGTCCCCTTCCAAATTATTTCGTTCTTCAAGAGGTATAAGACAACACTTCCCCATGTCTCCCTTCATGTTCCTTTTGGTGGTTTAGTGGCGCAACAAATTAATTAGCAAGGCAAGGATCCAAGGAGGGCTTCTCCCTCTGAAATTATTTCTCGCCTTATTTTAGTTGATGACATTCTTTTGTTTAGTGCAGACTCTCCACAAGGGTTCCTTGCACTCAAAAATATTCTAGATTTATATTGTCGTGCTATAGGAATGGAAGTTAACGTGACTAAATCAAGCATTCTCTACAATTTCCCTCAAGAATATATGTAGTTGCAACTGGATAGTTTTCTCCCATTCTCTCATCCAAGCATTGATGCTAGTTTAAAGTACTTGGGTTTTGTATTGAAGTTGAACGCGTATTCCTTTTAAGAATATAAATGGTTATATAAAAATATTGAAGCACGTGTCTCATTATGGGTCTATAGGTGTCTATCACAAGGAGGTCGGTTGGTTTTTTTTTAATTTGTTCTAGAAAGCACCCCAATCTACTGGGCATCAATAACAAAAATACCAAAATGCATTATGACAAAAATAAGGAAGGCTAGCTTTCACTTCCATTGGACGAAAAACATGAACTCAAATGGAATTCCTCTTTTTAAGTGGTCTAGTGTTGCCTTGCCAAAAACCCTGGGAGGTTGGGGTGTCAAAAACATTTATCTCTTCCTCCAAACTCTGGTAGCCAAAAATATTTAAAGACTTACCTCCTATAGATCATTATGGGGCATAGCGATGTCTTCAAACTATTTTGGTGGCATTTCAATGTAGTATTGGTTCTGCTCTCCCTGGAAATATATCAAAAATAGTTCAATGGCTTGGAAATCCTTCATGAAAGCTTTTCCTCTCATTGGCAACTGGATTGTTTGGCGACTAGGCAATGGGAAGAAAGTTAGGATTGGTGAGGATCCTTGGGTTGGGGCTGATGAAGAATTCAATCTTTCAGGTGATCTTCTAGATCTTTTGCAAGAGAAAGAAATTTTCCATCTATAGGATGAAAAGTTGATCACGACTGGCTTGGCATGCCCAGCTGGAAATTGAACATTGATCTTGGATTGGAAGGTCATTGAGCCTCAGAATGGAAAAACTTTGTAGGTAAGCTTTGCTCCAAGTTCATTAAGCTCATTAATGATAAGGAAGATACTATTTACTGGTCAAAGAACTCCATAACATGTGAATACTCTATCAAGCTTAGATATAATGCGCATGTTGAGGCTATCTTCCAAGGAGAGAAATCCTGGCGGTGGGAGCGCATTTGGAAACTATATGCCCCTATGAAAACAAAAGTCCTCTCATGGTTGGCTTTAAAAAATAAAATGCTAACTTGGGAAAATGGTCTTAAAAGAGTATGGGTTGGTCCCAATATGTGTACTTTATGTAGGAAGGACTATGAGTTTGTGCATCATCTCTTCATTTATTGCTCTTATTCATCCCAGGTTTGGTCTTCAATTGTAAATAAGTTCAAACCTAAAGTTGGTTGGAATTCACCAAGCCTAGAAGACTATGTCAAAACTTGGGTCTTAGATGCTGTTATGGTCTGCTTCAGTTCTCTCCCTTGTTTCTTTATTTATTTTATTCGGTGTGCTCATAATCTCTATGTTTTTCAAGACCAACAAGTTACGGTGGGAGTGGTGGTCAGTTTATTTGAAAATCTCTCTTGTGAATTCAAGTGCGAGCCCCAAAAATTGAATCCTCACAAGCCAACTATGCTAGCTCTTGATCTAGACATCCCTTGAGAATTTTTTGATGGGGCAAGTCAAGGGCTCATCCCCATCTGTGATATTAGAGTGGTGTTGTTTTTAAATGCTTCGCATTACTTTCATGTTTGTTACACCACTGGGCATAATTCTAATACTAAAGTTGAATTCACTACTCTCTGGACATTGTTGCACATATCTAAATCTCACGGAGTTTCAAAATTGCAAATCATGGGTGACCCTAAGGTGGTCATTGACTGGGTCAGTGACAAAGTTAATATTTAGGTGGTTTGTCTTCAGTCTCCATTGAATTTGGTTTGCAAGTCTATCTGAGTCTTTGAATGGACCTCCTTTTCTCACATTTTCCGAGAGATAAACAAGACATTAGATATGCTCTTAAAAGAATCCCCAACGCTCCTTAACGACTCACTGGTATCTCATGAATTCTATGATGGTCAGGTGACAAAAGATTTGTCTTTTCTTTTTTAATTACCAGTCTATCGAATGCATATGTTTGTATTTTGGTTAATATTGTAATGATCCCAATATGTAAGTGGATCGAATGATGGATAAGGGACATGAGTCTACTTTAAGCTAATGGTGAAAGTAACATTAAAATATTTTATGATTTTTTAAACTACCACGTATCAACTCCACATTGAGCATGAAGGGAATTACACATCTTCCTCATACTAGGTTGTAGAAAGTGCCTCTCCATCAAATAAACTTTATGAAGGTCAAAAGTAACTTATCTATTTATAATTAATAAATAATTTATCGATTTTGAGGGGGAAAAGGTGATATAAGTAAGAAAAGCGTATTTTTCAGTTTAAGTATCCAATTTTACATTGAAGAAGAGGGACCCTCACATTTTTGTGCCCAAATGTTATTACTAAAGATTGCAAAGAACTCTTATCAGAACAATATCATTAATGATAGAAGCAACTACAACATCATTTTCAGAATTTGTAAAAAAATACCTTTGAAATTGATGTGAAGAATTAACAAAAGAGTTACAAAAATGTAGATGAGAAAAAAACACCTCAATGGTGAATATTATCATTTAAAATGTGAGGTGACTAAATGTAAGTAAAAGTATTGACTATCATAACAAAAAATTGAAGATTTCATGAAGAAATTTGATAAAGAAAAATTAGAGAAATATGAAGAAAATTCTCATTTAAAGAAACATAATTAAATCTTGGTTGTACAAATCAATAAGTTGAAGAATGAGAAGAAGTCACAATAAGAAGAGTTAGAACAACTTACTAGCAAGGAATCATTGATTAATAAAATGACAAACCAAGTTGAAATAGAAAATTTATTAGATGTAAAATCCAAACCTTGGAGAAATGAATCAATACAGATCCAATCGATCTGATAAATTAGAATGACACTAATGTTATAATGTTATCAACTAATAAATTATCAAAAGTGGCAAACAACGAATGTTCCAGCACCAAAATCAAGTTCTGAGATAGAAGGATGTCTTATTGTCATATCATAAGAGTCATCATGACCAACAACAAAATCAATATGACTATAAACAATGTTCCTCTTACATTCATAATAACCAGAATTCTGAAATAGAGTGGGGATGAAATCAACACCTTGCTTGCAAACATAAGATGAGGTCCAAATAATCGACATAAAAAATTCCTAATGAAGAAAAACATGGAATGAATTGATCCATATACGATGCAATAGTTGTGTTTTCCAGTTGGAAGATCATACCATGTTGTTTCTTCAACCGTCGCAGCATTAGGAATAGAGCATCAAGTGAAAGTGTTACATGCAAGATCAAAGATGTAGATTTTTTTATAAAACACTTTGAGGATGAAGCATACTTTGAGGGAGAGACAATGCAATAAATACAAAATACATAAATAATATTAATAATAAATTAAGGGACATAACCCTTCATCTTCGTGACTAGTCAATGCACATAGTATACCCTTGCAAGGCTCACTGTATCAATCATCTCATTCATTCATTATGTGTGTGTATGTGGATTTCAACTCTTTGTCCTTCTTATGTTGGATATTCCACAAATGAACTATTTTTCATACACTAAACATTAATATTTATATCATTGGAAAATTATTACATAGGAAGTGAATAATAGCTATGTACTTTTACATCACTTTCTTCTAATCTTTATTAAAAAAAAAATCCAATGTAAATATTTCATCAACTAACTTCTAAAATGTTTTTGTGTCCACTCTCCATGTATCACTTTTATTATACCTGCCTCCGACAGGATATATAGCGATTGATCACGAGTCCAAGATTGTTGACCAAAATCAATTTTTTTTAAATTTTGAAAGTTTTGATAATGTTGAACCCAAATTTTATATTAAATTGAATTTTTGCAAAATAAAAAATAAAATAAAATTGAATTTTTAAATAAGTTATTTATAATTTTCGATTGGGGAAACTGTCGATTTGACTAATTTCTCTTGCCTAGACGTAATAAATAAATAAATAAACTTAAAATTGACATGTCTCATCCTTCATTATTCAACCTTGAATTGCAACCTTTGCGTTGTCCTTAAGGTTGTGACCCTATCCAATATATTGCCTAGTAAGTGTCCAACATTTTAGTGGGGGTGTTCCAATTGTACTCATAAACCTTTTAATTGTGTTTTTTAAACATGGTATGATTTGAGCTCACCATAAATGAGTTACGGGGATAATGCCAAGGAATACAAAATGATGTCAGACAGGGCCACCAATTGTTGTAAGATCTAAAGGACAAAGGCATTGGGACGTCGTTCTTTCATCTGTGGGTAAAGCAAATAGGATGCATATTGATAACACTAAAATTAGAAAAGACAAAACAATAAAGGAAAGGACGACCAAAGGTAAGTAAGACAAGAAGGGTTCACTTCCTTGTTTGGTCATATTTTGTGTACATGTAGGTATGGTAGTCTATAGGTATTACATGGAGATAAAAGTCCCCATTTAAGATAAGGACATGCTATGCAATATGATAGGGGTAAGACAAGCTATCTGAAGCTAGGAGTAAGACCCAAAAGAAAGGAAATAATCCACTCAAAATTTGTTGATCATAAAGAAATCCAAACCATTCATATAGAAATTTTAACTATTTGTAGAGAAATTTGAATCCTTGGTAGAGAAATCCATACTCACTAAACTAGAGTGGGAACTAACCTTGAGGGAAACTGGCAAGCAAAAAATATCTATGATCAGAGAAAGACAAGTAGTAGGGAGGGTATAGTTTCCATGAACCAGAAATTGATGCAAATGACTATAATGAGTGAAAGAGATCATTATCCTTGGAGTAAGTCAGACATACATCAGGAGGCTCAAAGAAACTCAAAAGCAACAAAAGGGATCAAAGGGACAAATTAGTTGTGAAGGAATGACTAGTCAACATACAGTTATTTGAATTGTCATTGAGCACACTAAGATATTTGGGGAAGTAAAGTTAATGAAATTGAACATTGATGTAGGGGAACCTAATGCATCCTAAAGCAATCCCCAAGGAAGGCACTAACTAATAAGGATATCAATTAGTGGATTCATCATTGGAGTTAGTTGGGTAGGATATCAGGGAAAGTAGGTTTGATGGATCTAAAAATTGATGTGAAAGGGCTCTAATGGACAAGTTGGGACATCGACAGTAATTTGAACCTAGAAAATTATTTGAAAGGGCTCTTAGTTCTAAAGACTAAAACCTTCTTATTTTACACTAATATGCAAACTTGTAAACGAGTGAATCAACTATGGGAGAATAATCCATGGTTTTGGGAAGAGAGATAGACGGTTGTAGAGGAACATAGCAAATAGATTTAGGAAACTTACATTTCCCTTAATAATTGATACTCATTGGGTGCCTTGGAGCTAAGGTTTTGTTCTACCAGGTTATTCCCAAAAGATAGACATTGGGATCGGTTCTTCCAACCTACATCGAAGAGAACTAGAAGTGAATGATACTTTAAAGGGGGTTTTGAACAAAGAAGGGAAATAGCTTATTTATGTTGTGTTGGTGGTGGATGAGAATGCCAGGACTATTTGATGGTTGGGTGAGTTACCTCGAGTGCTTAGTTATGAATAGATCAACTGAGCCTTGGATAAATTAGGTTGGGTTGAGTGACCTATGATTTTATAGCTAGTTTCCTTCACCATTGAAATATTAAGGTTACATTACATATACATGGAGATCAATAAGATTATGACTGACAATTTTCTTTGGCTATCGAAAGATTTGTGTTAGCATACATGGGAGTTAGCCAGTTGATGTTCTTAATTGTACAGAGAGGGAAAGTACAATTAAAATTCAAGAAGAGATTTCCAAGTCAAAGTTTGTTCTTTATTCATTCAATGAGAATGAGGTCCAACACCATGTTTCATTAGAAGACGGAATGTTGATGGATCTCAGGAACGTAATGTTTCTATTGAAGAGAGTTTTGAAAAGTTATTTCTTGAGGGAACTGCAGAGTTCTATGCATATGAAGGTGTAAGATATATACAATTTACTAATGATTCTAGAATATCTTAAATATGTTGAGACAAGGTTGCGTGAGGAGCATGAACGCAGTGTTCTTTACTTGGATGTATGTATTGGAAAAGCACTGGTGGCCACTGCAGAGAAGAAACTCCTGGATCATCACACTCACGCAATTTTGGATAAAGGATTTATTTTGCTCGTGAATGCCAATGACACTCTAGACCTTCACTGCATCCTGTATTGCAGCTTCATTATAGTATGAACCTCCTTTAGACTTGTCTTGAGCGTACTTCCAGAATGTTGTGCGTGTTGGGGCAACCTTGGATGTTGTTGTATGACAAAAAACATTGAGGTTGACACATGAAGGCCACAAAAATTATGCTTTTGGAAGGACAACCAACATGATGACTCAAAATGTTGAAGCTCTATGGCAAATCTACCAATATATGCATTGAATCTGGTATGGCTTCACTATTTGGTGCATCAATGTGTTTATAGTGAAAACATTTATAATTAGTAGGATGTAGAGATTATTAAGGAAGATCAATAAGTCATTAAAACAATCATCACAAGCAAGGACAAAGCTTCGTTCATGGATTGAAATGAGTGTGCATGTTTTAGACTAAGTATTGGCCTTGATCATCATCCATCTGTTGCCACAAAATGCTAGAAACCATCTCCATAAGCTTGCATAAAGGATGCTTAGTCCCCTACTTCACATGCATAAGGGCATGCAAGGTCTCAAGTGCGGGGGAGATAAGAACTGCGAGCATATTTTTACTATGAGAATTTCTGTAGCTTTTGATTTACAAAATTTGGTAGTGCTTTGATGATCTGCATAGTAGCGACCATTGGGGATGAAATCCATCATCGGGGTTTGTGTAGAATAATGTTGAGATTCATCCATGTTAATTAGACCGCCTCAACAACCTTCAACTAAGGCATAGATATCCAATTGAAACCCCATTCAATGCATTTAAAGATGTCTTTTGCACACAAGATTAGCAAGGTTTTTCATATGTCTAATGATATTATGCATTCAGTAATGGTGGATCTTACCTTCTATTTTCCTGCAATTCGAGCTAATAGATCAGACAGTAGAAATATCCCTTGAAGGTTGATCATGAAGGAATCTATATGGTTTTTGTCTCTATATTCATACATCAAGCAATGATTTTGAGTAGCACTTTAAATCTTCAGATTCAACAATTTATATCAACACTTATGCCACTTCCAGAATATGCATGCATAATCACTCAGATCGGAACTCTCCTAGACAAGCACAAAGTCAAGCATTCTCAGAGCTTAAGGATTAGTATCAACACATCAAGCATTGCACCAAGGAGGAGCAATGTCCTTATTATCCCTAACAACAAGATAGAAGCAACAGTCACAACACGTGACTCCACTCAATATGATTAGCATGAAAGAGTAGTAGAGTTTAAAAGTCTGATTCATCATCAAATAAGACCACATATTTGGCACCAACAACCCATTATGCAGATTTTCAAGCAAGTCAACAAACTTTTCCCAGTACCTCTAACCTGAGTTCTTTCGGCCAAGCAGCAGTCAAGTTCTTGTAGCAACATGTCAAGGAATTTAGCATGAGCAGAGCACGGTAAAAGCTTCCACCCAACATGATCAACATTCAAAGTTTGTAGCAGCAACAACAAGAGTACAATTCCAGCTCCTTCAAACCTGCAATATCAATAGTACATTCAGTTCCAACATCAATAATAAGAGGCAACTAGATCAACTTTATCTCTATATCATGCAACTAGAGTTCAACATTTGCCCCTCAGATCAACATACATCAGACGAGCCAGAGTTCAACATTTGTCTCTCAAATCATCATCCACGAGAGGAGGTAAAGTTGGGTAAGAATTTTTTGTTTCTAGGTAGTCATCTAACTTGGGAATTCATGCACATGAAACTCTCAAAGCTTTTCATATTTACCATTCCTTCATTTCCTTACAGTTTACCTCCTTATCCTCTCACGTTTCCTACTCCATTTTCCACCCATCGTCATCCATTTTTATGTGTCATTGATGATCATTTAGGGTGATTGAAGACTAATGTACACCTTGCAATCCAGGCAACATTCATCTATTCATATCTTTGTTGCATGAGGACATGCAATGATTTGAGCATGGGGGAGATGTTGGGCCTAAAAAATGACATATTTTATGATGTCATTTAACCATTTTCACTTACTTTACCCTTTCATCCTCGTTCCTTTCATCACTCATATTTCCGAATTTGTCCATTTCTACCCTATATGAGCTTCACATGACATATGTACACTAAAATGGTTGATTTCCCATGTTTTGATGATTATTTAGAATAGAGTTTGTGGTTTCCTAACTTATTTGAGTTCAATAGTTTACTACTGGAATTGCAATCTATGTGACTACTTAAACATGCATCTTCTTGTTCCTGTAGTACTAATGGAATTATGTAGCATCATGTTTCTAGAAGCAGTTTTTCCACGAAATTTCTGGACAAATGAAGAAAAATTAGGACAATCAAAGGCATGGGTTTTGTGAAGAATGCCCCAAATTGGGTGAAACACAAGCAAATGATCAAAACAATAAATGAATTGGGAGATATAGGTGGATATTCAAGGTGGGTTTTCCAAGAAATCTTATAGCGATTGAATTCCTATAGTTACGCCTCTTGTGGACGAATTTGGGAATATGGTTTTGTCAAAGATTATGGTGTTCTGCTTCCATGCTACTCAAACATATCCAACAACCATTAAGTAACCTACATTGCCTTAATCAAGTTTGCGATGGTTGTAGATCCATGTATTTGGGATATGGTCTCATTTTGTTGTAACCATTTTCCTTCTTTGAATCGTAAGCCATATGTATGAATGTAAGAAGGATCAATGTAATTGGGGAGGAGGATAGGCTGAGGAAGAATCATTGTAACGAGGAGGATAATTTTGAAATAAAATAACTTGTTGCATATCAAGAGCTTCCCATTATAGTCTTTATTGGCAGTGTATGCCAAGGGAGGCAGGGCCCCCTCCCTATGGTAAATGTTGCCCAAATAGTTTCCTTTTGTTGTGTGAGCTTATTTGTCTTTTTAAGCTGCAATTTCAATTATGTTGTGTGGTTCAACTATTCCTTGTGAGAACAGGATTCTCATGCTTGATTGTCCATTAGTTTAATTAGTGATTCTTTGGATAAAGAATTGTCAGATTTGCAGATTGATGCAATTGATGGTCACCAATCCTTCACTACTTGACAATTTCTCATGATAGATATCTTGTTCTCAAGTTTCTCAATTATATTGTTTATAGTTTAAATTTAAGGTTGTCAATCTAACTCATAGAGTGAATCCAACAAAGTATTGTTGAATATAAGGATCTATATTCAACCTGCAATTCTACCTTAAAATATTCATTGTTAGATGAGCAACCAGTTCTGTTAGTTTTGCTTCATAGTTCATCAGAAAATGGTGTGTTAGACACTTTGAGATTAGCTCTGCATATATTGTGACTGGCACTTCATAAGTTTACAAACCCGGATTTATTATTAATGTATTGAATTATTATCATATAATTCACCCCATAATGGCCTTGATTACTATTATATCCTTCCAATAATCAATTATCTATAGGTATATGGGCTCTTAACTCGTCTTTGCAATTATCCTCTTACGCCCACCAATACCTCATGTATTTATTTATCATTGATTCATTCTTTTGATAATTATTAGGGACATACTCTTCCTTGTTAGGAGTTGACACTTAAATACTTATTTCATCCTTATGCTCGGATGTATGATCCCCCACAAACTAGTGCATCTTCTTCTTTATTTGCACCAAAGTGGCATTTCCATCGGTTAGCCACTCATTCAAGTCATCACTCAATTAATTCCATAATGTATTCTTATCCTTTATTTCTCTCTCTTTTTTCTTTATGGAAATACCATTTATAGGCAAAACCATCGATGAAACTTGGTAAAATGTGAACTTCTATCTTTGTTGGTGGTCCAATGTGATTCATCTACTCTTACTTGATATTCATTAACCTTTGTAGATGACATAGCCTCGTTGCCCCATAATATCCAAAGTACTTTTCTCCCTTTATTTGATTAAATTAACATGGAAACAACGCCTTGATATTTCTCCATGTGATTTCTAATTATGGATTAAAATGAGACATCCACCATCAGAATGCATCCATTCCAAGTGTCATTGGGAACTACTTCACCTTCTCCTTATCAAATAAAAATATCATAATTTCTTGAACCATTTAGTGTGCCTTTCCTCGTACTCTATTGTTAGGCTTGTGCTTTGTATCTCCACCTTGAATAAACTTTCAACATAACTGGGGTTGGCTCCATATTTCTTGTTTGTTCATTCTTGTAATACTCCATCAGAGTATTCTCCTGAAGAAACCTGCACATGTAAAATTCCTTGGTCATTGGATTTTAGGTTAACTTCTTTTTGGCTAGTTGCATATAGGTGACCCATATTAGGCCTTGGTCCTAACAACTCATCCTTTTCAGTGACACTTGTCTCCACTTCAACTACTCGTTTTATTTTGTCTACTACTTATCGAAATAGATTGTGGACCTCATGGACTAAATTCAGGGACTTTCAAAAATCACTCCTTCTCTCAAAAGCTTCAATATCTCAAAATTGGCATATGTCTTGTTCCCATCAGAGTTGATTTTAGTCACAATCAGTCTCCTAATAAGTTTGCATGTTTTATGATTGGCTTCATAGATGGTCATCAGGTTGTGTGACAAAGGTGGTCTACTGACTACTTCATCCTAATACATGGAAGAAGCGTGGATCTCAACTTCGATCTGCCACTGCATCAAATATTGTCTTGTCCATGACAGTAATAGAAACTTACAGGTCCTTCTGGAAAAAGGTATTCATCTCCCTCACTTTGACAACATCAAAACCTAAGTTTCCATCCTCGTTAGCATTAACTAAATAATTTAGGAACTCGTATATCTTCTTTAAGCATTTATTCTCTCATGCCAACTCTTATAGTTAGTCAATTAGCTCAGTGTATCTTGCTTTTTTATGACTTTGAG
Organism: Picea engelmannii; assembly: GCA_009831015.1. Taxonomy (NCBI): domain Eukaryota; kingdom Viridiplantae; phylum Streptophyta; class Pinopsida; order Pinales; family Pinaceae; genus Picea; species Picea engelmannii. Next base: position 241,837 of record ML792256.1, on the reverse strand, counting down.
GGATTAGTCCTTCACAAATCATCTTCATTCATTAATGTCTTCCATTGCTTTCTCTAATGTTCTCCTTTGATATACAAAAGTCATTGTTTTCCTCATCTTGTATTGGCTCTTCATTATACCTAAGTTGTCCATACCCATCGAGCCTAAAATGGGTTACAATAAAAGCTTCCCTAAAGTTATCTTTTATGACTTGGATAATTTGACAATTCTTTGTTGGAGGCTCCTTGAATCTTAGATAACCTATTGTATGATGTGTGTTAAGACCACAAAGGAAACAACATACTTGTCTTGGAATGCTAAAAAATACAGTGGTCGATCGTGTGGTCTTATGCTATGCATGCAAGCATTACATGACTTCCTTCCTCCAACCATGGCAACCACAAAAGAGTTGCATCATTGAGCTTCAACTTGAAAAACATTATGATCCTATTGTAGCTCTTGGTATAGGTCATGTCTTTTAAAGGAATAGTGATCTTCCTGGTTCCCTCACCCTTGGTTCCTTGGGTTAAATTTACAATTATTTTGGTAGTTTTTATTGGCATGTCACATGTAGAAAAAATCAAATCCATTCAATTTCTTAGGATTATGTCTCTTTTGTTGGCTCCACTTTTGTTATTGAGTTGTTTTTCCTCCTTGCCTTTTTCCATCTCATGTCACTTAGCTTCATTTACCTTCTTTTAGGCCTAGTCTTCTTTTCAAGGTTCTTTATCATGTGCATTTTGGTTGCATCTTGTGCTTCGTCTTGATGGCCATATTAAGGGCTTCCTAATATGACTTTGGTCCACTACTTTGAACTTGTGATCGGAGGGTAAGCCAAAGACATGATATGAACCAGTCCAATTCTATAAGTTCCAAAATTTGTTGCTTTATCTAATTGAAAATCTCTTTGCAGAGTTGTATCATTGAACAACTTCTCCCTATATCTGTTGAGTTCCTCTAAGCTTGATCAACACCAAGTATTTTTTGTCTAGATACCTATATTCCTCCTATAAGTGGTTGATCAAATATTTGAGGTTTGGAAAGCTTGTTGTTGATCAAACCTCTAACACCACTTCAACATAATGCCTCTCAAAGTGCTTTGAATGTTATCCAATTGGTCGATATATTTTTTTCTTTTTCAATCTCCCAAAGGTATCGAGGGTGAACAAATGGTCTTCCACACTTCATGTGTCATCAAAAGTTGGAAGTCTGGATATATTAGGTTGATACTTGTGTTGGGATTTTGTTTACTTCTTCTCCTCACAATACACATACTTGTACAAGGTCTAAATGTGACGATTAATTTTCTTTGAATTCTTTGATGGTTTGCTATATTTACCTGATGATTCCTTGGGGAAATTAGGTTCCTCATCCACGTGTTCTTATTTGAACTCTAATGAATGCTTGTATTTAATCTATACTAGTAGGACATATTTTGGTGTGACTTTTCCCATCTTTAGTGATAACTCTGAATTTTTTTTTCCATCTTAGTCGCGGTCAAGGTTAGACTTTTTTATCCTCTCTTTCATGCCATCGAGTCTCCTTACTCTTTTGGCTTTTGGAATTAACCCTCAAAACTCCTTATGAAGTTTGCTAGTGGTATGATCTCTTATTGAAAGGTCCTTCCAAGCGTACATAATGCCCCTAAATATTGGATATGAGATGTGCACAAACCCGAAAAACACACAAAACAAAAACCAACACTTTCTCCAATCAAGTGAATCAATTAACCCTCTAGAAAGATTTATCGCCAATAGCCAACAAACTATCAAAAGTCGCAAATAAATTTTCTATTGGTTATTTTTCATATTCATTTTATCTTTTAAATGTGATAACATCAAATGCACTGGAAATAAATAACCCAACTAATAATGATAACAATAACTAAATTAACAACAATAGTTGGAAATATAGTGCAATAACTTAAACGCTTGCTCTTAGTGATCCATCATTAATAGTTAACATCAAATCAACACATATACATGAAGCACAAATTATGAGATCCACAAGTAGAGAAACTATAACACAACATGGAAAATAATATATAAGTGGGGAAACCCAAGTACCGAGAGGAAACCCACTACAAAGATGAGACACAGTACTTATCTCACAAATAGAGAGTATAATCCAACCAAGGAATATCAATCACTATATTAGATAGTTCTCAATTCACTAGCCACACCATCATTATGCAAAGAGTGTGTAACCTAGATTTCTAAACACTATGTCTATATATAGCCAAGGATCGTTTAACG
>ML792256.1:199342-223334 GCA_009831015.1 Picea engelmannii | reverse complement strand
ATATAACTTATAATTTATATAAGAATCGAATAAAAATATATATCTTTTAAAACAACATTTGGATAATACCTTGAATTGGAAAAAGTCATAAGTAGATTTGTGGCCATGAACCATAATTCCAAGTTGGTAACTAAGTGTATAATCACCTCCATCCCTCCAAGAAAAATTCATTAAAAATTTCCAAAATATTTAGAAGTTTTATGGTCCCTTAACACACAAAAAAAAAAGAATTGGACAAATTGTGTATATGCTTTGGATCTCTTGACAACAACAAAAAAATTCCATAAATCTTTTGAATGTCTTATTTGAAGAGGAAATTGGCTACAAGGTTGGAATTATAGTACTCGAGGAAAAAGGTAAAATAGTATTAAACCTCGTTGACCACTTTTTATCAATGATTCTAAATCACACGCATTGTGAATTCTAATCGAAGTTTTACTAATTTGAGATTTATATTTGTCAAATTTAGTTTTAGTGTTTGAACCTGTCCTAGTTCATTCCTTGTCATTTGAACCTCTCCACACCTTTTGTTCTGACTTAAAGTTAAGAGGGTTCCACCACCTAACTATAAGAGAGGCATAAGGTTGTCTAGTGGTTGATAAAGTAAAGATGGTGATGTAGTATCCCATGCAATTTCATTGTGTTTTGTATTTTGTGATTGATTTGTAAATTGTCATGGATATTTCACTGGAACGACTCGTCACAAGATATCTTATAATATTCTAAAATCTTAGATTGTGCAAACTAATTTTCCTTAGATCCCAAATTAATTAATTACTGGATTTGCTTGAATTTATGAAAATCATTGAATACATAAATGAAAGAAGATGCAAAAATATACACACCATCGACACAATTGAACACAAGATGTATCTTGGGAAACCTAATACGAGAAAAAACCTAGCTAGAAGGTGAGGCTTGTTCTCTGCTCTCTTTTCTTTAGTCATGGAAAGCAAGTACAAAGAAAGAGACACTCATTATGGAGTTTCCTTTGACATTGTGGCCTGAATGACTGCTACATAATCTTCTACCTCCTCTGTTATACTCTCAAAATACCACTCCTTGGATGCCCTGGTCAACTATGGAACAAGTATAATACAAAATAATGGAACCCTTTCTCCTCCTAGTGGTCAAGTATTTAACATAGTTTGATAGTCATATGGGGTTAAGGTTTTGACTTACTCAACCCTCAATTAGTGATCGGGTTTGGCCCTTCTAGAATATTCTTGAAAGTCCACACGCGGCTAGTCCCATATGTGTAAGTAATGGGGGCTAACGTGGCATCCACTCGTACCATGGTGGTCAACAAGGTAGGTCAACTTGGAGGAGGCATAACGTTTGCATACAAACTCTGATTGAGGTGTTTTATGCATTGTTGGAAAGGTCTAAGAGTGTAGAACATCGTTGAGGGTGTGAGCATAAGCTTTCGACATTGTAACCCCCAAAAATGCCATTTAATGCCTCAAAATGGCCCCAAAAGGTTCAAACCCCAATTTTCCAAACTGAGACTTGACACTAAAATAACCCTACAAGATGATCCCTCCAATTTTTTCATCCAGAAAGTATCAATATAGATGAAATTTTTTATGATGATCCAATCAGGATCAGTGATGGTCATAGTGTTATTTCATAGATACATATTTTATATTGTTTTTTCATCATATGGTGGTGATTATGGTTTGTATTTCTTTCATTATGTATACATGACCATATGATGGACACTATTTTTACAATGTTGATTCTCGACATGGGGGACACTATGGCAATTTTTTGAGATGGTTATGGTTGTGTTTATCATTGTGGCCTTGTGGTATTTTGGTAGCATTGTGTTATTACCTACACAGTGAAAACATGGTTAGTTTCCTACATATATGTGTGTGTATGGAAGGAGGATGGTAACGAGGCTTTGGTTCTACAATTTTGTGTGTTGCATGTTTTTCATCGAATCGTGTTGATAATGTGCATCATATGCTAGTTATTGACCTATTACCGTCTTATGCTGATAATAAAGGATTTCTAGATTTGAGTTTGATGTGTGTAGCTACATGGATCTTTGGCACTTAACATTGGTGTGTGCATTTGGCATTTTCATGTGTTGTATTTGTTATAAGAGGTCTTGGTTTTGTAACATTGGTTAATTAACCTCCTCAGTTGATAGTAGTACACATGTCTATTGGAAGTTTAATTGACTAAATACAATGGTATAAATGTTAATATGATCGTGGTTTATTAGGGGATGTGGTCATGGTGTTGTATTAAACTTGCTTAGCAAATTGTTGACTATATTGACTTCATGGAGAATATTTGAGTTGTCATGAGTTACGAAAAGCAGGTTTTGGGAGTTTGATAGTGGTAATGATGAGCTATGTCATCCCTGAGATTTGGTTGTGGGCTTATTTGGATTGGGAAGTGCCACCTATCCATGACTGTATTGGCCATAATGAGCAACATTTAACATTGCATGGGATTGTGGTTATCCTTTTTGTTTAATATTGGCCTCCTTTGAGATCATATGGTCCATGCATGTTGATTCTTTCAATGTCTTGTCCACCTCCTCTGTGGACTCTCATTCATGCATTTAGTTTTTGCTTGCCTCTACTTGATCTTTGCACAATTCATTGAGCCACTCATTGGTCATTGCACCCCTCGTTGTAACCAAATTTGGATGCCTTAAGGGGTAGGCTTGGTGGTTGGTGGATTCATTGTGCTTTGGCTTAGTTGTTTGGACTGTGGATGCCCTGTGAGCTTAATTATCTTCAGCAGTTTCGTCACTTGTGTTTGGACGAGGTAGGCACAATCATGTTTTTGAATCTTCATTGATTATTTGGTTCCCATTGGTTGAAAAAGTATATGGTTGCTATGGTTGTATATTTGAAGTTTCCCTAAGTTCTAGCTCTAGTTTTACTTGCTTACCCTACTAATTGCACTCTCCACGATTGGATATCATGCATGCCCAAATCTCTTTTGGTTTTATTGCTCAACCCCCACTTGGGTATTGGTTTCACCCTAGCTAAATGTTAATACAATGCCAATTTAAATCCTTTCACATAGTTATGGCACCCATACATTTTGCGGGTTGTTGCCTTTCACTTGATGATATGAACTATACATTTTTCTCATCAATGTTGTTGCCCTATCTACTCTTAGCTCTCCCTATATTGGTTTTAGCTATGTTGAATACAATGGCTTCTAAAGCCATTGACTGTTTGAAGTTTTATTTTCTCTTATAACTTGCATCCAATCATTCCAGGCTTGTTCCATTATTATATTTTTTTCACTACTCAATATAAGCATGAAATTCTCCCCTTTCGGTGGGGTGTGCATTTGCTATTTCACTCAAGACTATCACCAATGTCCATTCTCCCTTGCTTCATTATCTTTCCTTATCCTCCTCTCTGATCATGGCACATTGTATAATTGTTGGCATCGTCGTTTGTTTCATATACAAACTGGGCATAGCAATTTTGGTTAGTGTGACAACATTGTGGTTACTCTCTTGTTTGCATACAATGGCATCATCTACTGAACTATGCACTCGACTTGTTATGTTGTTTGTGCTTCTACCTTCATCTTATACTTACCATTTTCTCCTTGTTGGCATTGCATTCCTAAATCATTGTGCTATTACTTGTGTTGAGTATAGAGCTTGGTTGTATCATGCTATCAATTTATTAATGGACTCTTGCATTCTCATTGCCTATTATGTGTGCCCATTACGAGAAGAACCCTAACTCAATATATTGCATTATTCTTTCACTTTCTGGTTGTTCATTTTTAGAACAAGAATATTCAGTATTTACAATTCTCTTGTGCTCACCTTACTTTACTATTCAAGATGCTCAAACCAAGTTTAAAGTTGATCGATTTCTTATCATCCTTATGAGAATGCTTTGCTTCATTTGAGAGGCATGTTGCATATATTTTTAAAGGCAATCGACTCGGCTAGCTTTGCCTATGTTTCAATGTATTTTATAACACTTTAATTACATAATACTGCAATTTTGTCTAACTAACCTTTTGCAAGATTTTAGCATGAATTTCTCATTCAAAATGTGTAATAAAACATATCTTATTCAATTGTTATGCTTTAACTTTCCTTGTTGCTAGTAAAAACTTGTTATCCATCTCATATGCATACCCACAATGACATTATAGTTGTGTTTTATCTCACTAACACCATTTTTTGCAAATGCAATATGCAAAATAATGTTTCAAGGTAATCATCAAATAACTACAAAGTTTAAGTTATTGCCAATAAGGACCCCTTAAGCTCATATTGTCTCCCTTTGCATTTTAATATCCCTTCATTGCATTTCGATTGGTTTGATTAGAAGATTACATGCAACAACTTCTAAGATTTATTTACCTTTGATTCCTCGCATGATTTTGTTGTAATATTTGATTTGAGTTGGAAATTGAATGATGGGAGTAATAGGGATAATAGGTTTTCCATTTTTTTTTTTTTTTGTTATTTGGTTAATATGAGTTTTGGGGGAAGGGGCCCTTCTCGAGGTTCATGCAAAGGGAGGAAAAAAAATCAAAATATTTGGAGAGGTCATAGAAGGAATAAATTTAGACTTTTGGTTCGTTTTGATGCAAATTTAGAGGAGCTTGCACAATTAGCACAAACATGCCATTTATATTTGGGTGATCAACCAAATGATTAACTACCTCTCTCACCCTTTTCGTCGGATTTGTGACCACATCCTATTATTCAAGCGATAAATAATTTTGCCCTGTCTTTTGTACCTAATGTGAATCTCGCATGGAAATTTGGCCAACCTTTACTTGTTGTTAATAATGATGGGTTGCAACCTCTTGATCCTCCTAAGACCAATTGGGCTGAGCCTGTTGAGCCTTCTCACCTAGCTTAAACTATTGCTTCTTCCTCACACCAATCTACTCCCAATAATGTGATACCCATAGTTTCCCCTTTATTGGATAAATTGAATAGTTTTGAAGATGAACCACCCTTTCCTCCTCCAGGACCTTCATTGGCCCTCATTATAAAATCTATTACTACTATTATGTCTCTCGTTGCTTCTCCAACCAAGAGCCATGTTGAGAACTCTATTAATTCTCACCCTTGCTCTCATGTTATGCTACATTTTCGAGGAACCACGAGAATCAAGATTTCATTTCATGATTTTCACTCAAAGGTTACCACTCACTTGAGGCCTACCCCTAGGGTTGCTAAACCTTGCTCCTCTTCTCTCTTAAGACCCATGTCACTAAGGTCTAATATTTGATTTGGTTTAGCTTCTGCATATCATGTCTAGTTTATACTAACAATTATGCTTTTGTTGGAGATGGTGAGGTATCTTTGTATATGGAGGACCGCTGGCTATTTTTTTGGATGGTGTGGGTGGACTTGGCTCATTTTTTACATGTGGAACATATTTATATCTTATATCATCATGGTTATTTCTACATAGATGAATTTTGATTCAAGTGTTTCATGGGAATTTAATGGTAACAAGATGTTAGTGATTGTTTTAGCATGTGTTTGATTCTTTTATGGAAAAAATGTAGGGACAATATTACTATTTGTTTTTGATGATAAACATGGCATTATTTTAATGTTTCAATGTTTAAGTTATTTCTGTTTTCTTAGACTCGTGTCATGAAAGAGGTAGTCACGAGGAAGAAATAATAGGAACAAGATTTATGTTACTTTGGAGTTATAAGGTGGATGTAAGCTCCAGGAGTTACAACCCGTGGTAGTTAATAACACTTTAATTTCTATTGTAGTGGTGGGTACCCTCATTTGACTTTCCTCCAAGTCATGAACCTTGGATATTATTATGTTTCATATTTGACNGGAGTTATAAGGTGGATGTAAGCTCCAGGAGTTACAACCCGTGGTAGTTAATAACACTTTAATTTCTATTGTAGTGGTGGGTACCCTCATTTGACTTTCCTCCAAGTCATGAACCTTGGATATTATTATGTTTCATATTTGACCTTTTCACCTTACATGTCATTTATATTTTATTTATCCATTATTTTCTCAAAAGTAGTCGATAATTGCTTTTTGTCCTACAAGTCACTATAAAGTGGAGGGATGGAGAGACAAAAGATAGAAGCACAAGATACGTTGAAGGTCTATTGATTTTACAATGTTTTTCTATTCACACCCATTCTTGAATTCTCGAGGGTCTAATGTTCTATGACAACAAAAATACATTCCAGAGGTTTAGACATGACATCGGTGAAACCTTTCTCTTATGACACCAAGGTATATTGATTATAGTTGTTATAATTAGTTGTTTTATTTCAAACCTATTCATCTAATTTCTTAAATGACTTGCAGAGATTATATGTCAATCAGAGGGTCTTCTTATTCCCTTTGAAGTCAAGATTACTTTTTATTTCATGTGTTGGTTTGAGTTTTTAGTTTGTCCTTATATGGTCTTGAAAGCTTTGTGTAACATCCCCTTCCATGGATTACCCAACCCATAGAGTAGGACATGACCCGAGTTCAAAAATCTCAATATAAATTAGAACCCATTAAAAACACCAACACCATTCAAATTCTTACATGTATGCAACCAAATAATGCAACATAACAAAATAATGTAGCATAAATAAACATGCATAAACTCATTAAATGTAGAGATTCCATATCCATTTCATTCATAAATAGAGAATAAACTTAAATTACATGATTATAAATAGAGATTGAAGAGAAAAGGCATAACACTTATCTTTTAACTAGAATGGTCCAAGAAATTGGTTGCATATGAGCACTTTTCCACCTAACCGTAGACATCCAATGTAGATGCCACCCCAGGTCAATCTATGAGCCACTAGGGTGAAGGAAACTAGCTATAAACTCACATGTCACTCAACCCAACCTAATTTATCTAAGGCTCAGTTGATGTATTCACAACTAAGCACTCCAGGTAACTCATCCAACCATCAAATAGTAATGGCATTCTCATCCACCACCAACATAACATAAAGAAGCTATTTCCCTTCTTTGTTCAACACCCCCTCTAAAGTATCATTCACTTATAGTGCTCTTCAATGTAGGTTGGAAGAACATATCCCGATGTCCATCTTTTGGGAATAGCCTGGTAGAACAAAACCTTAGCTCCAAGGCATCCAATGAGTAGCAATTATTAAGTGAAAGGTAAGTTTCCTAAATCTAGCCTCTACGTTCCTCTACAATCGTCTATCTCTCTTCCCAGATCCATGGATTACTCTCCCATGGTTGATTTACTCGTTTTCAAGTTTGTATATCAGTGTAAAATAAGAGGGTTTTAGTCTTTAGAACTAAGATCCCTTTCACATAAAATTTTAGGTCCAAATTACTGTCGATGTCCCAACTTGTCCATTAGAGCCCTTTCATAACAAGTTTTAGGTCCATCAAACCTAATTTCCTTGATATCCTACCCAACTAACTCCAATAATGACTCCACTAATTGATGTCCTTGTTAGTTAGTGCCTTCCTTGTGGATTGCTTTTAGATGTATTAGGTTCCCCTACATTAATGTTCAAGTTTGTTAACTTTAATCCCCCCAATACCTTAGTGTGCTCAATGACAATTCAAATAATTGTATGTTGACTGGTCATTCCTTCATATTTGATTTGTCCCTTCGATCCCTTTTGTTGTTTTTGAGATTCATTAAGCCTCCCCGATGTATGTCTAACTTACTCCAAGTATAATGATCTCTTTCACTCATTATAGTCATTTGCATCAATTTTTGGTTCATGGCAACTATACTCTCCCTATTGCTTGTCTTGCTCTGAGCATAGACATTGCTCGCTTGCCAATTGCCCTCGAGGTTAGCTTCCACTCTAGTTTAGTGAGTATGGATTTCTCTACCAAGGATTCAAATTTCTCCACAAATAGATAGAATTTCTATATGAATGGTTTGGATTTCTTTATGATCAACAAATTTTGAGTGGATCTCTGCCTTTCTTTTGGGTCTTACTCATAGCTTCATGTAGGTTAGCTTACCCCTATCATATTGCATAACAGGTCCTTGTCTCAAATGGGGACTTTTATCTCCATCTAATCCCTATAGACTACCATACCTACATGTACACCGGACATGACAAAACAAGGAAGTTAACCCTTCTCGTCTTACTTACCATTGGTAGTCCTTTCCTTTATTGTTTTGTCTTTTCTAATTTAAGTGTTATCAATGTGCATCCTATTTGCTTTACCCATAGATGCAAGAATGAGGTCCTGATGCCTTTGTCCTTTAGATATTACAACAATTGGTGGCCTTGTCCAACCTAATTTTGTTGTCCTTGGCATTCTCCCCATAACTCATTTATGGTGAGTTCAAATCATACCACGTCTAAAAAACACAATTAAAAGGTTCATGAGTACAATTAGAATCCCCCCCCCCCCAAATTGTTGGACACTTAGTAGGCAACATATTGGACATGGTCACAACCATTAAGGACAATGCTTCACCTTATTGTAATCAAATGTTTTAATTATTTTCCAACAAATGCATTACACATACAAATTACCATGGCCCATTTATCATCGTGAACATTACATAAAGCAATTTGACAAAGCGACGATGACTTAACAAACACAATGATAATAAAAATCACAAGTTTTTCATCAACACAAAAGTTTTATAGTGGGAAACCCTAATACAAGGAGAAAAACCTACTGTAAAATATCGTCTTCATTATCCTCACTAATACATTACAAAATGAAACATACATGTCCTACATACTCACTTAAATAGTTATTTCATCTTTAATCGCTAACCTATACTATCTAATGGTCTAGGCAACACGATGTTAATCCTTCTAAGTTGAAAGACATCTATGTTTATCCTACTCAAATCTTATCCTTAGACCATCAAAGGTTGCCTACAATAAATATTCATCTTCCTTAATACATTCCCTAAGGGAATTGCTAACTTGATTGATCAAGGACCAAAATCCTAGACAACAATAAGGTTGTTGACATAAGAAAGAGGAGCACTTCATGTGGTGGATTAATATGTGGACTAGATGGCTACGAGGATCCTCTAAGGGTTGAGCTGAAACTATAATTTGGATTTGGGTGGCCACTAACATTGCTCAAGAGTTCCCACATGTATATCGAAAGGATTTATAAGTACCAAAGTGTAAAATTGAGTAAGCGCAATGCCAAGTCAATGAAAGTGCATCTTAAGCCAAGAAACAATGCTAACACCCTAAGGAAATTATAAAGAGGAGAGAGGATTTTATAGTCATAAAAACAATCACAAGGAAAGTGCATCTTAAGCCAAGAGACAATGCTAAGACCCTAGGACAAGTATATAGTGGAGATGTGATTTTATAGTTGTAAAAACAAGATGCCACAAAATACATGTTTCTTGTTGTTATTTATTCACACACATACATCGACCACACAAGGGCGGGAGGGAAAGGGCAAGTAGGCGATATCAACCCTATAACCAATCAACCATTATGTGAGGGTCACTACTTTTGTGGATAAACCCATTGGCATAGGGATCGATGACACAGTGACATCGTTATGCTACCACAAACTGAGCCCCACAATGAACATGGGATAAGAGGAAAGGAAACTCGAGAAAAATTCCTTCGACGAAATTTGAGCATTAATCACCTTTCAAGAGGTCGACACTTCCATATACACCATCTTATGCATGCACCACCTAGCCTTACTTAATAACCACAAGGGCTTTGCTAATCAATGACCCCCTTGCAGGGGCACACTAACCACATCTTCAAGGAATCAAACCTTAGTCAAACTATAACAATACCCCATTTTCACCATTTTCACCAACTAGATTGTCCTCATGAAATAGGAGGGATATACAAATGTATAACAATACTCCATTTTCACCATTTTCACCATGTCCTCATGTCATCATGAAATAGGAGGGATATACAAATGTATAACAATACTCCATTTTCACCATTTTCACCAACTAGATTGTCCTCATGTCATCATGAAATAGGAGGAATATACAAATGTATAACAATACCCCATTTTCACCAACTAGATTGTCCTCATGTCATCATGAAATAGGAGGAATATACAAATGTATTCCACTATAGAACAACACATACCACTAAAAATTTACCATGCTCAAAAATAAATTAATTTCATTCTTTCATCTACATTGTCGTTTTTTTTTTTTGGTTGGGTAAATTAATGTGGTGGTGGTGATAGTGGAGTGTTTGACAAGGTCGAATTCCCTAATAAACCCAAATAAACAATTAAAACTACGTGGAAGCGGTAAGTTAATTTAGCCGGTGAAGGAGGAAGCACTTCCGAAAAAAAACCAAATGACAAAGCATTCATTTAAAAGATTATAGAAACGAAGGCATTATTAACTTGGGTTTAGGAAACAACACTAATTAATTTACACAACATATATAGTTCTGGCTTCAATGAAAACACATTCAGATTGACAGTCGCTCTCTCCAGCATTCATTTCTATGCAAAACCTTGGGCTGGTTGTGTGAGATCATATACGTGTGTCCGTGGATAGCAGTCGAAGAAGGAAAATCAGCCGAGAGATCTGCAAGACGAAAATGAGCGGCCATGACTCCAAGTATTTCTCTACCACCAAAAAAGGGGAGATCCCAGAGCTCAAGGACGAGCTCAATTCTCAGTACAAGGTAGGTCAACGGTTCAATCTCCTCTGCCATTTCTGTTATCTCTTCTTTCAGCATATTTTTTCTAGATCTTACATTGTCAGCGACGAAGCGCAATATTTTGATCCACTGAAATCTACATAGACCCTTCTATCTGCAAACTATGGCAGAAATATTGTATATGCTTCATATGGGTTTTTGACAATTTAATGGCTTTTCCCCTACTGTTCCGTTTTCCCAATTATGATCACTACGGTTACGAGTTAGGTCCGCTAAACAGAATCAGAAAACCTACATTTAAACTAGATGAAGATTAGCCCAGATCATGGATTGAACAGGGACGGATCTTATAGAGATCGAATTACTATACCAAACGAATTATCCACAAACAGAGCAAGCCCTACTGCCAGCGATTGTCTCGATTGACTTCGGTCCTCAGCTTATGATTGGTTCCCTTTTCCTTTGCTGGATGCTTTATATTATCAACGTCATTTTGCAGATCAAACCCAATGCATTCAATTGGCCATGAGCCTTTTTAAGTTAAAACGATTAGTTAATTAGTTATTATTAGGCTCGTGTTTTATATGATCTTCTGATCATGATCCCAAAAACAATGGCATTATTTAAATGCTCGATATTTTTTCCTGACTCTAATTCTCAGTCCCGTGGTCACAAATCCGTTCTTTTCGACATAGCGTAAGCAGTCACATGAGCTAGATCAAAGTATTGGCTCCTATGGAACAGTACATTCCCACAGCAAGGAACGGAAATAATGGACTGCCTTAAGGAAAAGTTTTGCCCATGCTAAGCCAGCAGCCTCCCTCAGTCTGTCATCAAAATCAAAATGTATTACATAGATACTAATTCAAAGTAGATACTGTATACAACGGATATTTTCTTTCTTGGGATTGCTGTTTTGCTATAGCAGGGTTATTTGCAGCACTGGTGGCTCCACTAGCAACAGATGGAGCAGTAATAGCAATAGACGGACTTGGAGGAGGGGGGAATTACCAACATGGACATTCTTCCCTTTCCTCTGACCTTTATCAGCGGCCTTTGATGATTGAGACACGATTTCTGTGATATGAATGAAGAAGAATGCTGTTGTTAGAGAAATGACAAATCTAGGAAGTTAGAATGCCTTCAAATCTCCTAGAATCCCTTCAAATATGGTTTTTCTCCTTCACAAGCACAATGTTAGAGTGTTTTCCTGTGGCTGGAAGTGAAAAAAAGAGGGGAAAGTTGTTTTTTTTTGTTATTGTTTTAGTCCCCTGCATGTCTGACATCTTGGGACATGCTACTGCACGTGTTGGACACGAGTTTGACATGTGTCCTGTTTCAGGACATGTGTCCTGTTTTAGGACATGTGTCAAACTTGTGTTTGACAAAACAGGACAAGTGTCAAACTCATGCCCATCAAAACAGGACACGTGTCAAACTTGTCTCCAACATGTGTCCTATTTGTTAGACGGCAATCTATTCCCCCCATGCTAATGGCCCTGCGTGAAACTATAGGGAGCAAATCCAGGTGATGGCTTCTAGACAATGCATCCTGTTCCTGCTATTGCAACATTTTCTGATTCCATCAAGCATTGAATCTGGAATGTATTTCCAGATATGTATTCATTATATGATATAGACCAAAGTAGAAACACAATCTATAATATATTAAATTATTAATTTGCAGTATATTTATTTGTTTTGTATATGCCTGGTTTCGTAACGTGTGTCACATCACGTGAATAATCCATCTTATTGCACGAAGAGAAGGGAAGTGTGCTTACAGCCGAAGGTGGAAGAGATGTGTGCCATGTCACATCACATGATAAATTAAAATGGAAAGATCTGTGACCAAACAGCACATCAAGAAAATTGGAATTTACATATAATATATGTCTAAGTTATTTCCCAATATTGAATATGCCAAATTTGGATGGGGAGCATAGCTCCCAACTATAGTAACGATTATGAGTTGCACAACTACTCCTATGAAATAACATAATATCTTCCAATAACCCCAATAATGACAATATTAAGGAATTAAAGAATCCTATACAACTGTGTTTAAGGAATTAAAGAATCCTATACAACTGTGTTTGTGAATGACAGTGATAATCTCCTATATCTACTAATTTCTCACACATTGCCCATGTGGGCCTAGTTCTAGGCTAATCTATTATTTGAATTTTATATAGGTGATCCATTTTATTGGCTAGAGCATGATAGCTTGTATCCATGCCCCTGACAGTTATTCTTTTGAACACGAGACTTCTTTTATTGTTAGGTGTGTTCTCTTTCACCGTGATAGGTGTGTTGATAAGGCTTGACCTTTGTAGAACATTTTTGTTCAACTACTTCAGAACATTTATCTTTGTCAGCACTCGCTTATTGCTCATTGATATTTTCGTCTTTTGAACTATGACATTGTCTTCTTTATAACTAAGACCCACATAATTTGGTCTCATTTCCACTTTGATCAGAGTTTTGATGCCCATGTTGAAAAACTCATCGAGTATCGACGCTTACTTGCGGGTCAGATCGTCTTCAAAATCAAGGTGTTACAATATGGATGCAAGTTTGATTCATTGTCAACAAGTCAAGCTCGTTGGCGATGAGTTAAATTTGCAAGAGCTCACAAGTAAAATTCTAACTAATGATTATTTACTATTTGCTGAGTTTTTCATTGCTTGGCAAGTTTGACTTGTGAGCCTGAGGGAAAAATTTGGTTGATGTCAGTAGATGATTTATAAGCAAGACAACAAAAAACAATCATTTTTGGTTATTTTTGCCATGTTTATTTTCAGTGTTTCGGGTGAGTACCAGTTGAGCTCTCACACATCAGCCTCGTTGAGTCATTCGCTGAGCTGAAATTTTCAACATTGGTTATGCCTTGCTCATTCTTTCCTAGACCTTCTCCTGCATAGCCCATCTTTTGCAACAATTTCATACCAATTCCTCCACTACCAATCATTTCATTTTCTTGTTGCATTGGGAGAAACAAGGTCTAATCTATAACTTAGGTGGAAGATGTGTTTCATCCACCAGTGGGTAACACTAATAAACTAAAATAAAAAAAGTTGAGGTCTCACGTGTAATGGAAAAAAGGACGATCATTAATTTCCATAATTTTGAAAAAAAATATAGAAGAAAAGACTAGCATAGATCCATCTTAACCCTGGATTTTTTAAGTAGTGAGAGGTTTACATGTATTTTTTTCATCTCTCCTGGTGCTTAATAGATATGGGGTTAAGATGGATCAATGCTAGTTCACTTATATTCACATCTGATTTTGCAGGTTCTTTGGATAAGAAATAGCTCCATGAAATAAAGAGCGGCTAAATTGAATCAAACAATAGGGAACCTGAAATAATAATTGCATGCCATTTTGAAATTATTCAGAAACTCAAAATAGCAATCACATACATAACACAAGAATTGCAATGAGGGGCAAATAGTCCCCAAGTGATTTGTATTATATAATATATGCACATCATAATCTGAATTTATTGTTACATTATAGAAGTTGCTATCTATATATTGGAGAAACGTACCAAATTTGTGGCAGTACAAACTAATATCCAACATACATGTGGCAGAGGTCACATAATCATGGACAAGAGGCCATAATCAAAGGATATCAGTCCCACATAGTAACCACACTAATAAACATTAACATACAAACACCTTTGGACTCAAATATGACAATAAATTTCATATGAATCATGGAAAATGGCAACCCCACTGGGTTGGACCAAAGTTATGAGAACTGGAACTAGGACCGAAACCGAATGAGGGTTAGACTGGGACTAGACTGGTCACTGGACTGGAACTGGCCGAGAAGTGGTTTGAAGAATCGGTCTACTAAAAATACATAAATATGCAAAATTTAATAAAAATTATATTATATTCATGTACATTAATGTAAATCCAAACCATCCGACCCAAATATGCAAAGTTTGCTCATATATATAGCATGTAATGGTGAACATAGCAAAAGGGCACCAAGTGTGATACACGTCTGAAGCAAAATACAAAACATTGAGGTTTTAAATGGCCTCTAGAGACCAAAAAACATCAAGCTGCATCCTACAAGCTACAACAAATAACTATATATCATCTAAATCATCCCTTATATTGGGATCCATCATCCTTCTAATCAATAGCATTGAAAGCAACCCACAAACAATGCTAAATCAGCTCCAAGCTCACTCTGAATCAAGTCCAAATGCTCACAAATGCTGAATGAGAGGTGTGAGGGAAATTGGGAGAGGGGCTTTCTTTGTATCTCTCCCCTGGAAATTTTATGCTGGTCACAGAATGGTTCAGAAGGGAACTGGCCTGAACTGGTGGGTTCAGTATGGAATTGGCCTTCTGGTCCGGTTCACCGACTGGTTCGGTGTTGCTCGGGCGTGGACCAGTTTGTACCGGCTGATTCCAGATCTGTCCAGTGGTTTCGATAACATTATGTCGGACCATTTATGTTACTAAAGTGCATGATGATGGAGCTGTAGGGTCGGTCACCTTGGACAACATACCATGCAAAGCCATAGTTAATGGGTCAAAGTAGAAGATTATAAACTAGAGAGAGCATATAGTGAGCATAGAAATAAGTATAAATCCAGAAGTAAACTCAAAAGATGAAAAAAGTGTAACTAGTCTAAGTGGAGGGTAGCCCATATTCCCCTTCAGGCGTGCCCGTTTCATTAAAAATTGAACCGTTAGAAACATAAGAAGTAATCTGTTGACGAATTCACTTAATTTTATTTTCAAGGGAAATGGAAATTATAGTCATTTTGAGATTCTGTCTTAAGCATTTTGTGGTCATTGGAATCATATATAAGGAAGACAGTAGCACGAGAGTGTTAGTGGGGTCAGGAGACTATTTAGCCAAGAAATCAAGAAATGGGAACACTTAGAGTAATTTTGCCAAACACTTATGCAATATGGACTCTAAAAAGCATTTTGTCAAAAATCTAGAAGGCGACTCTCCAAATGCTTTTAGATCAAGTTGTTTAAGGAGTGAAATCAAGAATGGGAAGGGAGTCACAACCATCAAAGATAATTTCTCCCTAGTAATTACACAATTAAGAGTTAAGTATAATAGTTTGGCATTGGCATTAACCATTGACAAGTTTAGAGTGTGTTTTTGTAAGGTCAAGCATAGAAAAGAGAGAATTGTTGGGAAGGAGTGGGGCACAACCATTTTAGTCCAAGGTGTGAAATCATCAATTTAAAGGCCAGCAGGCCAAGTTTGTTTTAATACAACTTCTCAAAGAAAATCATGATTTTTTGCTGAGTTTTCCAAAATAATTCTTTGTGTGGCATAGTCGTTTGGCTGTGCATACTGCTTATCTTTGGGGGACAACTATATGATGATGTCCATGTGGATAGCTAATGCCAGTTGGGATGTTAACAAGGTGTTCACACAATGGAACACCCTGCCTATTGACATTAGTAGGTCATCTTGTTGGCTAGAAAGTTCAATTTTTGAGAAAATGTTGTGTTTGAAACAAAGTTGAGCACTGGAACCAATTTGCCCCAAAATTATGAACCAGAGCAGAATTGGAACTCGTTTGGCCCAAAATTACGAACGAGACCAGAATTGGAATTGGTTTGCCCCAAAATTACGAACCAGATTAGAATTGAACTGAAACCTGCCGAAAAACTGATATAAAAACTGGTCGAATAAAAATGCATAAAATATTCAAATTTTTATTAAAATATATAATATATTGACACATCAATGTAAATCCAAATTATTAGACACCAAATATGCAAATTTTAGTTTATTTATGTTGCATGTAAGGGTCAAATATCAAAATTACATTGAGATATAAGTTTTGAGATACATATAATTAAATTTCTGAGAGAAAATCCATAAACATTGAGGCTCTAAATTGCCTCTAGAGTCCAAAAACAATCATATTATAATATAATCACTACATAACATCCCCTAGATCTATATCGCATCCAAATTTGCTCTAGGCACATGTGAATGCTATAGCTCCAAGTTCTTCATATGCTCACATGTGCACAATGAGAAGTGTGTGAGCCTTGAGGCAAAGAGAGGCACAACATCGACAAACTTAAACACAAAGGCTTTGTTTGGTAGCATATGAGTTGTGATGATGTACCTAATACCTATATGGTTAAGTTGATATTTTCAAGGCTTATTAAATGGATAAAACTATAGTTGGGCACAATTTTTATAAGATATGATGAGGGGTTCTCTCAAGGCTCAAGAAAAAGTAACAATAAGCATGATTATTTAGATTGTCTATTTAAGTAGTTTCATTTGCCGGGATGATATTCAAAATTCTTTTGTATGTGGATGATGTAATTGTGATCTCTAGAATGCTATACATCATCCAAGAGCACTTGGCAGCCTTGTGATTGTTATGTGAAGAGGTAGGAATGAGTGTGGACACAAGTGAGACTAAGGTGTTGGTCTTTTCACTAAAATTGAAACCAAATCAGGTACAAATCAGCGTAAAAAGCGAGCAACTAGAGATAACATAAAATTACCAATACTCGGGACTCGAGTTCAAGGAAAGATTAAACTGGGACATGAGCACAAGGAAGAGACTACAGGGAGGATGGAAGGCTGTTTTCATGATACAAAATAGATGTACAACAATGGAATTGCAGGAATGGAGCATGGTACCATACTTATTCCAGACTCTCATAACTCTGATACTTTTGTATAGATGTGAGGTATGGGGACCAGGCACTCCCCAACACAAGTGGAATGAGATTGAAAGAGTTCAAAAACACTAGATAACAAGCTCACTCAGGATAAAAGCAACTACTCCTTGGGAGATATTTCTTGCTGAAACTGACTATATTCACTGGAATTAGAAGCAGTGAAGAAGAAGATCTTCTAAAGGTAGAGAATGACAACAATTGGAAATAATAGACTGCTGTGTAAGGTTCATCAAGAAGAATTAAAGAGGAGAAAGAACACATGGACCATACAGTGCCAAAGGTGGTTTCAAGACTAAGACATTATATAAAACTATTGTGCCACAGACAAAAGAGAGCACAGATTCCACATAGAAGACTGGTACAAAAAGGGTAAATGGAAGAGGCACGCTGAGATAAAACAACAATATTGCAGAGACAATTTCAACCCAGGAGAGGAAATCAGGATTCAAGAATACTTGTATGCATACATTTCATGGAGAGAAAAGCAAGTGGTGGCCCAGCTAAGAACTAGCTCACACAGGCCAAGAACTGAAACTAGAAGATGGGAAGTACCAAAGGAGGATTGTGAAGAGAGAAAATGAAGGGTCTGCGAAAAAGATGAGGTGGAAACATAACAACTCTTTTTCTACATTGCGAAGCATACGATCACATCAGAAAAGGAGCTTTGTGGGAAAACAATAGATGGGAAACGATATCTTCTGAAGGCCAACTAGAATATGTGGCAAAAAAGAGCCTTGGAGATGATGCAACTTAGAGACCAACAGTTGAGAGACAACTCTACAGGCTCCCTTGATGATTTGGACGCCGGAGGCCACCACACATAGTTAGGCTGTATACCAATATTGATGTTTTGGTATCCGCTTTAATTTGATTTTATGTATCATCATTATTACATTCTTTTGTTACATGCATAGATCTAAGACAACTCAATCTATGTAAGCTTTTTGTCCCATAAAGTGCTTAAAAAGTTCGTCTTTGTCCATAGAGTTGGTTGGAGATTGATATTAACTTGATAAGAGTAGGAGTGCCAAGGAAGAAGTGTAAAGTTTTCTAAACCATGGTAAACAGATTCTGCACTGTAAAATAATTCCTACAGGAAGCTAAACAGCTGAAACTAAATGACCTCTCAAAACAGCTCTATAATAAATGCTAGAATCTGTAAACACATAGTGTGGAAAACAAATAACAAAGATCAATAGATGACTGTAAAAACCTGTCACTGTTTTTCTTTAGTTCTGAACATGAAAATCTGCTACAGGAAAACACTGAACTGCTAACTGCTGAACTGAAAAACTTTAATCTCACAGATTCATACCCGTGTCTTTCTTGTATAGGGATGAAGAAAGGCGTACTAGGGTTTTCAAAGATCTAATTCCTAGATCTATGGATCTTCATGAGGATAAGGTAGTGTGCTCCAAGGAAAGAGTTCAGATTCCCTCGGGATCTGTGCCCTAACTAAAAGTCAAACTCCAAAATAGAAAAATTGCTAAAAATAAGACTGAATTAAATTCAGCATGCTATCTACTTTAACTGGAGATTAAGGACAAGGATAACCTTAACCTATCTATAGCTGGTGAATGCATACATGTGCCCTAACTTCTGGAAGCCAAATTTACTGCTGTGCCCTCATCTATAGATTGGATCTGCTGCTGCTGTAACAGAAGGCTCCCAGATCTGCTGTACATGTTCCAGCCCATAGAAGACTATCAGAGGTACACACTCTAGAGTCTAACCCTCTCCCTTACTGAGAAAAGTGTTCTCCACCACACCAAGCCAGTCTCTAAACCTAAGTTGCGGGGGAGCGCCCCACCCCTCTCGCTCCTGCTCCCGAAGCGCGCTCCCTAAGGAAAAAAACGCTCCCTGCCTTAAAAAGTGTCATAACCATGCTTGGAAGTGGAACTTTTGGGTGAATATGATGGTAATCATGAGGAGACATGCCACCCCCATCCACTAGCAGCATTCCAAATGCATCAATTTTGCCTTAATATTCAGTGTCCATTGTCACGTGGGGGCCATTCAACTGTTGGTCCTGTTCCACGAACACTTCCACCTACTCCTACTCCTCTTCTTCAAAGATCATGGGAGAAGAAACTAGAAGTTTCTCGAGGCAAGAGGAAAACTTAGAGCATAGTACTTAGTACTTGCTACTATATACTAGATCTCTTTTTTTGTTTCCTGTTTAGAAGTAGTCTCTAGAACTTAGTACTTTGTCTTGACTCTTTATTTATGGCTTATTCTGTAAATAATGAAGTTATGAACATTATATGACAATTTACCTTTGAAGTTTGAAGTTTGAAATTTGAACTATTGATTGAATCTTACAACTCTTTGGTAATGAATATGATGCTCTAGAGTCTATTTCATTTTGTGGTTGATGTTGTATGTTAGTATGTTACAATCTATTGATGACAAATGTTTATGATTGATGTCATATGTGTACTAAATTGTTGATGCTTTAATGGTCATCATTAATACATTAGTTAAATGATCTTAGATCCATGTTTTAATGTTTTTGCAATTGATTCGACATTCTACAAGTTTTTTTTTATATATATGCATCAAAAAATATATTTTTTATGTATTATATAAAAAACGCTCCCGCTCCCAGATATTTTTGAAAATTGCCGCTCCTGCTCCTGCTCCCACTTCCTGCTTCTGCTCCCCACTTCCAACAGCCTTGCTCTAAACATCTCAAACTTCCCTTTTGCAAGAGGCTTAGTCAAGATATCAACAACTCGCTGATCTGTTGGAATGTACTGCAGAACCACAACTCCTTTCTGAACCCTCTTTCTGATGAAGTGGTATCTGATCTCAATATGCTTGGATTGATCATGAAATACTGGATTTTCAGAGAGTTTGATACAACTCTAATTGTCACAGTAAATCACAGTAGTGTCCAAAATCAGATCTGTCAGTTTTGCTAATAACTTGCGAAGCTAGATGGATTCACAACTAGTAGAACTCGCTGCCATATATTCTGCCTCTGCTGAGTTGAGTGCTACAGAAGTCTGCTTTCTAATGAACCGGGAAATCTTGCTTGAACTTAAACTGAAGCAACACCTTGAAGTGCTCCTCCTACCACTAGCACTATTTGCCTAATCAGAATTAGAAAAACCATGCAGCACCAACTCTCCGTCACCAACATACTGTAGTCCAAAATGCCTCATGCCCTTCAAGTACTGGAGCACGTGTTTTGCAACTACCCAACGAACCTGCCTGGGTTGCACCATGTACTGATTTAAGGTGTTGACTACAAAACAAATGTCAGGCCTTGTATTTACAAAATACATGAGGGAACATATCAATTGCATGGATCAATCAAATCTGAATTAGAATCAACGAAGGACTTTAGATTTGCTACCATAGGAGTAGCCATGGGCTTGCAGTCTATCATGTGAAATCTCTTTGAAATCTCGATTGCATACTTACCCTAGAAAACTTCACCCGGACTTTGCCACATCGCTAGACCCAGAAAGTAGTGCATCAAGCCGATGTCCTTCATGTCAAATTCTCTCGCCAACTTTGCCTTGCACCATTCTATGAGTTTCATCAAACGTCCTGTAAGTATGAGATGGTCTACATATAGGACTAAAACAAGTAGTTTATAACGATCAACCAAATAGTATAGATTGGAATTTGCATCTGTCTTAGTGAAACCCAAACCTAAAAGATACTCATCTATCTTGGAGTAACATGCATGTGGTGCATGTTTCAAATCATAAAAGGCCTTCTTCAACTTGAAAACATGGGTTTCACACTCATGCACCTTAAAGCCTCTTGGTTGATTTATGTACACGTCCTCCTCAATCAAACCATTAAGAAATGTTGCCTTCACATCCATTTGATATAAACACCAATGAAAGACTGTTGCTAAAGACATAATGAATTTGATAGAGGTATCCTTGGCAATAGGAGAAATCATAGTCAACTCTCTCTTTCTAGGAGAACCCTCTAGCCACAAACCAAGCTTTGAATTTTTCTATGCTACCATCTGCTGCATGCTTGACGTTGTACAACCACCTAGAGTCAATCACTGACTTCCCCTTTGGTCTAGGCACTATCTCCCACACATCATTCTTCATGATGGAGTTGTACTCTTCTATTATGGCATCGTGCCAAACTTGTTGATTTGTTGCCTCCCCAAAACTAGGAGGCTTTGCATTAATGATGGAAGACATTAGTGCCGCATAATTTAGAAATTTACTGGGAGGATGACTTACTCAAAATGAATTCATAGGAGCTCCAACTTGCCCCTGCACCTCATGTAGTGTTTGGGTGAACCACCTAGGCTTCTTGGTTGAACTGGATGGTAAAAAGGCACCCCCTGCACCTACAGAAGCTTGCTGATCTGAATCTGACTTTTCTGATTTCTGCAGAGCAGCCTTTGGGGCAGCAAGCTCTTCTACGTCCTTGGTCATTGTTGGTGGTTCTTGAGACTCGGAGGACCTTGCATCCTCGTCAAACTTGACATCTCTGCTTACAACCACCTTTCACTGAGATGGAATGTAGACTTTGTAAGCTTTTGAGGTCCCACCATAACCCACAAAGATACCCTTTAGACTAGAAGGTTCCAACTTGGTCCTTTTCTCATTAGGGATATGAATGTAAACAAGATAGTTCAAAACTCAAAGATGTGCTACTTGAGACTTCTCACTTGTGAATGCCTCCTCAGGTGTCTTGTCCTTAAACACTATGTGAGGACACCTGTTAAGAATATAGACAACTTTAAGACATGCTTCTACCTAGAGGTACATGAGCAGATCTAGATCAAGGATCATAGATTTGGCTGCCTCTACGATGGACATATTCTTCCTTTCCACAACTCCATTCTATTAAGGGTCGTAGGGCACTATCAACTCCTTCTTGAGTCCTACTTCCTTGCAAAAAGTGTCAAACTCTTTGGAGGTATACTCCCCTCCATTGTTAGACCTTAGTACCTCAATCTTCTTTCCTGTTTGATTTTCTACAAGAGCCATAAACCCTTGAAATTTCCTGAAGACCCCATCCTTGGTCTTCATGAAGTAAATCGAGGATTTCCTAGAGGAATTATCAATAAAAGATACATAATAATGTTACCTGATAAGGACGTTGAAGACTTTGGTCCACACACATTTGAGTGGATTAGGTCAAGAATCTCTCATGGCATATGCTTGCTGTTAGAAAAAGTAACCTTCACATGCTTACTGAGTGCACAACCCTTGCACACTCGTTTTTTCTCAACCTTGGAGTTCGATAATCCCTACACCATGTCCTTCAAGATCAATAATGCTCCATAATGCAAGCAATCTAGTCTCTTGTGCTAAAGCTCACACATGTTGTTGTTGATATTATGGTAGCTGCAGGAGGTATTTACCTCCACGTGTAACCCTGACGAGAATAGAATATTCGGGGAAGCAAGTAAAGTTTTGGATATAACCCTAGAAGAGATGTCGACTAAAGGAAATAATTAATATTAAGTAATTAGGATCCAGAATGAGAAGTCGGCCCAGGCAGTCTGGCAGAAGCAGTATAAATACAGGAGGCCAGTCTTCATTTTAGCCATACTTCTCAGAATTACAGAAGTACACTTGTGCGCACTGCAGAAGGCCAGTTTGTGCGCAAGTCTTGGGAGGAGCTGCTGTCGCTAGTCCTGCAATCTATATTCTCGGTTTTTCTGGGTTGGACTCTCTGATCAGTCTTGGTTATTCTTGCTTGGTGCACTATCCCTGGAGAGAGGTGTGCCATCTTGTTTGGCTACTAAGCCTAGGGTTTGCTTCCAGAATAATTCTCTGTCAAGGTTAAGGTGTTCGGGGGTGGCTTCGGCCTATGGTTGGGTGACAATATTGCTATATTTTCTATGGTTAAACGAGCACATCCATTACTTTCTAACAGGTTATGGGCCTACACTATCTTCAGACAGTCTAACTGCTGGAAGATAGATTGGGAGGATTTGCTTAGTTGCAGTTGGTTTTTGCTGCAACAACGAAACCCTAACCCTCTCGTTGAGGCACCTTAAGTGAAGAGATTGACCTAATTTCTGGATAGCCTAGTGCGCCCTAGCTTAGCGCATCTCCTGGTACTCTCAGCAAGCTAAGACATCAAGTTTGAGTTTTTGGTCAAATCAAGGGTTGACCAAGTCAAAGCAGTTATGACTTACTCTATGAAGTCATAAAACAAGTTAGAAGGGGCTTCTAACTTCAAAGCGTGGAAGACAAGGATTGACCTCATCCTTGCCAAGAATAAAGTGTTGGACATCGTGAAAGGAAAGATCGTGGAACCACAGTTCGAAGAAGTAAAGGAAAATGAACCTCAAAACGTTGCAGTTATGGAGAAGTTCAAAGACAATGACATCAATGCCATGAGTATCATAGTGGATTTTATAAAAGACCACTTGATACCCTACATCTCCCATCTTGACTCATCTAAGAAGATGTACGATGCCCTAACAAACCTCTTCTCAGTCAGAAACATTGGGCAGGTAATGAGTCTGAAGAATGAGCTCTGTGACATGAAAATGAATGATGATGATAACATAGCATCATACTTTGTGAGAATCTCTCAGTTAAGAGATCAACTACAAGCTATTGAAGGGATTATTTCAGAGAAGGAACTAGTAAATATAGTACTCAATGGTCTTCCCAAGACATGGGATGCATTTGCCGCAAGCATGAACACAAGGAAGGGGTATCCTACATTTGAAGAACTTTGGACTTGATGTGCA
>ML792256.1:168706-196448 GCA_009831015.1 Picea engelmannii | reverse complement strand
TGATTACTCAGATGGAGTATGGTTTCAAGAGATGATGCAGTTGATGTTGACAGATGACACTGATAGTGATGATGGTGCTCATGATCTAATCATGAGATAGTCTGTACGACTATGATGATGCTACCGATTCAATGGTATGTTTGTGCTCAAGACCATTGCCTCCAATACCTCCCTAGCTAGGAGGGAGTGTTGATATTATGGTAGCTGCGGGAGGTATTTACCTCCACGTGTAACCCTGACGAGAATAGAATATTCGGGGAAGCAAGTAAAGTTTTGGATATAACCCTAGAAGAGATGTCGGCTAAAGGAAATAATTAATACTAAGTAATTAGGACCCAGAATGAGAAGTCGGCCCAGGCAGTCTGGCAGAAGCAGTATAAATACAGGAGGCTAGTCTTCATTTTAGCCAGACTTCTCAAAATTACAGAAGTACACTTGTGCGCATTGCAGAAGGCCAGTTTGTGCGCAAGTCTTGAGAGGAGCTGCTGTCGCCAGTCCTGCAATCTATATTCTCGGTTTTTCTGGGTTGGACTCTCTGATTAGTCTTGGTTATTCTTGCTGGGTGCGCTATCCCTGGAGAGAGGTGTGCCATCTTGTTTGGCTACTAAGCCTAGGGTTTGCTTCCAGAATAATTCTCTGTCAAGGTTAAGGTGCTGGGGGGTTGGCTTTGGCTTATGGTTGGGTGACAATACTGCTATATTGTCTATGGTTAAACGAGCACATCCATTACTTTCTAACAATTGTCACTATCATGCACTTTTGCTCTCACAAGATCCCCTTGCAACCTGCATAGAGTCTAGACCACCCTCTTGAACACCTTGGGCCAACACCCGACTAGGATCTAGGCATCTCTTCTAGATGAGGACTTGCTGATCATCAAACTCAACGATATATCCGAGATCTGTCATCACTGAAACTGAAAAGGAGATTTTTAGTTAAGCCAGATACAATACAAAACACCATTAAGCTCAAGGATATCACCTGATGGCATCTGAAAGGAGATGGATCCCACTCTTGCAACAGGATATGTGTCATCATCACCAAGTTTCGCTTTCATGCTTGCCTCTTGCTCTTGAAGTTTATCGAAGGCCCTCTTGTTATAGGTCATATGTTTGGAGGCTCCACTGTTGACACTACCCACATACCAGTCGACACCAGACATGGTGTTAAATGACATTCCTGTAGTAGTCTCCAGTCTCGTCTCCTCTTGGATGAAGTCATCCCATAGCTTCTCAAAAGTGGGAATATTTTTTCGGGCACAAACCCCATGTACAAAAGGGTGCCAAGAAGAAGACGACTTGTTTAATGCAATGGGTACTAGCTCTTTACCCTTGACCTCCTCTCCCACTGCCGCAAGTTGATCGCAGAGTTCCGTAATCTTCATCAAGTAGGCAGCTACAGTATCAGTCTTGCTCATCCACATGGCTCTAAGCTTATTCCTCAACAAAATCTTTCGATTGATGTTCTCACTCTGATATAGAGTGAATAGAGCATCAAACATGTCCTTTCCCGTGATCTTCCTGGCAATGTAAGGGGTCAAAGATCCTTCATAGAGTCAAGGATGACTCCCTTGGTCTTGGTCATCTTCTTCTTATGATCTGCCAACAACATGGGATTGGTAGGTGCTACAATTGGTTTCGCAACAAAGTCCCACAGATCATGCTCCTCCAACAACATCTGTACTCAACACTTCCACAGGACGAAGTTAGAGGGACCTTCCAATCTGTCTTCATATCTGACACTGAATGTAGTCACACTTCTGCGCTGGAATATCCTGCTAAAGAAATAAGATCAGCAACCTATAAAAACAACCTATCACAGGTTCATTGTACTTTTCTCAAGCATAGATCATGGGCATCTCACCCTTGAAACCTCCCGACAGCTCCTTGATCACAGGTAGCATCCCTACTATCCATACACGGATACCTGCAAGGTTTCAGCAACTATGCTCTGATACCATGTAAAGTTTTCTAAACCATGGTAAACAGATTCCACACTGTAAAATAATTCCTATAGGAAACTAAACAGGAGCCGAAAGAAAAAGACCTCTGAAGACAGCTCTCTGCAGTAAATGCTAGAATCTATAAACCACACTGTAGAAAACAAATAACAAATAACAAAACTCAATACCTCATTGCCAAAACTTGTCCCTGTTTTTCATTAATTCTGAACTTGAAAATCTGCTGGAAAACACTAAACTGCTAACTGCTGCATTGAAAAACTTTATCTTACAGATCCATACCCCTTCTTTTCTTTTATAGAGATGGAGAAAGGTGTACTAGGGTTTTCAAAATTAGATCTAATTCCTAGATCTATGATCTGCATGAGGATGAGGTATTGCACTCCAAAGAAAGAGTTCAGATTCCCTTGGGATCTGTACCCTAACTAAAAGTCAAACCCCAAAATAAAAAAATTGCTAAAAATAAGATTGAACTAAACTCAGCATGCTCTCCACTTTGGCTGGAGATTAAGGATAAGGATAACCTTATCGTATCTAAAGCTGGCACATGTGCCCTAACTGCTAGAAGCCAAATTTAGTGCTGCACCCTTTGGTCTTCTTAATGCTGCACCTTCATCTACAGATCGGATCTGGGCTGTAATAGAAGGCACCCAGATCTGCTGTACGTGCTCCAGCCCATAGAAGACTATCTGAGGTACACACCCTAACAAGAAGTAGATCTTCATATACCCGTGAAAGAGGAGATGATGAAGAGAGTAAAAATGATGCTGAAAACAAGGATATCTCCACCGTCATAAAGAAGGTGAACAATGATATTTCACACTAAGGCATACTTTTTGCAAAAGATGAAGGGACAACAATAAGGGTGAAGAAGAAGAGTAACCTCTAACATTCCCCCCGACAAATGGGGACAATAGCCTAAGTTCAAGCTCATGTCCATCGCTAGAAAATACCAAGAAAAGTTAAGTGATTTGTTTTAGAGCATGATGGGGCATCTAGGGATGCGCAAGTATATAGAAGGGCGAAGATGTTAGCTCGAAATTAGTTACCATGTCAGGATTTGCGTGGTAGTGATTTATACATGTGATTGGCAGAATTATGACAATGTAATTGCTTCATTTCTCTATGGGGTCATGAGAGATGTCACAAGGCCCATCAATATGAAGCTGTTAATAAGAACTCCTTGTTAGAAAAAGACCTAATTAATTGGGTGAACTATTATCTCTTGAACCATCCTGTGCAAAGTACCTTCATGTGTATAAAGAGGCCCCCTATTTTGAATTGAGTTATCATCACGAGTGGAGGCACCATCATGTTTGTGCTTAATACCACGATCTCTGTTGATCATGTGTAAACATATAAATAGTCTATGAGTTGAGCAAGAGTTTAATGACATTCTTTGTATTCTTGTGAATGTTGTGGTTTTTTCTTTTTTCTTATTTAAGTCATGTGCACACACATCCCTTTTCTTTACTCCTTCATTTTCATTACTGTAAAACTGCAACCTGGTTGAGGCCTATGTTTAACAGATTTATTTGCATTATTAGTTTCAACTTTCATGGAAAACGCCTCTATGCATTCGATTTTGCTTTGTTCTGTTAGTTGCTTATGTTTATGGTAAAAATCATTTAAGGCAAAATTTAACATACAAAGTGTTTTGCCTGCAAAATGGTAGTGGATCTATCTTGCTGTTTGTATAATGCTTGTCATTCCTTGTTCTTGACTGCAGGATAAGAAAAAAGATGCAGTGAAGAAGGTAATAGCTGCAATGACTGTTGGAAAAGATGTTTCATCACTGTTCACGGATGTTGTAAATTGCATGCAAACAGACAATTTGGAGCTGAAGAAGCTTGTCTATCTATATCTTATTAACTATGCTAAAAGTCAACCTGACCTTGCCATACTTGCAGTGAATACTTTTGTCAAGGTAATTTTTTTTTCTTGTCTACATGTATTTTTAGTTTTATCAACTTGGGAACCTTCCTCTCACCAAGGACAGTAAATGAATATTTTTTAAGAGCATGTCTGGTGACTGAGTTGAGTGGTCCCTATTGAATTTGATGGTAATTCAAAAGCATCCATTTTTTCCAGGACACTCAGAATCTATGAATATCCTTCTAATGAGATAAGTTTGGCTTGAAGATAATTGGCAGAATGAAAAATGAAACGAGCTTCCTAAATAATTTGAATGCTTTTGAAAGTGTGATGTGACAAGTCCAACCCCAGCATGTTAAGGTGGAAATTTCAAGTGGTTACTAGCCTTAGCAGATTTAGCAGTCCCATCAACATGGGATAGCCAAGCTTCAAGTCAGATGCAGAAAAAACTAGGAGGGACCCCTTTTTTAGTCATTTTGGTCATTCCTTTTTTTTAAATGATTTGAAGGAAACCAAGCACAATGAGTGTCATCTGTCCTATTGTGATCTTATGAACTGAACATGTAATGCTTTTTGTGTAATGGACTGAAAATATAATTCCTTTGTTGTTTTTTATATTGTGAACTTAAAAAAAAGATGCCAGAAAGTACAAGTTGAGAGGACAACATTCTTCTTAATTCTGTACTGACTACCGACTAAATAATAGTTTTGAGCCTTGATTGTATTATTATAATCTCTGCATATCCTTCATGTTGCCATTATCAAAGATCTTGTTGATGCTTCCCATTGTTTTGGAACTCTGTTATATTTCTCATAATTTATCAAAGTTTTTTCTACAGCAACACTAAATGTTCATTTCTTTCCACCTATCCTTCCTTGCATAATCTACAAATTGGTTCCTTTCAGCCATCCTACAGTATATTATATTGACTAGGCAGGTTTATATTTGCAGCCTCTTCTTGTTGATATTATGAACCCTTGTTGTGTAAAATTTCAGACCCCACCCAGTTTCAAGTCTCCCTGATTTTCAGTCAATGTTTAATGCCCAAACCCAGTTATATGACAGCCAAATAAACTCATCATATAAACAACTTTTTCAGAACTGAAACATGAGGATTCTGAACAATATTTAATGCAGAAATTAAACCATATCAGCAGCACAATATTCAGAAAATTTAACACAGTGATTTTTGGTCTAACGATGACTCTGAAAAAACCCACAAGGGGAAAACCAGTGAGAGAGGGAGTTTTTATTATTTCAGAGCTTCATAGAAGATTTTTTTACAGCATATTCATCTTCAGAAATTTAATGACAAACTTATTTCGAAAACCGTGCCAAGCCTTCACACAAAATCTGAGTCAAACTCCTCGAAATTCATGCCAGAATTTCCTGAACAAAAGTACATGTCTGTTCCTCGATTTTTGTGCCTCTTTCTTGCTGTACGGATGCCTCGAAATTCGTGCCAAGTGTTGTAGCAAAATTCTAGGCAATAAATGCCTGTACGGCTACCTTGAAAACCGTGCCAATAACCCAGAAAATTCACACAGAAATTATCCTCTATTTCTGTGCAGCAAAACGACTGTATGGACTGTAAAAATCCGTATGGTACGGCTTGTGTCAGTTGGCTGTACCACTCCTCGTTTTCTGTGCCAAAACTCAGCTGTACGGACTGCTGAAAATCCGTACTGTACGGCATGTAACATTGCTGTACCTCTCGATTTCTGTGCCAATACTAAGCTGTATGGACTGCTGAAAATCCGTATTGTACGGCCTGCAATAAATGCTGTACTCTTGCCTTGAAATGCGTGCCCTAGCTCTGCAAAAATGGCCTCCTTTCTCAAGCTCGACTTCTTCTTCTCTTGCTCTCTCAAAAATGTTTCAACAACCTAAGAATGGGTGCGCCCTCCTACCCGAATCGACCTCATGAGGGAAGGTGAAGAGTCATCTCATCCAACGGTTGAGATTAGATGAGATCAACGGTGGAAATAAAATCACTTAAGTTACCTACTTTCTCTAAGTCCAAAAAATCACCTTTTAATTTGTCTCTCACAAATTAAATGACTAGGGTCCACATTAGGCACTTTCTCACCCCTTAGGCACCTAGGTGATGAGAAACATTTGCCTAGGTACTTTTTAATTATTTTAACACTCCTTATCGAGGAAAGTGTTCCTCACCACTCCAAGCTTGTCCCTAAAGAATACAAACTTTCCTTTGCCCAAGGCTTGGGTGAGTATATCTGCAACCTGCTCATCTGTAGATATGCACTGTAGCTCAACTGCTTCTCTTTGAACATAATCTCGGATGAAGTGATATCGAATCTCAATGTGCTTAGATCTGTCGTGAAAAACTGGATTCTCAGAGAGTTTAATGCAACCAAACAATCCCACCAGCAACTTGCGAAGCCAAAGGGCTTCACAACTAGCCTGACTGGCAGCCATATACTCAGCCTCTGCAGAACCCAAAGCCAATGATATTTGCTTATGACTGAACCAAGACATCACTGTCGAGCCCAATTCGAAACAACACCCAGAAGTACTCTTTCGGTCACTGACACATCCTGCCCAATCTGAATATGTGTGGCCCACCAATCGAACTCCATCCCCTCTAAGATAGTCCAGACCATAATCCATTGTACCACAAAGGTACCTAAGCACATGTTATGCTGCCACCCAATGCACTCTCCTAGGCTCCACCATGAACTGACTAAGAGTGTTGACAACAAAACAAATATCTGGCCTGGTATTGACCAAATACATCAAGGAACCGATCATAAAGTGGAATCAACCAACTGTGACTCAGAAGCATGAAGCTTCTTCCAGTTGGTAATCATGGGAGTGGTCATGGGCCTACAATCCTCCATTTGGAATCTCCTCAGAATGTCACAAGCATACATCCCCTGTCCCAGGAAGATATGTCCAGGCTCCTGCCAAACCTCCAATCCCAAAAAATAGTGCATCAATCCAATATCAGTCATCTCAAACTCTGAAGCAAGGCTCTCCTTGCAGCTAGTGATGAGTCTCTCTGCCCCTATAATGAAAAGATCATCCACATATAACAAGAGTAGGAGAGGATCCTCTCCAACCACAATGAAGTATAGGTTGGGATCCGCCTCACTCTTCTTAAAGCCCAACTGTTGCAAGTAGGCATTAATCCTCAAATACCAAGCTATGGGAGCTTGTTTCAGTCCATACAATGCCTTCTTTAGTCTGCACACATGAGAATCTCTCCCATGCACCTCAAAGCCCAATGGATGCTCAATATACACCTCCTCCTGTATGAGACCATTCAGAAATGCGGTCTTCACATCCATCTGGTGGATCTTCCAACCCATCTCTACTGCAATAGAGATCACTGACCTGATCGAGGTATATCTAGCAACCGGTTCAAAGGTCTCATCATAATCAACTCCCTCAATCTGTGAGAACCCCCGAGCCACAAAGCGAGCTTTGTACTTCTCAATGCTGTCATCTGCAGCATACTTGAGTTTATAGAGCCACCTGGAAGTCACCACTGACTTTCCCTCAGGTCTAGGAACAATCTCCCAAACATCATTCTTTATTATGGAATTGTACTCTTCCATCATGGCATCTCTCCAAACCTGTCTACCAGTAGCCTCCTCAAAAGTGGAAGGCTCAGACTCCCTGATGTTGGTCACCATCGCGATGTAGCTGCAAAATCTCTCGGGAGGTTTACTCTCCCTCACAGCCTTCCCGGGATTCCCCACTGAACCCTGTGCCTCCCTCAAAGTATCCTGAAGCCACTTGGGCTTCCTCCTCTCTGAAGTAGTGTGACATTTTGATCTAGGATCTGCGAGAGTGGGGGGTGTGTCGGGGTAGGATATAGGATTTGCGAGAGTGGGGGGTGTTGGGTGGTGAGTCGGGAAGCTGAGGGTTTGCGGGAGTGGGTTTGAGGGAAGTGGGTACGAGATAGGAACATGGGGTGTGTGGGGGTTAGGAACAGGGACGGGTGGGGGGAAATTTAATGGCGGGAAGCTGGATTAGAAGTGTGCAAGTGGGAAATTTAATGGCGGAAGTGCGGAGGGAAAATTTAATGGCGGAAGCTGGATCAGAACAAAAGCTTTGATACCACTGTAACATGAAAGTTGTTCGTTACTGAGAAATGAATATTTCTGAATATTAATATTTGATTGAATATGATAAGAATGATGATTACACTACCCTTGTGACGGTTGCTATATAGCATTGACTAGTCACGAGGTGAGGAGGTACGTGCCTTTTGATTTAATTAAATGATATTAATTATTATCAGAATTTATTATATTTATTATTAATATCATTTTTATGTTTGTAACATTGGTCTAACAATGACCCTGGAAAAACACACAAGGGGAAAACCAATGAGAGAGAGTGTTTTTATTATTTCAGAGCTTCATAGAAAATTCTTTTACAACATATTCATCTTCAGAGATTTAATGACAAACTTATCTTGAAAACTGTGCCAAGCCTTCACATAAAATATGAGCCAAACTCCTCGAAATTTGTGCTAGAATTTCCTGCACAAAAGTACAAGATGTTCCTCGATTTTTGTGCCTCTTTCTTGTTGTACAGATGCCTCGAAATTCATGCCAAGTGTTGTAGCAAAATTTTGGGCAATAAATGCCTGTACGACCACCTTGAAAATCGTACCAATAACCCAGAAAATTCACACAGAAATTATCCTCGATTTCTGTGCAGCAAAATGACTGTACGGACTGTAAAAATCTGTATGGTATGACCTATGTCAGCTGGCTGTACCTCTCCTTGTTTTCTGTGCCAAAACTCAGCTGTACGGATTGTTGAAAATCCGTACTGTACGACCTGTAACAGTGCTGTACGTCTCCTCGATTTATTTCTATGCCAATACTAAGTTGTATGGACTGCTGAAAATCCGTACTGTACGACCTGCAATAAATGTTGTACTCTTGCCTTGAAATGCATGCTAGCTTGTTGCCTTGAAATGCGTGTCCTAGCTCTGCAAAAATGGCCTCCTTTCTCAAGCTCGACTTCCTCTTCTCTTGCTCTCTCAAAAATGCTTCAACAACCCAAGAATGGGTGCGCCCTCCTACCCTAATCGACCTCATGAGGGAAGGTGAAGAGTCATCTCATCCAACGGTTGAGATTAGATGAGATCAACGGTGGAAATAAAATCACTTAAGTTACCCACTTTCCCTAAGTCCAAAAGGTCACCTTTTAATTTGTCTCTCACAAATTAAATGACTAGGGTCCACATTAGGCACTTTCTCACCCCTTAGGCGCCTAGGTAATGATAAACACTTGCCTAGGTACTTTTTAATTATTTTAACATGTTGGTCTCCAATTGGACATTATTGAAATCTTTTATTTTTTCACTTTCCTGTCTTCTGATTCACTTTGCTGCCACTTTTAGTTTTTTTTGTGTCCTACAATAGTCCCATGCCATCCTTTAATGCCCCAACATTCTCCTTAGATGGCTTGCAACCCTCGTTGTAGCATATCCTAATCCTTCTACAGGGTTTGGCTACTGCTGAATATTTATTTTGAAGATCCAACTATATTGTTGTCTATTGATGTGTAATGAAAAGGTATAACTTAGATCAAAAGATGTTGCTCAAAGATAATTATGAGCATTTTTCATAATCATACCTTCGAGCATAAATTAGTTTCAAAGCCCATGGAAAGTTTCTTATGATGCTTTCTGGCACATTCAAGAGCACTCACTTCCTACTCCTTAGTTAGACGTTGCCTAATCTAACCATCTAAAATCTGAAATCTGTGAAACTGGTAAATAATTGTACTTGCTTCTAATTTTGGAGTTAATTTTTTGCCAAGAGGGCAGAGAAACCCTCTCGAACTTAATATTGATAACTTCCTGAAAAAATGTATGCGTTACCTCTCAAATGCATTTGTTTTGGGATTGTGTTTTATATTGCTGATAATTTATCTAAGGATTTTCTACAACAACACATACTCTCTCTCTCTCTCTATATATATATTTAATTTTTTCTTCAAGGAAAACCTTGTGGGATCCCCCCCCGTTCCCTAGAATATCTGGATGGAGGGCGGCTCAACTGCGAGTGGCTGGTACGTATGAGGTACTCAACTGGATTTGAACCTGTGACCTAAGACCTTCCCGTCGGCAACATGCCCTGGACGGATTGTTCAACTAATTGAGCTAACCCTTGGGGTTTAGTCAGGTTTATATTTACAGACTCTTCTTGTAGATATTATGAACCTTGGCTAGTCTCCAATTGGAAATTATTGAAATTTTTTATTCTTTTACTTGCAAGTTTGTCTTCTGGATCCCTTTTCTGCTTCTTTTTGTTGTTTTGCATCCTACATCAGTCCCATGTCATCCTTTAATGCCCCAACCTTCTCCTTAGATAGCTTGTAGCTGTCTTTGTAGCATATTCTAACCCTTCTACAGGGTTTCACTACTGTTGAATATTTCTTTTGAAGATCCAACCAAACATGTCCGTTGATGCTTAATAAAAAGGTAAAACATATGTCAAAAAATGTTTCTCAAAGATATTTGTGAGCATTTTTCATAATCACACCTTCGAGCATAAGTTTTTTTTTTTTGTCAATAATCCAGAGTCTTTATATTACTAATGAGAAGATAATATACAAAATTTTTACTGTTGGCCTGCACCAGACCAACAACAAAACACAACACTGCCATTCTGAGTTTGCTTGATATATCTAATGCCTGTAACTGATAAACTGAAACCAAGATAGCTTCTAGTTCCACTGTCTGTACTATTCTTCTTATTTAGTCTACTATAAGGAGGTGGTAAACCCAGACCTCTCATGTGATTTAACAAAAAACATAGATGGAACAACGTAAAAAACTTAGCTTAGCTAATGGTTCTGCCTTCTGCTGCTGGAACTTGGGGTTGGGCATAGTCCAGATTGGACAAGTCCATACTAGCCAGCTTGTCTGCAATCAGGTTCAACTTGTGGTTGACCAGCTTGACCTGGAGCTGCACATCGTCGAGTTGCAGGAGAACTTCTTGGCGAGCTTCATGATGGTTCAACAGAACCCGACCCATCAGAGTCTTTAGATGCCAGTAAATATCCACTGTTTTCAAATACGGTGAGGTCCGGCCTCAAAAGGTGCCAGTATCAGGAACCCACGGGTTGGTGGTCTCCCTAACCTCATGATCAAGGATGAATCTCCTCAAGACATGAACATATGCCTCGGCCGGGTCCATCTCTGTCTAAATTTCCGGAGGGGTGACAGAACGGTAGGTGTCAACTGAGCTTTCGACCGTGTCCACAGGCGGAAGCTTGACCGGGTTCTGGGTCTGCACGAGGTGCCACCACGGTCTCAGCGAGAGGAGCTTCCTCTTGCCATATCAAAGGAACAGGGAAAGCAGAGCGCGAGAAGCGGGAGCAAGGAGGTGGAGGAAGCACACACCATAGGGTGGAGCAGAGAAAACGTGGATGGAAGCGGGGGACAAAAAAGATGAACAACCAAAGAGAAGTAGCAATGAAGCTAGAGAGGGATGCAACTAACATAGCCACCCAAAGCCAAGAGCCATAAGTAGAGGATGCACCCATAATTGACAAGGATATGGGCCGTATCCATCATTAAACAGAGCCGCTCCGCCACCTTCCCATACCACATGCGAAGGACATGAGGATCGAATAGGTGAGCTGAGTGCAGGAGCATGAGTTGAATACTAGGACGAAACCACTCGAGTGTCGGGAAAAGACAGGGGCTGGAGAGCTTAAATCGCATGGGGAGGTGATATGGGTGACGGAGGCGGTTGGCAACTGTTTGCTACGCGAGGGGCTAGGTGGAGGGGGGGTCGGGGGCCCACCGACGCTTTGAATGCATCCCTGACACCCCATGCGGGGGTGAAAAATTGAAGGACACGGGGGTGGGCTTTTATCCACTTATGTGTGCACGAGTCACGACATCATTTAATATAATATCTCTGGGTGCACAAATAAAATTGAAGGACATGGGGGTGGGCTTTGATCCACTTGTGTGTGCATGGGTCACGATATTATTTAATATAATATCTTTGGGTGCAACCACACGTTCGACCACTACCTCAAGGGTGCCCCCATGGCTTCAAGTTAGGCCCTCATGGGAATTGAACCTTGTCCAACGGTGAAAAACTCCTTGCTTTCCACCATTGGATCCAATCCCTTTGGGCACCTTCGAGCATAAGTTAGTTTCAAACTCACAAAAAGTTTGTTGAGATAAAACTATAACTAGAGTTTCTTATTATGCTTTCTACCACATATAAAGGACTCACTTCTTCTTCCTTAGTTAGACATTGCCTAACCTAACCATCTAATATCTGAATCAGTGAAACTAGTAAATAACTGTCCTTGCTTCTAATTTGGAGTTATTTTTTTGCCAAGTGGGCAGAGCAAGCATCTTGAACTTAATATTGATAATTACCTGAACAAATTTATGCCTTACCTCTCAAATTAAGTTAACTGTGATAAATATTTATATGCCAAACTGCTTAATGTTTAGAGATTATTGGTCATGTTCTCGAAAATGACTAAGAGTCAAAACTATGTTATAATGGACAATGCCAAAAACCTATGTTGACTTTCTGTTGAAGTGACGCCAAGGAGTGGTATCATACTTTGTTGGTAGGGATACTTAAAACATCATGAGGGTTGCTGGGGAAGGCCTCAGATTTGAAACTCAATAGAATCTTTACGAAAAAAAAATCAGCTTGAGAAAAATTGACACGCATGTGTATAGATTGATAGATGGATGGATGCAAGAGTTCGATTGCAAGCATATACTATAGTATATTTCAAGCAACCAAGGAAGGAAACCAAAAAGTTCTTCAAAGCCAAGGTTGCCAACCTGGGGTTTGAGGGTCTGGGGGTGTTAATTTTCTTAAAACCCAGCAATCAGATTTAATTTGCCAATAGTTTTATACCCAGAAATTAATCTTTTAACCAGAAATAAATTTCTGAACTATGAAACAGAAAATACAGCTGAGTTTATTAACTAATTTATCACAGCAGAAGCAACAATAAACCAAGCACATAAACACATCACCACCAGAAATACCTTGGAAACCCCAGTGCGGGGAAAACCAACAAAGAGAGGATTTTATTGGCTTCAGAGGAAGAAAATAATTACAACAGCTAATTCAGAAATTTCTTACAGCCCAGCAAACTCGGCCTGTACAGCCTTGCAAAATCGCCTTTCCTCCAGCTGCGAATTCGCCCTCTTCAGCTCTCAGCTCAAAGTGTGTCCTCCCTTCACCCTCAACCTCCTTTTATCACTCTAACTCACTTTTCCAAGAGTCTTCTAGAATCCTCCAGAAATTAAGTTTAAGTGAATTATTAATTTCTGAAAGTCACTTTAGAAATTTGAGTGAAATAAAGCCAATAGAAATCATTTAAGTGATTTTATGCTTTTCCTAAGTTGAAACTTAGGATATAATTAAATGTTGATCTGGGTATTTAAATTAGTGTCCATAAGCATGCCTGGACACCTAGGCCAATGCTTAGACACCTTCTGAGCTACAAAATTAACACTCCCTCTTAGCAAGGAAGGTGTTCTGTACCACCCCCAACTTGTCCCCGAAGAAGACAATCTTGCCTTTCATTAAGGCCTTCGTGAGAATGTCTGCCACTTGTTCACCTATAGGCACATATTTTAGCTTCGCTGTCCCTTTCTGCACACAATCCCTAATGAAGTGAAATCAGATCTCTATGTGTTTGGATCTGTCATGAAACACTGGATTCTTAGAGAGCTTGATGCAACTTTGATTGTCACAGTGAAGGATAGTTGCATCCACCTTCTGGCCAAACAGACCCATGAGCAACTTTCGAAGCCAAATGGCCTCACATGCTTAGTCACCGGGTTCGCCGTATTTAATGGTTAAAAATCGAAAATCGTCGAATTTAATCAAACCCCGATTTTAATCGTTCGAGTTCGCCGAACTTAATGGCGAACTCGAACCCGAACCTAATTCCGAACTAAATGTCGATTTTATTCGTGATTTTAATCGTTTTTTGAGTTAGGGTTCGTTAGGGTTCGGGTTCGTGTATTGTTTTACTCCCGCGGCATGTAATAAAAATGTATTATTTTACTCCCGCGCACGCAGCAACAACTCTCCCTGATCAGCGATTACACACAGCACTCCCCGACCGGCGATTGATTACACAATAACTCTCCAGCCTAGCTCCACGGCGCACACAGCAGCAACATCCTCCACGGCGCACGCAGCACACAGCAGCAGCAACAGTCTCGACCCCGACTCCGAGTCTCGAC
The DNA here is from genome assembly GCA_009831015.1 of Picea engelmannii. Classification (NCBI taxonomy): domain Eukaryota; kingdom Viridiplantae; phylum Streptophyta; class Pinopsida; order Pinales; family Pinaceae; genus Picea; species Picea engelmannii. The sequence goes on along the minus strand of ML792256.1, from coordinate 182,372 downwards.
CCCCACTCCGAGTCCCGACCCCGACTCCACAGTCACGACTCACACTGTGAGTCTCTGACACTTTCTCCAGCCTCCTAGGACCCAAGCCCGACTCCAATACTGTAGGCTGCGCTGCGGGTAAGTTTTAATTTTAATTTTTAATTTTTTTTGTATTTTAAAAATTTCGTGTATTCTTTTATTGTATTCTTTTACTGTATTTTTTTATTTTTTTGTAGTTTTAAATTTAAATTTTGTTTTTATTTTTATTTTTTGTATTTTAAAATTTTACAGTGACTTTATTTTCTGACTATTTTATTTTATTTTTTTGTAATGTTTTAAACTTAGACTGTTATACTATATATATATATTTTTTTGTAGTTTTAATTTTGTTTTTTTTATTTTTTGTATTTTATTTTATTTTTTGTAATGTTTTACTATATTTTTGGACAAAAAATAAAAAAAAATACAGTAAAACATTACAAAAAGTACAGTAAAACATTACAAAAAATACAGTAAAACATTACAAAAAATAAAAAAAATACAGTAAACGAAGTCATGAGTGGACATTATGAGGCTATTGACAAGCTAATTCAAGATCCATCAATTGCATATTCATGAATTGCAAAATTTTGCAATCCTTGTCTTGAGCCAGGGATCAAGTGCATCAGCTAAAGATCAAGTGCATCAGCTTGTGAAAGGAATTGGAGTTCCTTTAACCATATTCATTCCAAGAAAAGAAATAGATTGTTATCTGGAAAATTAGAAGATCTTGTTTATGTTCGCAGTGACTTGCAGTTGGCTTTAACGAATGTGGCCAAAGACTCATCCAATTCTTCTACTCCATGGCCCAGTCCTGTTCCAGATGCACTAGAAGATGGAGATGATCTTGGCATTGAGAGTGATAGATCCTCAACTAGTGTTGAATTCAGTGATGATCATGCTTCTAGTGGTTTTACTGCCCCTACTGCTCTTGATGACATAGAGCTTTTTGATGTAACAAGTAGGCCACAGGAACATCAAGAATGAAACTTGTGTTCCTGTTCTAGTTTTCTTTTTGCACGTCGACTTTTGTAAAACTTTTTAATGTTATGTTCACGTCTTTAATGCTATGTTTCAAACTTTCATGAACATGTTTTTAGCTTTTGAACAAGACGATGTGTTTTTAAAATATATATGTTTCATGATTAATCATATTGGTATGCTATTTTCATTTCTGTCAGATGTATGATAAACTTATAATAAGAGTATTGAATATATATTTTTTATCTTTTCAAATTTTGTACTATGTCGAACTTAATGCCGAATTTTATCCCCAAAAATTTGACTATCGAATTTTTGGCGAACTTCAAGCTCGTCGAACTCGAACACGAACACGAACCAGGGGACTAAGCTCACATGCAGCTAAGCTAGCTGCCATGTACTCTGCCTCAGCAAATTTCAATGCCACTGACTTCTGTTTCTTGTTGAACCAGGAAACAACTCTCGATCCCAAGTTGAAACAACATCGTGATGTACTCTTCCTGTCCACTGTGCTGCCTGCTCAATCTGCATCTGTAAAGCTTGTCAGCTTCACCCCATCTCCCTGGATGTAACTCAACCCATACTCGACCGTGCCACATAGATATCTCAGAACATGCTTCGCTGCCACCCAGTGTATCCTCCTCAGCTCAACCATGAACTGACTGAGTGTGTTAACCGCAAAGCAAATATCTGGTCTAGTGTTGACCAGATACATCAGAGAGCCAATCAATTTTCTGTAAAGAGTAGGGTCCGCTGCCTCTGATCTGGAAGCATCAATCTTCTTCCAATTGGTTAACATGGGCGTAGACATAGGCCTGCAGTCTTGCATACTGAATCTCTTCAGAATCTCCATTGCATACTTCCCTTGTCCAAGGAAAGTCTGACCATCTCGCTGCCACACCTCTAACCCTAGAAAGTAGTGCATCAACCCCAAATCCTTCATCTCATACCCTGAAGCAAGATCCTTCTTGCACTCTGCAATGAGCCTCTCTGAATCTATGAGAAACAAGTCATCCACATACAACACAAGAATGAGTGGCTCACCTCCAACTATGATGTAGTAGAGGTTAGAGTCTGCCTCACTTTTGGTGAAGCCCATCCCCTGCAAGTAGCTGTCTATCCGTGAGTACCACGTCCTGGGAGCCTGCTTGAGCCCATACAAGGCTCTCTTCAATTTGCACACGTGGGAATCTCTTCCTTGGACCTCAAAACCCTCTGGTTGCTCAATATACACCTCCTCCTCAATGATGCCATCAAGGAAGGCCGTCTTCACGTCCATCTGGTGGATCTTCCACCCCATCTTTGCAATGGGCCTCTCTGAACATGTGAGAAACAAGTCATCCACATACAACACAAGAATGAGTGGCTCAGCTCCAACTATGATGTAGTAGAGGTTAGAGTCTGCCTCACTCTTGGTGAAGCCCATCCCCTGCAAGTAGCTGTCTATCCGTGAGTACCATGCCCTGGGAGCCTGCTTGAGCCCATACAAGGCTCTCTTCAATCTGCACACGTGGGACTCTCTCCCCTGGACCTCAAAACCCTTTGATTGCTCAATATACACCTCCTTCTCAATGATGCCATTAAGGAAGGCCGTCTTCATGTCCATTTGGTGGATCTTCCACCCCATCTCTGCATTGAGCCTCTCTGAACTTATGAAAAACAGGTCATCCACTTACAACACAAGAATGAGTGGCTCACCTCCAACTATGATGTAGTAGAGGTTAGAGTCTGACTCACTCTTGGTGAAGCCCATCCCGTGCAAGTAGTTGTCTGTCCGTGAGTACTACGCCCTGGGAGCCTGCTTGAGCCCATGCAAGGCTCTCGTCAATCTGCACACGTAGGACTCTCTCCCCTGCATCTCAAAACTTTCTGGCTGCTCAATATACACCTCCTCCTTAATGATTCCATTAAAGAAGGTTGTCTTCACGTCCATATGGTGGATCTTCCACTCCATCTCTGTTGCAATCGATATCACGGCCTTGATCGAAGTGTATCTCGCCACTGGGGTGAATGTCTCATCATAATCTATTCCATCCTTTTGAGAGAACCCCTTTGCCATAAAGCGGGCTTTGAAATTCTCCACACTGCCGTCCGCATTGTGCTTGATCTTGTAGATCCATCTCGAGCCAATCACTGATTTCCCCTCTGGGCGGGGCACAACCTCCCATACATCATTCTTCACGATGGAAGCATACTTTTCCACCATGGCATCTCTCCACACATGTTGCTGTGATGCCTCCTCATAGCTGGAAGGCTCGACCTCTAATAGCTTGCTTATTAGAGACATGTAACTGGAAAATCTCTATGGTGCTCTACTCTCCCTAATAGAAGTCCTAGGAGCACCCACATACTCTTGTGCCTCTCTCAAGGTCTGCTCTGCCCATCTGGTCTTCCTCCTCCTAGTAGTAGAAGGAGTGTCCTGTACCAGAGGAGCCTCCTGCTCATCTTGATTTGCAATTTGATCATCTGTGCTTGCACCTGTACCTATACCTGCACCTGTAACTTGTGTATCCTTAGTCTTCCGAGTCTCTAGCTCCTGATCCCCTGCTGTTGTAGGAACAGTCCCATGAGCCTTCCTGAAGGCTCTGTCCTCCTCAAACTTAACATCCCTACTGACAACAGTCTTCCTCAAGGAAGGAATGTAGACTCTGTACGCCTTGGAAGTCTCACTGTATCCAACGAAGATCCCCTTCTCCGCAGTGGCCTCGAGCTTTGTCCTCTTCTCTGAGGGGACATGACAATAGACTAGGCATCTGGAAATCTTGAAGTGTCCAACTTCTGGTCTCCTTGTAAATACTTCCTTAGGAGTCTTCCTCCCCAACAGCTTGTGAGGAGTCCTGTTCTGTATGTAGACTGCAGTGTTGCAAGCCTCTGCCCACAAGAATCTAGGCATATCTTGATCGTACAACATAGCCTTCGCAGCCCCAACAGTTGCCTTGTTCTTTCTTTCCTCCACCTCGTTCTTTTGTGGGTTGTTACGGAACAGTCAACTCTCTCTTTATCCTAACACCTGCACAAAAATCCTTGAAGGCCTCCGAGGTGTACTCACCTCCATTGTTGGATCTCGGTGTCTTGATCTTTTTGCCCATCTGGTTCTCCACAAGAGCTTTGAACTCTTGGAACTGACTGAGGACCTCGTTCTTGGTCCTCATGAAATAGATCCAGGTTCTTCTGGAATGATCATTGATGAAGGTGACATAATACTCGTACCCACTCAAGGATGGTGATGACATGGGCCCATGATACTTTGTGCTAAAATCTTGAAGTTCCGTCACTATCTCCTTGAGCACTTTGAGTGCTCCATGATGCAAATGAGCCTTCATACTATGCCGCAACTCTGCCATGTCACATGCGCTGCTCACCAATGCTCGGTCTGGCTCAAACTAAAGCTTATACAACTTCTCTTTCTCGAATCCAATCACTTTCATTGTCTTAGAGTCCTTGGGCCTGATGTACACTCGCCCATCCTAAAATGAGACCACATAGCCCCTATGCTCCAAGGCTGAAACTGATATTAGGTGCTTCGTCATACCCAAAACATATATTACGTCTCTCACCATCATTGGCATCCCGGACTCCCTCTGAAATGTAACTATCCCATGGTCTGCTGCCCGACACTTGGTATTATTGCCCATCTCCTCCTCTTTCAAGCTGGAGAAGTAATCCCGCACTCCAGTCATGTGACTAGAGGCGCCAATGTCTATGTACCATACACATGAACTGGTTGAACTGGAGAGACATGCAATGAGTGAAAACTCACTCTCAAATCTAGCTGCAAACTCATCAACTTCTGCTGAAGCTGATGCGGCCATGTGTGACTTCTTGTTGCCCTTCTTCTTGTTTGGGCATTGGCTGGCAAAGTGTCCTGGTTTGTGACAGGCAAAACATTTGATTTTGCTGAAATCTTTCTTCTTTTCTCCCTTTGAAGTCTGACCCCCATTGGGGCCCTTCTTTCCTTTGAACTTGCCCTTGTCTGCTAGAGCAAGGCTCTCCTCATCCTCAGTCTTTGGCTGGCTAGCCTGTGAGGTACCAACTCGCAGCTCCTCCTGGTGAAGTCGTCCCATAGCCTTTCCCAGTCAGGGAGTTTCTCCCGTGCTACCACTCCATGGACAAACACATCCCACTGTTTGGTGAAGCCATTCAAGGCTGTCCTCACCAGTTCAGTCTCATTCACGGTCTCCCCAACTGCTGCCAGCTCATCTCTGATCTGAGTGAACTTGGTGAGATATGTAGCAACAAAATCTCCTCTGGCCATCTTTGTGCTCCTGAGTTTCTCCTTGAGCAACATTTTTCTCTCTGGTTATCATACTGGTACAATTTGGTCAATTCTTCCCACATATCCTTGGCTGTCTTCTTGCCTGACAGGTGAGGAATAATGTAGTCTTTGACTCCATCAAAGATGATTCTTCTAGCTTTTACATTCTTTTTGAGGTGAGCTGCCCGCTGTGCTAGATTTGCTGGAAGAACTGCTGTACCTTCGGCAAATTCCCATAATCCTTGTTCTTCCAGCACCAAGGCAATTCACTCTCTCCATGGACTGAAGTTGGAAGCCCCTTCCCGTCTATCTTCGAACCTCAAGCCTACATTTTCCATTCTGTCTGCTGCTCTAGCTCACATGCCCTCTTGGACAATTCGACCCCTTGCTAATTTTTGTCTGTGGTTACCTATAAAATCGACTTAGCTCCTTGTATTCAGAGGCTGAGCTCTGATACCATGTTAGTTTTCGTAAAACCCAACAATCAAATTTAATTTGCCAATAGTTTTATACCTAGAAATTGATCTTTTAACCTGAAATAAATTTCTGAACTATGCAACAGAAAATACAACTGAGTTTATTAACTAGTTTATCACAGCAGAAGCAATAATAAGCCAAGCACATAAACACATCAACACTGGAAATACCTTGGAAACCCCAGTGTGGGGAAAACCAGCAAAGAGAGGATTTTATTGGCTTAAGAGGAAGAAAATAATTACATCAACTAATTCAGAAATTTCTTACAGCTTAGCAAACTCGGCGTGTACGACCCTGCATATTCTGGCCCAGCTTTTTCGGCTTTGCTTTTTCTGGCCCAACTTTTTTGACCCAGCGTTTTTTGGCCCTGTTTTTTCAGCTCTGCAAAATCGCCTTTCCTCCAGCTGCAAATTCGCCCTCTTCTTCAGCCAAATCATCCTCTTCAGCTCTTAGCTCAAAGTGTGTCTTCCCTTCACCCTCGGCCTTCTTTTATCACTCTCACTCACTTTTCCAAGAGTCTTCTAGAAGCCTCCAGAAATTCACTTTAAGTGAATTATTAATTTCTAAAAGTCACTTTAGAAATCTGAGTGAAATAGAATGAGTTGAAACTTAGGAATTAAATGCTGATCTGGGTATTTAAATTAGTGTCCATAAGCATGCCTGGACACCTAGGCCAATGCTTAGACACCTTCTGAGCTACAAAATTAACAGGGGTACATGAGTTTAAGGTATGGGTTAAATAATCTGGATCTGTGAATATTGGGTATGCTGGTATTTGGTTACAACGTGTAGACATAGACCAAATACATATCCAGGCATTATATAGAGGGATTATGGAAACAAATGATTTGTTGCAAAGAGAATGGTAGACATATTATCAACTCAAATTTACATGCTGACACGATCTACACAATGACCAAAACAAGAAAAGCTCTACATTTGATATCATATATTTTATAAGCATTTCCAAAAGCAGTAGACAACATATACCCAACACTTTTCCTTGTTGGATTCTTGGTCATGGTATCTTTTGCCATCTTTATGAGATTTTCTAACAACTGTTATGCCATCTCATTTCTTTTTATCGACCCTTTTTCCATGTAATTTGTTTTGGAGAAATAGACATTTTCTTCAATTTTTGAAATATCTTGAGCTATTTTATATTGACTAACTTATCCGACTGATTTTATTCCCAACCTCCTTTGGAGTGCAACTTTATACAATATTTAGTATTTTTTCTCCTAGATTCAACCATGTCATTATGTATTTTAACCTTCAGTCTTGCTCTTGTATATAATCTAGCTTTTTAATAGTTGCAATTTCTTTAGTCTCCATGTGTGCATTGAGATGTCTTTCCAAGTTGGCCTCGTTTGTGGATTTTGAGTCTTGCTACAGTTTTGTTGTCCTAATGTTTGCAGTTCTAAAAAACAATGCCCATTTTCCAAGAACATCTGTAACAAAATTCAACTTATCAATCTTTGTTGTAAATGAATTAAATAACATGTGGTTTTAACTCAAATGACCAAAGTTAACATCTACTATATTGCGCATCATTAGCATTTAATTTATGCATTCAGTCATTGAATAGAAAGCTAAATGTAGGCAAAATTAATTAATTCATTCGTTGACCTCAAAACACTTGCAAGTGTTTAAAATCCTTGTCGAGGAGTGCTGATTCTGGCCTCCTCAAAATAGCAAGGTCTTCTGCTGTTTATACTAAATGTTTTATCTACAATCAGAACATCCCTCGGGGATCTTTACACTAAAAGGATTCCTAAACTTAACCGTTTTTACGATTGTATATTTGGTTGTTAAAGATGCATACCCTCTTGGATATGGACTAGATAATTAACAAGCCTGAACTATGTACAAGGCAACATAGTACACAAACAAAAAACTTAAAAGGTAAATGACATGTGAACTTGAAAAAATTAGTTGGCACCTTGTATATTGCCTTTTTGTTGGTAAACTTATTATTCATCATCATCTAGCTCTGTGGGTTCATTGTTTTATTTTTGTGTTAATCCTTCTTGTTTGTTGTTTTTGATTACATCCATCCCCATTCTTTGTATTTTGTATATTATTCACTTATGCTTTAGTCTTTTTTTTCGCTTTGAAATTGCATTGTTGTCAATGCAACTATGTGATTGAATCATTGGGAGATAAGATAAGATAATTTTATTAATGTTTGACAAATGACCAGTGATCTTTGTGATTTTTTCCACTATCTTGTCTAAGATAGACTTCTCAGGTGTCATATCCAATTTATCATATGTTTCTTTGCTAATTTTGGGAGGATGAATGAAGTTGATTCGACCATTTTTGACTTGATCAATTATCATCTTAACAACATACTCATCCTCTTTGTAGGTTCTCTCAAAAAATATTCCATCTTCACAATTGTGAGATTCTTTTTATTCTCGAGCTTCACTTTTTAAGCCGACTTTTGCCAAACAACTAACAAAGGTAGCATGGCTAGTCCTTATTTCTTTAATTGCTAGACTTGGTTAGCAATCCTCATTCTCAAGAAACTTTTGTATTTCCTTGTTACAGGTGATTAACATGCTACACACTGACATCCTGATAAGTAGTGATAATCAAGTCTTGTTTGTCCTTGAAGACTTTCTTGTTATCTCAACACACTTTCCTTATTTCGAATACTTTCTCACAGTGGACTTTCCCCCCTAGTTAGTCTTGTCAATTTTGATATGACCTTTTGCTTGCCTTTCCAAGCTTTATGAATATTGTGAAAAACCTTTGTTTTTGGTTCCTAGAGGCCTCCTATTTAACTAGGTATTTGCGCTTTAACATTTTGGTTGAGTATCCTTCCTTTCATAAAAATTAAATAACTCTCGATTTCTCCTATTTAGGTTATCAATCAACTAGAAAACAACCTCACGTGGATTGGATATTACTGTGTAACATTATAAAGACAAAGTGCAACTTTTAAGTTCATACCTTGGAGAATCATCTTGTAGAATTAAATCGTTCTATGGCGTCATTTATTGCCTCGTTGGAAAGGTATCATTTGAATTGCAAAATACAAAATGTTTTGCTTGAATTCCTTCTTGCCTTTCCATACATTTGTTTGCTTTTGATTTCATCAATTTTTGGGATTGTTTAATCGTTTGTGTGGTCTTTTTGGTAGTCAAAGGGCACTTATAATTCTTATATTATAATTTCAACATCATATTGTGTATCATGTTGAATAGTTTCCGGTATCTACGATAAAGATGTCGCACAATTTTTGAAGTATTTAATTCCATCAATTATAAATGGGATAATGGCACGTTATAAAAGGAAGTTGTTGGGACTATTTACTTGAGCTACTAATAAGCAAGTAGTATTTTGACTCATTGCAACCAAAGTTTGACAATCGTCTTTACTATTCTCCTATTACCTTAGCAATCATCTATTCAAAATTGGGAAGGGATATGAACAACTTATGCTTGACTATAGTTGAGAGGTTTTGTACTTGGAATACTTTGTATAGATGCTAAAGCCAAACATTATTGTAGCTATTATACCACTAGGTTTCTTTGTTGATTTGACACCTTTTGCATAGGAATAGAAGGAATTTATATCCCTTGACTAGGGTCTTGGCCATAAATGAACCAATGTTGGGAATCGTGGATAATATGTGGCAGGTGTTACTCCCCATGCCCAGGGGTAACTGGAGGAGATCATGTCTCATGGCCCGCAATGAAGACAGTGATCTCGACCATGATGATGATCAACATGTCCACATATAACATTCCAACATCCCCCCTCATATTGCCTCTTATGCTTCAGATCAACCAAGCTCATCACATTCAGTCAACTCAGTGTATGGGAGATGGTAAGCGAGCGTCACCATGAGGTATATTAGTCCTTCTTTCATGCGAAGTGTTGTGCTTAATATACTAGGCTTGTGGATGAGAATCATTGGTTGAAGTCGGATAATGGATCACTAGCTCAAGAAGTTATGTTTATTTCCTTGTTTCACCTTGGTGGCTAGCATCTGTGCCCTAGTCCCATGTTGTCACTGCCTAGGGAAAAGGGGTATTACTGGGGGGCCCTCACAAGGGTAACATTTCATTTCCCTGCCATACTTAACACTTTCCATCCTAGAGCCTGTCACAGTGTACTAAACTTCTGTAATGGGTCATGGTCCATTCTCTCATGAGAAGAGGGGCTGAAGGCCCAAAGGTTGATTGCAACAACTATTAAAAGAATAAAAGAATGATGCTAAAGAAAGAAAGGAATGATACCAAAAGACTCTCAAAAGCTAGTCCAAACTTGAGCTCTACCCTTTTCGCGTTCGCCCTAGTCCAAAGCAGTGATGCCATAGCTTGAAACCTTATAAAAGGGGACTCGAAAATATGATAAGAGGACAGATAAAAAGGCAGATTAAGGGTTTGGAAAAAAGTAGCACTTAGAAAGTGGTAACTCAAGATAAAGCGCACCCTCCACAAAGGCGCTCATAGAAATGGATTCAATGACACCATAAGCCATGAAGTAAGACTAACACGTACCACTATCACACTTACTCTTGAAGGGTTCTTTTCTTTCATTGTTTCCCTCGGGACATATCCCTCTACCTGGGTTTTTTCGTTCACTGTTTTTGTTGGCACACCTAATAGGGTCAGATGAAGGTCCTCCCATATTCAAACTTCCCAACTTACATAAAGTTTCGAGCTAGTGTGAGATTTGAATGGGATACTGATGTGAATTGTTCATGTGGCTTATATCTTAAGTAACAACTTATTTTACATGACTCAAGGATTGGTATAACTTATGAACATTGGCTTGCTTGATTTCATATTTTGTTTTGATCTGGATGCCCTTGACATGGTTCTTTGAAGAACGCCCTAGGCTTTCACCTAAGACGTTGTGTCTCTATTGCAGGATAGGGCACATGTGATGTAGAGCAATGGGTCACCTAGTGACTTGACACATTTAGAGAGTAGCTCTCACATCTCCAGGACCTTGGACGATGGATAGATGGGCTCAATTTTGACAGATTTGGTCATGATGACACACAAATGGGCTAGAAGCCCACATGGTGGGCAGTGTACCCTAGGGATTATTACTCATTGGATTGAGGACGGTGCACCGATGGACAGTTAGATGCCTTGCAGAGATGAGATACACTCCTCTCCACCTTGGACACAACGCTCTACATTGGACGTTGGCCCTCCTTTGATGATGACGCCACACTTTAGGGTTTGATGATGATTGGGCTTGATGACCACTTGGGGTACCATTGATGATGTGACATGACCATAGATGAGGAGATGCACCTCCTGCCATAGCTGCACCATGAGATGATGACATGTGGCCTTGGAAGGCCTTTACACACCCTTTTGGAGCATGACGTCACCACATGTGTGACCTAGGAGGGCATTTTTGTATTGTTTTGACATGATTTATCATTTGTAAAGGAAAATCTAAGGGGTCAGCCTCACTTATAGACATGAATTTTCAATTTTGAGACTATTGGAACACTAGGATTTCCCTTATAAATAAGGCTAGCGCTCCATTCATTTGGATCATCACTTCCTCTCACATCTGTGGGAGTGCTACCTTAGAAAAGTTAGCTATTTCTCTTTTTTTGTCTCTTGGATCTCATGCGGTACTCTTGGAGAAGGATCTTTTTGGATACTTTTGCTTTTTTGGATGAATTGTTGCTGCAACTAGGGTTTTTTCTATGCCTAGTGACTTGGATAAGTAAGTAATTGCTGCAATTCTATGTCATTGTTAATGTTTTAAGGTGATAATTACTATCTTGTTGCATGTTACTTTGTCTTGATGAAACCCTAAGGAGGAGACATAAGTCTTTCTCTCCTCCATATGATTTGCTTGTCCAATTTTTGTGAAAGAAATCTCTTGCTAGGGTTAAGAACCTAAGGCCCAAGATGCTTTGCACCTTAGGGTTTTAATCCTAGTCTTTGATCCTTGACCTAGGTTATCTAGAAGAGAGGAAACAATACCTAGGGCCCAAGAGGATTTGCGAAGATTTTCCAGGTCCTAACAAGCTGCCAACTAGGTTTGTCTTTGATCTCAAGTTGGCTCTAAGTTTCAACTGTCAAACAATGGTTTGCTGCTGTTTTATAACAACAAATTGTTCAGGAACTTCAAGGCTGTTTTGTTACGGTTACATAGGGCTTTTAGGTGCTCTAGCATGTAGTTTTTGTCACCAAGATGTTAGCACATGCATACCATAAAATATGTAACAAACCTAGAGATCTTTATTGCTGAAATAATGCTGTTCTAAACACTATCATACATGAAAATGAACACAGGTATTTTTGGTCAACATAACCCTGGATAAAAACCCCTCGGGGAAAACTGGTTTGGGATATGAGTGTATATATGTGGAGAATAGAAGGTGGAATACAACAAGTACATGAAACAAATGAACCTGATACAATAGCAGCTTGTCTCAAGCTGCAACACAAGTCCAAGAGATAGAGATGCACCCTAGCATGGTACACCTTCCTCACAAGTTGCCCAATCCATTGAAATGAAGCGCCCTTGCTCCTGGATGCTGTGATGGATAAATCCTTGCACACAACTCAGAATATGTGAGCTACCTCTCCACTGAAACTGTCCTTGAAGCAATCTGACCACTGCAAGACCTCCCTGCTATAAGTGCGCCCTCCTCCAAGCAAGAACAACTCCCACAAATAAATGAGGGTCTAAGCCTCTTGGCTACCACCATGAATGGGGGCGCCCAAGCTTTCCTCAACTATAGCCACCATCCTCTCCTCAATGCTCTCTCTCAAACTCTCCAAGTGAACATAAGAGTGAATGGGCTCCTCTTTGCCCTTTGCACCCCTCTTGAACCTCCATAAGGAAACCTAAATATTGGATGGATGGGATCATCCCATCTCATCTCCAATCTAAGGTTGAGATCATCCCATAATAATCTCACTCAAAAACCCACTTTGGGTTAAGTTCCCTAAGTTCACTTTATGTCTCCTAATTCACCCACAAAGTGAATTAATAGTCATTTAGGCTAAAATGACCAAATTTCACTTTTGACTTAAATCTCTGAAGTCAAAGTGAAATTAGACATAAAGTACAAGGCACAAAGTACATAGTACTTCCCACTTGTGTTTAGAAGCTCACAAACACAAGGGGACCACTTCCCAAGGTACACAAATCTCAACACTTTGCACCCCAGGGATCATTTTCTTGAAGGTTTAGTCCTAAGGTCCAAGAGGCATTGCATCTTAGGATTTAAACCTCTTTCTTCTTTATCATCTAGTTCAATCTTCAAAGTGTTGTATGCTTGACTCCATAAGCCCTAAAAGACAACGACACTAGTCTAAAGCTTTTCTTACGGTGAAAATTGCATTTAGAATTAACATTCTCTCTCTCTAACCCTAACTTTAGCAAACTAATGATATTTATTGCTGCTGTTACAAAGGTTTGCTACAGCCACTAGTTTTTACTTTAATTTGCTGCATACATACTTGGAAAAGTGGCTTAAGATACTCATAATTCATATCTAGCAATTGGATATTATTGTACATGTTGAAGTCTTAGTTTATATGCTAAATTGCTACATTTCTGACTAATTTTTCTTGCTGTTGTTGCAAAACATTAATTGTTGTTATATATTGCTTTGCTACTGTAATTTTGCAACAGCCATTGAATCTATTGCTTATCTAGTGTCTAAGAGGTCATTTGTGAGTTATATAACTTGGTAATGTCCTATATTATATTTTGGATTTGTTTTATTGTCACGTACATGTGAAACAATTACCTCGTTACCTTTCTTACCTCTCCTAGACCTAGACCTAACCTTTAGGTGACCAAGATAAGGGGGCTGTAGGCTCGACTAATCTTGCTATTTGATCCCTTGAGGTCACCGGGGAAGCCTCCCTTGTGGTGGACCTTCTTCCATCACTAAAACGAACGAAGTCTCTACTTAGGTGACAGTGATAG
>ML792256.1:136244-153886 GCA_009831015.1 Picea engelmannii | reverse complement strand
CAACATCATAGACTCAAAGCCCTCCAGCTTTGAGGAAGCAACCAACCAATAGGTGTGGAGAGATGCCATGGTGGAGGAGCACAATTCCACCACGAGGAATGATGTCTGGAAGATTGTGTCGAGACCAGAGGGGAAGTCAATTGTGACTTCCAGGTGGATTTACAAGGTAAAGCATGCAACAAAAGGCAGTGTGGAGGAGTGCAAGGCCATATTTGTGGTTCGTGGGTTTTCTCAGAGAGAGGGAGTAGACTACGAGGAGACTTTTTCTCTTGTAGCCAGATACTCCTCTATTTGAGCAGTTATCTCTATAGCTTCTGAGATGGGTTGGAGCATTCATCAGATGGATGTGAAGACTGCCTTCCTTAGCACATCATTGAGGAAGAGGTCTACATTGAGTAACCACAAGGGTTTGAGGTCCATGACAGGGAGACACATGTTTGCAGGCGTAAGAAAGCCCTGTATGGTCTCAAACAAACACCCAGGGCCCAGTATTCCAAGATCGATAGTTATCTATAGGACATGGGCTTCACCAAGAGTGAGGTAGATCCCAACCTATACTTCTTGTTGGTTCGATCTGAGATGCTCATCTTGGTGTTGTATGTGGATGATCTCATTCTGACAGGTGCAGAGAGTCTGATTGCCGGTTGCAAGTAAGATCTAATGTCAAAATTTGAGATGAAGGATATCGGGATGATGCATTATTTTTTGGGACTTGAGGTTTGGCAGTGATCAAGCGAGATCTTCCTCGGACAGGAGAAGTACACTCTAGAGATCCTGAAGAGATTCAGGATGGAATAGAGTAGACCGATGGCCACTTTGATGGTGACCATCCTGAAGAAGATTGATTCTTTAGAGTCAGAGTTGGCAAACCCCAGATAGTACAGGCAACTGATTGGATCGTTGATGTATCTGGTCAACACTCGACCAAATATCCGCTTTGCTGTTAACACCTTGAGCCAGTTCATGGTGGAGCCGAGGGAGGTTCATTGGGTGGCAGCAAAGCACATGCTCAGATACTTGCAGGGCACAGTAGGATAAGGATTACAGTACCTTGGTGGAGATGGTGTGAGGTTGTAGGGGTTCTCTAATTCAGATTGGGCAGGCAATGATACAGATCGGAAGAACACTTCTGGGTGCTGCTTCAGTTTGGGGTCAATAGTCATTTCTTGGTTCAGCAGGAAGCAGACCTTAGTAACATTGAGTTTAACAGAGGTAGAGTACATGGCAACCAGTCTAGCTAGTTGTGAAGTCATTTGGCTTCGCAAGCTACTCACAGGATTGTTTGGTCAGGAGCTTGAGTTGACCTTGATCCACTGCGATAACCAAAGGTGCATCAAACTCTTGGAGAATCCAATGTTTCACGACAGGTCGAAGCACATTGAGATCATATACCAGTTCATCAGAGACAGAGTGCTGGGGGGAGTAGTTGAGCTCCAATATATTCCTACAGATGAACAATAGGCATACATTTTCACCAAGCCCTTGGTGAAGGGCAAGTTCGTCTTCTTCAGAGACATGCTTGGAGTGGTGGAGAATACCTTCCTTGCTAAGTGGGAATGTTAGTGGTCGTAGCTCGGACAGGTATTTCAGCAAGGGTGTCTACTTGTGGAAATCGTCATTAAATGTATTCTATACCTTTCCTAGAGTTCACTTTATTAATTTATTAATAAAGTGAACATCTTTTTATTAAAGTGACTTTTAATTAATAAAGTGGCTCAGTGAAAGTCACTTAATGATTTAATTAAAAGAGAGCCGTTGATCTTACAATCTAATCTTGACCGTTGAGATTAGGTAAATGGCTCAAGTACAAAATACAAATGATAGAAAGGGTAAAGGAAAAGACAAGGAGAATTCATTTTCACAAGTCACGTGAGTTGAAGGAGAGGAAAAGTCAGATCTGATTTTTCCAGCATTGGCGAGAAAGAAGAACAGGTCACATGCATCCCAAGGAGGCAACACTCATCCCAAGGAGGCAGCATGCATCCCAAGGCAGTGTACAACAGATCTGCAGCAGCAGATCTGTACAGCAGGCCGCACGTGTGGGCAGCAGGTCGCATTTATTGCAGCAGGCTGCACACATTTTGAGACAACCACATTTATTACAGCAGGTACAGATCTGTACATCAGGTCTGTACAGATCTGTATGGACAGCCTCAGTGATTGGCAGCACACAAATCGAGGTGCTGTGGTAACAGGTTTGCAGATTTGGATTTGTGGTTTTTATTTCTCAGAGCCATTTTCCCTGTGAGGGGAGCTCTTGTAAGTTCTGGAGTTATTTGAATGAAGAATTGATCTGGAAGAGCAGAAATAATTTTGTACTGTGTGTGATTGCTTTTCTCATTTTCTGCAGCATGCAAGAGTTAATAATATCAGTAAAGCAATTACATCTGATCTGTTCACTTAGTTAGCTGATTTTAGAGAAATTAACAATTATATGACATACTTCGCACTGATATTGGGGCGGCAGTGCATCTTTTCAGCTAATTCATCAGCCTTTACAAAATTGGTTTTTATTGGTAGATTTTTAAACTTTGAGGGCAAAACATTTTAAGGTGGAGGGCATGTTCATTGTTGTGTACCTAACTGCAACATCTTTATTGGCTATTAGACTCTATGTTCATTGTTGTGTATCTAACTGCAACTTATTTATTGGGTAATAGATTCTATGTATGTTAGCTGTCATGTCTGTATGCTTCAGATTTATAATAGTGTTCTAGTCATAGGCCTTTTAATATTTGTAAGGGGCTACTTTTATGTCCATACCCTCATATTACTACATGTATCTCGTTAGCCCATTTTTTAAGTTAAAACCATTGATCTTATTCAATGTACAACATATCTTTTTGCTACTGTTTGCCTGTCCATTTGCTATTGAATGGTATGAGGAACTTTTCTATGTTGGATTGTGAAATTAGAGGTCAAAATGTTGATTACCTTATAGCCAAAATGTGGACCTCTGGCACTTGTGAGCTCTAAGGGAGAACTGAATCGAGTGACAACACGTATAAAATCTGGCATTAGAAAGCTTAAGGGGTTAGCTCAATCAGTTGTCGCCAATGTTGCTGGGCATTTGGCTAGTTCCATGTCAGCAGATGCCTGGTTTGAATCCCCCTAGGTTAGGTGCACTAGTCTACACCAATGGGTTTACTAGAAGTGCCATCCTTGAATGTGGGGAAGCATCCCTTGGGTTCCCTGCGAGGTTTTCCTTGGAAAAAATCTGTCATTAAAAATTGGCAACAACCTTAGCAGGGCCAGATTTTATTGCACTATTTTCTACCCACTGGCTCAATTAATCAATTGCTGCTATTATGTACTTGGCTTGAATATGTTTAGCAAGCACAACCACAAATGGTATAATAAAAACTGTCCCAATGCTCAAGTGGTTGCTAAAGAAATATATGATTTAATTGGCAATCATATGTTTTTGCTAATTGAAAATAACATTGATAGATGATTACATCCTTTGGTTTGTTGATCAATTTGCAATGTCTAAAAAGCAATTGCAGATGACAAGAATATGAAAGAGTTTGTTGTCGCTTGCTATGGCTCCACTTTACTATGGTTCTTCAAAAAGAATGTTGCTTATGCTTACACCTTGTATGTCTCTTTGCTGTGAGAGTTCAAGGATGAGTGCATATTCCCTGACCCACAAATATTAAAAATTTGACCATTTGAAATTGTTTACCAATATGATCAACACGTAAAAGGTTTGGGTTGGCAAATTACTTTGTGTAGCTCCTAATGCAAAGAAGGTGGATTGCTTCACTTTTGGTCTTCTGTAGCAACTACTATGGGGCATTGAGTAGCATTAATAAAAGATGTCCTTTACATTATTGAAGAATGATGCAAACTTTTGATTTTCATCAGAGGATCTTTAAGCACTGTTGGAAGGGTTGTTCCAATCTTGAAGAATATGCATGAGAAGTATAAAGTGGAATAGCTAATGCTTATCATAGGAAAAATGCTCTGGAATTGCTAATGCTTATCATAGGAAATATTATCATGTGAATGCATATTTGGGTGCATTTAATCCTCATTTAGTTATGAAGGTAAGATACTTACCTGCTTTATTTTGTTGCAGGATTCCCAAGATCCAAATCCTTTGATTCGTGCTCTAGCTGTACGAACAATGGGTTGTATTCGGGTTGACAAAATCACAGAGTATTTGTGTGATCCGCTTCAAAGATGCCTAAAGGTAATGGACCCTTTTTCATGAACAATTAACTGGCATGTTCTATTTGTCAGCTGATTTTAACTAATTCTGTTTCTATAGAGGTTCCATGAATACATTCCCCACGTTTTGACAGCTCATTGCTACACATGTCTTCACATTACTTAGATTTCTTGAAAGGTCATTTATTTTTTCTTGTCAACATCTAGGATGACGATCCCTATGTGCGAAAGACAGCTGCTATATGTGTTGCTAAGCTATATGATATTAATGCTGAACTGGTGGAAGATAGAGGGTTTCTAGAGACTCTTAAGGACTTGATCTCAGACAGCAATCCCATGGTTGTAGCGAATGCTGTGGCAGCACTGGCAGAGATCCAAGAAAACAGTAGTAGAACAATATTTGAAATTACTAGTCACACACTTTTTAAACTTTTGGCAGCTCTCAATGAGTGCACTGAGTAAGTTTCTTTCTAGCCGCGATTCTGTTTTTGTTTCTTTAAATAAGTTCATTCATTTGAAAGTCTTCTTTTTATATCAATTATTTGCGTTTGAACATGCTTGTCCTGATGCAATATGTTTCTCATTCTCAATTAGCACTCTATTATGAAAGAAGGAAACTTATTGAAAAACAGGTTCCATGCAGAATTTATCAATGAAATAGAGAAATGGTATAAATGTGTATGTTTTTGTGAAGCATCATTGGGTATGCTGCTTCCTGTATTTAAAGAGAGAGTGGAGTGGAAAACAAGACAGTCTTTCTTAACACCTTTATTATGAAGAGGCTGTATCAATAGTATTTGTAGAATATGATTTTTTTAGCAGTAGCATCATGTCACAGGTTCAAATCCAGAGGGGGGTAGGGTATGTATACCTTCGTAGACTTTACCAGTCAAATCGCTGGGCGGAGGCGGGTCCCTTGTCCCACAAACAAGGGGGTCTCATACACCAATTTGGTGTGCTGGCTTGGCCGTGACCTTAAAAATAGATTATTATTATTATTAACATAGGAATATTTACAAACAAAAGTTGAAGGAAGAAGGGCATATACAGTGGAAAACTGTATCCTCTTCCTCAGCGATACTAGAGCAGAAATAAAATCTGAATAAGCTGATGATCTGATTCTTTTGCTTCTCTAATCAAAAGAAAGATTTTTGCCAGCATACATACCTCTTCCCACCAGTTACAACAAAATGACTGAAAAAAACTGACCTCATTAGCAAAAATATACTTGCATCTTAACCTCCAGATAGTGTGTAAGGCAGTGGTTCTGAAGCAGTGTCAAATTTGTGAAAAAGCAGAGATTACTAGATACCTCTGGTCACTGTGGTAAATGTGCTGTTCTCCAATGCACCTTCCCTTGAAAAAAACTGTGCACTGATCCTGAATGTGCTGCTAGTAAATCCATGGCAAATCTGCAATCTTAAAATATATGATTCTCCAGTTTGCCACAAACTAAGGAAAGCCCATCTATTAGTCCTCTTTTTGCCAAGTGGGCTTTCGCTGGAAACCGTTCATAGATGACCAACCAAGCAAAGACCCGCAATTTGTAGCTAAGGTGAATAGACCATACAACGTGCAATCTGTGAATCCACCAATCCTCTGGATTAGAAGAAGTCCAGCGAGCAGTGAGAACAGGGTCAAGGGTATGCTTTTGGTGTAACTGTGAGTAAAGTTTTTTGGAGTCAAACTGCTGGCACACTTACCAAACACTGACCCCCAGTCTCTCTAATGAGGGCCCCACATATCAATGTTCAGCTTCAACAAGTCCTCTGGAGGAATCAGCCCAACAATGTCTTTCACGACTATCTTATCTGAGGAAAGAAGGGCCTTCTGTGGTGATAAGACTTGCCAGTCCTCGAAGCCTTGGCCGCAAAATCCCAAAGATTCCTCTAGGAGAAAATGCCCTTCCTACTCAACCTGCATGCTTGGAACCACGCAAGTTCGGCAATGCATTGGCACTGGTGTTCTCAGCCCCAAGCTGAGTGCTAAGCCAGATCCCATCCTGACCTACTACTCAAGAAATTCCACTTGACGAGTCTGGCAGCAAATTTCCAAGCCTCCCAAATGCTTTTGCATATGAAGGACCCATAAATCCTGAACAAGTGAGGGGATGAGATAATATCATACAAATCAAAAGATCTTGAAACCTTGAGCACATGTTGAGCAGAATAAATCCTGTGGCGCAAAAGAACCTGCCAAGGAGAACCCTCAAGCTTAGTCATCTGGTTCGTGTTTGTTTTCAAATTCGACAACATTGAAATTCGATAAAAAATTGCCAAGCTAAAATAGTCGGATAAAATTTGCCATTCAATTCGAATATATATACTTTTTAATTATATGACTTATATAAAATTATTATAATTATATAACTCACTTTTTTATGTATAATATAATGTATATAAAATAATGAATATATTACATATTAAGTTTCATAAATATATAAAATAATATATATAATTTTATGTTAAAAAATATATAAATATAATAATAACAACTTAACTTTATAATAACAAACAACAATATAAATATCACATGAAAATAAAATTAAAACTAGAACGAGAACTATGATATAAAATTACATTTGTCAAATCCGTCCTGTTATCGCACAATCTGTATTTGCCCAAAGCCCAAGGCAAGTGAGGTAAGATTGGCGTAACAAGGGGGTGACCTATCACTGTCACCTTAATAGGAAACCCCTTTTTGTTTAGGAGTATATCGAGATTACCCCAAGGGAGACGTCCCTAGTGACCTAAAGAGCTGATGAAACTAAGGCAAGGATGCAAGAATACCCTCCTCCCACTGGTTACTCAAGTCAAAAGGTTCTTTGGGTCTTTAAGAGATGAAGCAAAAGTGAAGATGAAGTGTACCTGCCCAGAATAAGACAACAAAGGAAAAATATGACAACTTTCAAGTACAAAATGATGTTAGTGCTTCATAAGACCATGAACCTTTGAAATATAAGCTAGCTGATATTAAATTTCCAGCAATATGAAAGTTTACAACAGCAATAAGTATTGTATAACAGCTGCAAAAAATATGCCTTGGAATTGCTTGAAAAGACAATGAAAAAGTAGCTTTAACTAGGCAGAATGATTAACCAATTGTCACAAGCATTTTTTGCAATGTCTAGCTAGCATTAAATGTCATTTTTGCAGAGAATTTGTTGCAGTTAGATGGCTGTAGCAATCTTTTGTAACAACAGCAAGTATTAGTGCTCAAAATTGCAAGAAAGTATCATGGAAACTTAACATTTATCAAGTAGATTGTTTAACAATTATCACAAACAATTTCTGAGTGAATTAAATGCAAGTTATGTAGGTGTATGCAGCAAATTAATGTAGATTAATATGGCTTTAGCAGTGATTTGCAATAGCAGCAAGTTAACTAGTGAATTAGTCTAGTTTAGAGTTAGTAGAAGTTAGCAAAACCTTCAAGAAAGAGAGTTTGAGTGTTTGTTTGATCAATCATTCACTAAAGCAAGTGGACTAGTGCCTTTATGGGGTAATGGGGTCCATAGGTGACGGCTTTCACTTGGAAGTAGTAACAACAATGATTATACTTGTCTAAGTGAAGAATGGATCTTAGAAGAGTTAGCACTTTAAGTCTTCCGGGATCCAAACGTTAAGGAGGTGAGCTACTAGAGAGTAGGCACTTCTAGGCCCTAGCGCCTTCCTCCTCCTTAGACTATTGAAAGATATTAAGAGCAACAATAACTAGACAATGCCTTCTAAAGTGCTAGTATTTTAGGGCTTTAGAAGTTTATCTAAGTCAAATCACTTTAGTAAAGTCTAACAAATGAAGAGCAAAGAAGTAGTATCTTAAGTCCTTTACTCCTAGGGTTTGTCAAGCAAGCAATTTCATAATCTTTAACATGAATAAGAAAATATATCATAACCATTCAAAATGAAATGAAAATTGCAGATTTACTTACTTCACCAAGAATAATCAAGCAATAAAACCCTAGATTGCCAAGTAATATCACCAAGAAATGATCCAAGTTGCAAATTTTAGCCTCCAAGACAAGTGTGCCTCCCTATTTCAGCCAATAACTCCCAAATAGGGCGCAAATTTCAGACCACTCCTTCTTGTGTGAGGAGTTATGATGATAAAATGAGAGTACTTTATCTCTATTTATACAAAACTTTGACCTTCAATTAAATTTAGGTCAAATAAAACGTCGACCTGCCCAATTTACATCAAAATTCAATTTTTACATAAATAAAACTAATTAACATCTAAAATCATCTCCAAGGGTGACGTCATGCCCTTCTAGGGTGATGTTGAGCCCCCAAGGTGGAACGTTGGGCTCCAGATGCAGAGCGTTTGGCCTCCAAAGGCCCTGGATGATGCCCACACATGCCAACCAACTCACAATTGCTCTCAAAATGCAAACCCTAGCTTTGGATGATGTCCAGGGTCATGATGGTGATGTCATGGGCTCTCAAAGGTCAACGTCCAGGTGGAAGAGCAAGATCCCCTTGGGTCTAGGTCTGCCAGGGTGTCTCCAAGGAACGCTCTTCTTTCTTCTTGGTGCAAATCTATGATGTCTTCTTGCCCCTGGCTGGGGTTACAACATCCATCTGTGGGCTTTCAGCCCCATGAAGGTCCGAGCTAGTCATTCCCTCACATGTACTTGTCCACCGAGCAAGGTCCTGCAACAACAACAAGTACGCCCTATAGGGGTTCATAAGTCATAGGGATCATAACATGTAAATCACATCCAATAATCAAATTACCCAAACATGTGCATCAAACCCCCTTTACCCAGACAAATGCTCAAAGACGTTATGCACTTTAACAAGTCAGGTTTGGAGAAGATCTCAACGTGTTCTATTGGACTAATCCTCCTTAAGTTTGGGGTGTTTCCCAGGTGAGAGCCAATCTAGGTCATGTAAGTGTATGAGGTGGCATGGGATAAGTGTTTGGGCATGGGGTGTAGTGATAATAGGGAAATGTAAGTCTTACCTATGGGTGCCTTTGTAGAGGGCGAGCTGCACTTTGTCATCGATGCCATTGTTTCCTAGCCCATTTACTGCCTTTTACTCTTAGCTTTTTTATCTTTTGATCTTTTTCTCTTTTGTGCTTCAAGGGAAGAGTTGAGGGACACTGTCCTGGCTTGGTGACCAGAGGTGACAACGTTATCCACAAACATTTAACGGAGATGAGAAGGCTGGCTCGTGATGAGACCCCCTTTCTCCTAGCTATGCCACCAAGGGCCACTACCCTAGTTTGGTGACCATATAGGTTGTAGTGTCACACCGCTACATGCCCATGGTCATAATAGGTCGGCTCGTGATGAGACCTCCTATCCACCAACTAGTACCTTGAGTGTTTATTTATCTATGGGTTCCCTTTTATTACTGAGAAGCTTTTTACTGCTTTCTTGGGAATCCTTGGGCAAAGCATCTCAAAGTTTTTAAAGGCTTTTAATTCTTGCCAGCTACTTTTACCCTATGGGCCTTTAGCCCCGTCTTCCCACAAGGCAAGGTACAACCCTTCCTAGTGTGGCCAATCCCAATGCCCGAACAAAGGTAGGGGGGATATGAGAGGAACAAATATGGAAAGTGGTAAGTATGGAGGGAACAAACGATGACCTTTCATAGACCCACCCAATGGCAATCCATCCTAAAGGGAGATCAACTTACTAGGGCACCATGTCACCCTTCTAGGTATGAACAAGTTTAAAAGCATAATTTCCAAGCAAACGCTATGAAATGAAGGAGAATTCAATGCAACATATTCAAGTGCTTTAAGAATCAGAGTGACACATACAATGATACCCAGACTCATTACCTCATGGAGCAAGACTTACTACTCTTCAGGACCAGGTTGGTGGGATGGATACTGCTTCTACTGATAAATGGGTTGCAATGAAGAAAAGAGGGGCCCTCCGGGGCCATGCTCAAGTCATTTGGCTCTCGGTACTCCATGTCTAGGACCCGTGGGCCTTGAGACATGATCTCCCTAGTTATCCCTAGGGTAGGGGATAACACGTCCATAGTTAATAAATTGTAAGGTCTCCGACCAACCAATTTGCTCCACCGGACCCAATTCATAGATATCTGTACATTGGCCAATACATAACCAAACCAGGGCATTCGTTTGTGATGTGAAAAGAGGCATCTTGGGAAGTTATCAACTATTATGAGATATGCTAGTGCGTAGAGCCATCCTAGTAATGGAAACCATTGTGGCCATACAAAGCGCCTGTAATCAAATTTTTGAAGTCTACCATATGATACAAAGAGCCAGAATGTTTGAGGGCATATTTGTAAGCAACGATTACTAAAAACACAGGAAAAATTAATTAATTAACATTGTCTCCATTGAATAAGATAAGATAAGATAAGATAATTTTATTAATGTCCAACGAATGACCACAAAGGTAGGTCAATGCGACTGAAGAGTACAACAAGTGTGGGTATAATGTGGGAGTGCAAAAGCATCTCCTAGATAATGTTGAGAATATCATAAAGAAAGAAACCCTAGGTCTAGTTACAACCAAGGAACAAGTATATATAGTAGTATCATATGTGCGGTGATACAAAGTGGGAGTGTCCATGGTGGGAGTTGGACAACTCATTACTAGCCGAGAGGGGAAAATCTGAAGGTGAATCCAGTGAGGTCAATGTCTTTTAGATATGATGATCGATGGTGAGGGGGCGATGGGGGTCGCGCTGGCTTATTGACGGAGTCTTTGAGTACCATAGGGGGGTCCAACTGTATGATCCTTGGGGGGATGTAGGAGCTAGGAGGCTCAGTTCTCCTACCATCCGAGGTCGAAGGAAAGAAGCTCTGAATAGATCTTTGATTGCTTTGCTGGGGTTGAGGGGTGGTTCGATGGGAAAGAGGTACCCTGTTCTAAACCTGTTTGAAGTTGAACCCTCTGTCATGATGAGGCTGCATGGTTAGGTGTATGGTCCTGCACCTTCGAACCGGTCTCAAACATGTCGGTCGATCTCTAGGGGGGGAGAATAGGCTCAAGGTCTCACCACTCTATGGTTTGAAGTACTATGGAACTCAGACTGTTGTTTGTTGCTTCGATCTGGTGGAAGGGCCTAGAAGTACGAGGTGATCCTCCTGGTTTGTCTCGGGTGGGGGGCAGTGTGCAAGAGTTGGGATCTATGATTGAGAATCTTCCTGATGAAAAGAGATCGACACCTCTTATCCGATATCGGAAGAAAGTAGAGAGGGAGTCCTCTGAGTCTCTGTAGAGGCAATAGTAACATCCTCAGATCTCATAGTAAATGGGGCACTGAAAAATGAGGTGTCTCTCTGTTTCTGGTTCCCGTAAGTGACACATCTGGCAGATCCTATCAGTGCGTGGGATATGGTGATCAGTCTCTATTTGGAGTCGATGAGAACCAACTCAGAGCTATCCCAAAGGGATCTTGAGTGAATGCATCCAATGTCTATACGTGTATGGGGGGTGGACAATGATACCATCCTGCAACTCCATGAAGTGCTCTAAGTAGAATGACATATTTGGGCCCAGTCTCATCGGGGGTGAGGTCTAGGTGACCTGAATATATAATTTGTATATGTCCTCTCTGATATCTTGGTTCACTATCTGTCTAGTTGGCAAGAGATGGGCCGGTGCATCTAAGGAGTACCTGAAGGGGGGAAGGCGCTCTGGGGAGATAGTCATTGACTAGAGATGTCGGGACGCCTCTAAAAACCATCCTTGTGTGCGGCTTGTGGAGTGATCCGAGGCAAGGGCCTTTGAGGAGAAAAATGCATGGTAGGGGTATTGTTCCCTCCTGGAATCAAAGTTCCTGAAAGATCTAACTCTGTGGATGAAGAAGATCAAGCGAAAGATAACCTCGAGGCAGAATGGTTGGACACTGAGCTCTGCCTGTATAATGGATTGTGGGATTGTATGTTTGCATCTGATGATGCATCGGAGAAGCAAGGTCTGGACTCTCTCTAACAGAGCCCAATCTGTTTGTATCAAACTCGGTCCCCAGATCTCCGATCCGTAGAGTATTGTGGGTCTGATAATCGCCTCCATGAGGTAAAGTTTGGACGAGATGTCCTGAAACTGACCCTCGAAACACCGTCTCTCGATGAGGGCTCGGGACCCATAAGTTTTGTTGAGTCGGGGTTGGAGGGCTTGCCGCATACCAAAACGAGGCCTCGTGAATTGGACCCCCAAGTAGGTGTAAGCTGTGCTGATCTCAATCTCTTCCCCTCTGAAGTAGAAGTGTAAGTCTATGAGAGTGTTTTGAAGCATTGAAGATCATGACCTTGGTTTTACCCAAGTTGACTGTCAATTGTCAGAGGTCACAAAAATTGGCTAGGGCATCAATCTGCCTTTGTAGGTCCTCAGGAATAGAGGCCAACAGGATCAGGTCATCAGTGAAAAGGAGCAAGGAGATCAACACCTAATGACGGAGACAACCATCACCATCCTGGATGCGGTCATGGAGGGAAGACTCTAGCTCATCAATGTAGATTTCAAAAAGAGTCGACAAGAGGGGGCATCCTTGTTTTACCCCAATGGTACTTTGAATGAAATCGGAGAGGCCATGAGCCAACCTAAGACGTTCCATAACTGACTCATACAATCTCATGATGGCTGCTAGGAGGGTCTCAGATATGTTGATGTCGCGAAGTCTCTAGAATATAGCCTCCCGTGGCACTGTATCAAACGCTTTTCGGAAGTCTACAAAATAACAATAAACCTTCGAAGAGCGATGACGAGCCTCCTCAATAATGGCTCTGAGTGTAAAAAAGTGATTGGTCGTCTGGTAATTTAGGCGGAAACTTGCCTGTCCTTTAGCTCTAAGATGGCGATGTTCCAAATCGTCAGATAGTTGTTGATGTAGCGTTGTGGCATAAAGTTTGGAGAATGTATGTCCCACCATGATAGTCCTGTAACTATTTGGATCAAAACTTCTCCCTGATTTGTGAATAGGGTGAATGATGTGTGTCGTCTAGGAGTGGGGGAACCCTGAACATACAATATGGTTAAATAAATCAACAATATATGAGTCAAGGGAACGAATGCCATGCATAAGGAATTCGGCTTGGAGGCCTTCTTCATCTGCTTCTCTGTTGGTGCTCATAGCTTTGGCTGCTCTTGTGATGTCTATCTTCGAGAAAAGATGGCAAGAAGAGGGCGGGGAATGGATGTGGGTGGGAGGTTTCCCTGGAATTTCGTAAAGGGAGGTTGTGTGGGAGGTTTCCCTGGAATTTCGTAAAGAGAGGTTGTGTGGGAGGTTTCCCTGGAATTTCGTAAAGGGAGGTTGTGTGGGAGAACATGGCTTGGGGGTCTAGGTTGGATGAGACGACACGATGTTTAGGGAAAAGGGTATGCCAAAAGGCCTTCAGAGAGTGACAGAGGGATGCACAAAGTTCACGCCTCCTCTGGGAGAGGAACATTCGTTTTTTGTGACGAAGGAGTTGACGATAGGTTTTACGGAGGCCGGGGGAGGATGAGGGGTCATGAGTGAGGGTGAAACGAAGCTGTTTGTGGAGGATTTTGCATTCATCGTCGAACCAACGATTCATGGGGCAGGAGCCAGGGGTGGGCTTATGGGTATTTTGACGAGAAGAGTGGGGATAGGAATCAAGAGCTACCGCCTTGAGAACCTTGGAGAGTATCTCATATTTGGTTGTGGTCGTGTCCAATGATTTGAAGTAGGAAATGGGGGGGAGCAACTCTTTGAGGCGGGTGGTGTATCTTACTGGGATGCCAACAAGAGACATAGAAAAAGTGTATCTTACTGGGTGGTGTATGATTAAGATCCTCCTGAATCTAACTGGGATGTCGACAAGAGACATAGAAAAAGTGTATAATTAAATGCATCGAATTTCGAATTTGATCCTTAAAATTCGATGAAGATGGTGACTTATCCCTCAAGGTATTCCATCACTCATTTGGAAGCAAGATTGCTTCCTTGTGAAGCAACATCAATAAGTCCCAAACCCTTATCATCCTTGGGTATAATACATACATCCTAGGGAACCATTGGTAGTCTTCTCTCCCACCAATACTTAGAAAGTTAGACCACAAATATGACTTGAGAATATGCTCCAATTGTCTAAACTGAATCTTACTGGGATGCCAAAAGAGACATAGAAAATGTGCAAGGCCTGGAGAATTCTTGAAGCAATAGTTAGCTTAGCTGCAAAGGGGAGAAAATGGGGGGGAGCAACTCTTTGAGGCGGGTGGTGTATCTTACTTGGATGCCAACAAGAGACATAGAAAAATGTATCTTACTGGGTGGTGTATGATTCAGATCCTCCTGAATCTTATTGGGATGCCAACAAGAGACATAGAAAAAGTGTATAATTCAATGCATCGAATTTCGAATTTGATCCTTAAAATTCGGTGAAGATGGTGACTTAGCCCTTAAGGTATTACATCACTCATTTGGAAGCAAGATTGCTTCCTTGTGAAGCAACATCAATAAGTCCCAAACCCCTATCATCCTTGGGTATAATACATACATCCTACGGAACCATTGGTAGTCTTCTCTCCCACCAATACTTAGAAAGTTAGACCACAAATATGACTTGAGAATATGCTCCAGTTGTCTGAATTGAATCTTACTGGGATGCTGACAAGAGACATAGAGAATGTGCGAGGCCTGGAGAATTCTTGAAGCAATAGTTAGCTTAGCTGCAAAGGGGAGATCCTTGAATTTTTCAGAAGTGAAGCTTGGTTTGAAGCTTTTGAAGACACCACTCCAACATAACCACAACTGAAACCCTATTCCAAATGGCGTCCCATGATAGCATAGCATCACACCTGGTTGGATGTAATTCCACATAGAGGGAAACTCATCTAAAGGTTAGCACAAGCCAACTAACCAAAAATTAGTGCTATGTTTACCGACAATTGCGCTTGAAGCAAGGCAAAAGAGGTGCAAACATCCCCTTTGTATGGTTAGCTTGGATTGTTAAGAGAGTCATCCGTTGATTGTTCACCATCTTTGAACCGTTAGGGAGAGAAATGCCCTTGATCTTCCTTGAACCTTGACAACCTTCAACAAACACCCTGTTACCCACTAAGTTGCACTAGGATGGACTTGCATTTGAGTTGCCAAAGATTGAACAAAGACTTGTTCAAAATTAGAGTTCAGAATTCCAACGGGCCATCATGGCCCCTTTTTCTCCTTCTTCTTTACCACATTTCCATACCCCCATGGGGAATTGTAATAAGATGAGCTAGCATGATGAACTTTGTAAAAGGCTTATGTCTAAGACTTGGTCATTAGTAGATTACTTTGTAGTGTTTTTTTTTTACTTTTTAATTATATTTTGTTGCCTTAGTAGCGAGTTATAATTTTTAATTTTTTTCACTCAATTACCTCCAAAGTTGGAGTATGTCCAAGTGGCTAGGCCTTAGTATGTTGTCTAAGTCTAGTGTCTAATGTATATTACCATGCTAGTCATCATTTTTGAGTCATATGGAAATTGTGCGAAGTCCCCCTTAGGAATTTTTAATGTTTTCTGCAATTAAAAAAATTTCCCACAAAACGAGATATTTTAATAGTAATTAGTGAATAAGTTAAAAAAGTGGTACTAGGAGGCATCATATGCCTTGGGGGTATTCATTTTCTTGCTTAGAATATCCACTTTACCTATGTATTCACTTTGTGAGTGAAAATAGTGATTTTAAATCACTAAAAATCAATTTTACTCACAAAAAGTCAATAAAAGACAAATAAAAGACAAAAAATCAGCAAATGCTATTTTTTGGGAAACATGTCAGGGACATGTTTTGAGTCAACTCACCCTCTCTTTGAGTTAACTAAGCTTTGTTGGCACATAAGAGGGAGTCTTGGGTGAGTTCTTAGTTGAGTTGGCTTGAATTGATGGAGTTATCCAAGAGAGATGCGCCCCTCTTGTGGAGATGTGGTGTATTCTTGAGGGCTGCCCACCTCTTGAGAGGTGGTGCCCTCCCTCTCTCTCTCACACTCATATGTGGCGCCCTCTTGGGATGTGTTGAGAGGTGGCAGCCACATCTCTCCCACTTGTCACATTTTTCCTTCCAAGTGGTGCGCTCTCCCTCCTTGGGAAGTGCGCCCCTCTTCCTATTTAAACAAGTCTCTCTCCCTTTGTCAAGCTAGTTGGAGCTTGGGGAAAGTATGCTTGTGTTGTAATGCTACTATTGTAAACTATCTTGAGAATTGAATAAATAAAGACTTTGGAGGTCAATTGTGGATGGTGTTCATAGTGTGCATGGTAATTGCTCACGTGTATTTGAGGTAATTGTAGACTAGTTTTTCTTGCTTTCTAAATTCTTAACATGTCCCTTGGATGTAAGATCTATTTGAACTAGTTTGTTTATATATGATCTTGTTATCCTTCATATTTGCAAATATAGATTTCATGCTTATTTATGCTAATATGCATGTTTTCTAGTTTTCATTTGTAGGGAAATTACATGCTTAACGAAACTTGTTGGCAAGAATTGTATTAATTTACAGGTTCTCAAGCTTGGAGAGGTGAATCTTTGGAATGCAACTCTTCACCCATCTTCAAGATATTTTGGAGCAAGAATCCCTCAACCATTTCTCAAAGGACCCCATAGCCCAAGGATTCAAATCTTGAGCAAAATTCTTTTCCTCAAATTTTTATAAACAAATCTTTTTTAGTTACTTTCATACATGCAAGGCTTAAGTTTATCATTTCAAAGTTAGATCTAAAGCATAGTTTTAAAACTTAGAACCGGCATTGGAACTGGTCAAGGGTCCAACCTGAACCGGAACCGGAATTGGTAATGAACCGGTTGAACCGGTTTCAATGAACTGGTTTTTAAAAAAATACATAAAATATTTAAATTTTAACGAAAAAAATATATTTTTTAAGATTTTAAATCATGTTTCCAAAGCATTAGAGACAATTAGAGATAGCATATCAAAAGTATACTCATGCATATATCAAAACGACACCAAGTGCAATACATATCTAGAGATCGAAACATAAATACATAATCAAGGAGGCTCTAAATGGCCTCTACAACATCAAATAACATACTAAGTTAGAGTCACTGATACTAGAGGTGGGAATGCCAATGACAAATACAAAACAACCTTAGGGTAGATACTAGAACCGTAGATGGAGGAATCTCATAGCTAATGAGTCGTGACTGTTAGTAGTCCTCCATGTCATAATCATCAAGATTGGCATCACTACCACTGCTCTCTCCTCCATCTTCCTGCTCCTCCCCTATATCCAATGCAATCCGTGCATTTGTTGATGTGAACTCTGGAGGATGACCCTTCAAGAGGATCACCATCATCAAAAGTGACCGGCTCTAGCACTAGTTCATTAAGATCCAAGTTGGCTAATGACAACTCAACACTGTTGTTCAAACCCATATCATCAGAAAACACATCCCACATCTTTGTCTTTCCCTTCGACCACTCTTCTCTTTGCTTGTATATAAGGAGGTTGGTGTGCACATACACTATTAAGTCACATGACACGACGACAAAGAGAAGAGTTCAATAGAA
>ML792256.1:90387-123640 GCA_009831015.1 Picea engelmannii | reverse complement strand
CCTTCACTATAGCTTTCTCAGGGTTATCACCTGTGACCTGAAACAAGGTCAACAAAACAACAAGCAAGAATAATATCCTTTTGATAATAATAGATAAAGCAATAGCACGAATAATCATCACAATAGCTCCTTTAGAGCTATCACTCGTGGCTTGTCTGAAGAAACGATCAAAAGTAAGAGATACACTACGAAATGAGGTCAACACTCTTATAGTGTTGTGATTGAACATTCCTCCATGGCAACCTGGAACTACCACATGAGGTTTCTCCTAGAGGAGGTGTTAGTTGTATTAGGCAAATGATTACATTAAGTATTTACTTCTATATGCTCACATGCTACCAAGTATAATACTTTACAAAGGCTGCTATCTCAACTATAGTGGTTACTTGTAAAGGGGTAGTCATCAACTTGTCATGTGTACCTTTGAATCTTATCAACTTGATTAATCAAACCTGGAGCCTTGTCCTCAAGAATGAGTGTGCTTTTTCTTCCAAGTCTCCTTCACTCAAGATGACGAATGCTTTCTTCAACCTGTCTTCTGTACTAAGACAATATGTTATCTTGATAGAAGGTTGGGTTAGAGGATAAACTCTATGATCTCAACTTTTAATCCATCTAATACCTTGACTCAGATTTTGATCAAAGGTTAGAGTGATGGTCATAGCTACAACATGCAACACTGATCAAAATAATGTCATAACAAATAGATGCATATCAGAATAATCACACTTGGGTTGCATTATTCCTCTGAATGTCTTGGATCTTGAGATCCTTCTGGATCTATGGCAAGAGATCCCTTTTCTTGCAAATACCCTTTAAAGCTTAACCGTTTAAACATGTGTGAGTACAAATCTCTGACGACACTTGCAGGTAGAGGCACCATTTGGTAGCAGCGGTAATGATCACCAACTCTTAAGAACTTCAAGGGTGACTGCAACTGGTACTACGACTGCAACTGCAACTGCAATTGATACTGCAACTGGTTCTGAGACTGCAATTGCAACTGCAACTTAGGGTTTTATGAGGAAACCCTAATTTTTCAAACTTCAAATTTTGGAATTCTGATCCAGGGGATAGATGCGCTGAGCTGAGGCGAGTAAGCTAGTGCAGTCAGCTTTCTGAAAATCCAACTTTTACCCCTTCAAATGTGATCAACAGATTTTTGGATTGGTGCTTCTGGTTTTCTGGTACTTTTGGTACTCTGGTTTTCTGGTACTTTTGGTTCTTTGTGAAACTAGGGTTTCACTTTTCGGGAGATCTAGCCACTGAAAAGTTGCGTTGAGGATGCCAAAGTGATCCTTGAGGAAGGGCACACTTTTCTAGATGGTTTTGGGGCTGAAATACTTCATCAACAAAAAGCCCTAATTTGCATGTACGACAACAATGACGTTTTTCACTTTCACTTGTGAAAGATGCTCTCTTCAACTTAGCTCTGATACCATGTTAAGGTTTAAGCTATTATCAGATTTCTTTGCAATTCACTAGATAACAATAGCACAAGATAGGATCATTGAGAAATACGCAATCACAAGAGACACATCATTTATCCTGGGAAACCCTCATGGGGGAGAAAACCCAGCAAAACTTAGATAGCCAATACAATGCCAAGAGATAACTCAAACAAATACAGAAAGTCCTCTCCCAAGAATGTGCCTCTCTCTCTCTCTCTTCTCCAACTGCAGCTCTGAAACTTGCTCCTCAAAATGAACAAGTGAGTGTATTTCTAAGTGAGGCGCTAGCTTCCTTATTTATACAACTCTGGCACGTGTGGAGGTGTCTTTTCACTGGCAGGGCCGACTTCTCAATCTGGGTGGTTATAACCATCTTTAATATATTCTGGGGCCTCTTTAATATAGTCTGGGGCTGACTTCTTATTCTGCCTATTACAATTATGTTTTGACCAATCCACAAAAGGGGATTTAGTCTTTTACAATAGCCGACATGATCAATCTACAATAGGGGATTGATATAATGAATAATACAACAATAATAATTAGAATACACTTTGCAGTTACATTATTTCAACAACAATCATGCCATAACCTCTCAAACGTGGGCTGAATCTCTCTCCCACTCACGCTGGATAAGAAAGTCTCCCATGAAGAAGGAAGACCATCAAATATGGCCTGCACCAAGTCATCATCATCCACAGTCACACCTGTGACCAAGAGCTGATCTCTGATTTGGGCTATCCTGGAACAAAAAGATGCAACTGATTCACCTTTCTCCATCTTCAAATACTTAAGCTTGTGCTTAAGTGTCCTCTTCTGACTTGGTGCCTTTTTCTCATACAGATTTACCAAGGTATCCATACATTCCTTAGCAGTCACTAATGAAGTAATTGCTGGCATTATACTGTTTTTGACTGAGTCAAAGATAATTCACTTGGCCTTTGCTTGATTCTTCTTGAATGCCGCTCTTCCTGCATTAGAGGTGGGTTCCTCCATCATTGAGGTCACATACTGCTCAAGAGCATGCTCCTGCAAGATATTCATTATCCCGAGCTTCCACACATTGAAGTTGGAAGCTCCTTCAAGCCTATCCTCGGCCCTGACAGAAATGGAGGATGTCATGGAGCTTACACTGGAAACTGATCAATCTCCCTTGGATCTATGTGTACCTTGTTGCTGCACTTCAACATGCTCTTTCACACCCTTAGATCTGATACCATGTTAAGTTATTGAGCTTGATTTAATATGCAGATTATTTATTTAATTTCTTCAACACTTTAAATAAAACTTGATCTTTCAATCAGCGAAAGATGGACACTTGAAATGATGAACAGTAGTAGAAGAAGTAGTCAAATAGAATCTCACACATGCACAAGAATTTACCCTGGAGAAACCCAAGAAGGGAGAAAACTCCAACAATCAATCTTCCTTTATTTGCAAATAATATGTAAGATCATATACAATAAACCACCATGAAAAATACTTGACTGTATGACCAGCAAACAACGAAATGCTTCTCTGTCCGTTACTACTGTTATAAACCAACACTACTAGCAAAAATCCTTTGCTGCCCTTTTACACAGTAAATTATACTTTGCTGCCTTTGCAACTGTGCATATCAGCTGCAATAAATTAACTCCAGTGCTGCCCTTTCTCACTGTGAGAATAATAGACAACAGACTCATACGCTGCCCACTCTCGTTCACTTGCAAAACAGTCTCCTTCCCTCCACTCTTGCGCTGCATAACAAGTGAGTGATGAAGAGGGGTCGAACTCTGTATATAATAGGCGCAAGAGGGAGAGAAGAGTGAACTCGAATTAGGAATAGAATGCATATGTTTACAACTCGCCTTTAGACTGGACTTCACAACTCAACTTGAATTGTAACTTGACTTTGCATGGCATGACAACTCGTCCTTGAGACTTGATGTTGCATGGCATGAAAACTTGCCCCTGCAACTGGACTTGAGACTCGAAATATGACATGCAGCTTGACTTACCAACTTGACATGCAACTCGACATGCAACTTGACATGCACTAAAGCCCTAAAATGAGGAGACTCAAGATGAGAAACATTAAGCTTGAAGCAGGAGGATGCAGGAGAGTCATCCTGTTGAGCTAGAGAGATGGTGGACTGAATTGACAAATGATCAGAGCTTGTAGTCTTTATAAACACATCCACAGGTCAAAGTTTACTAGAAAAGACAATACCACTTCGAGGTCCATAAAACCAATCCAATCTCACGTGAAGTTGTTTGTTGCCCTACCTAAAGTTACACCAAGTGAACCATCCCCCATAGTCCATGATCTTCTTTTTCTAGTTAGGGTTAAAAACTTGTAAAGAAGTGTTGTGTCTAGTCCATGAGTCATGACCATGTCTTAGCACCAAAAATAACGCTTTTGGCATTGCCATCCCTTTTGCTAGACCACTCAACCATGTTGAAATCACTCCCAAGTGTCTACTCTGCAGTCGGAAGAGAAGAGACCATCTAGTCCCAAAGTGCACATTTCTCAATGCTAGAGTTTTGGACATAGACAAAACAAAATCCTAGAATTCTATCTTGTAGCAGTCAATGTTATCCATACACTTGTTGTCAAGATATGTACCTTGATCAACCATACAACTCTGCAGGTAATGGCAGATGGCGAAAACCACACCTCTACTCTTGTGGGAATGATACATGGCCCAAAAAGGCTCATTCCCACATTCACTCTACAATGTAACTCAAAACCAACTAGCTGAATTAATTTCTTGCTAGAAGACCACATCTGGTTTGGACTTCTTCAATGTACCATTGATAAACTGCTTGTGACTTGGGATAGTCTTCCCTTGGGCATTCTAGGTTCTGGCTTCCTTGGGTGTACTCTTTATTATTGTTCAAGAAAAAAATGAAGTCACCTTCAAGGTTAGGTGGAAGTGTACCATTCGCTATAGAATGTTCTTTGAGAGGCCTGTTTGCAGTGTCATTGAGTTTCAAAAGTGGATTTGAGCCACGTTGGGGTTATTGGTGTTGGATATGTTTTCATGCATGTCTTGATCCATCTGTATGCAATGAATTTGGGTCTCCACATCCATAATCTCCTTCCTTTGGCTCTCAGAGTAGAATCATGATCAACAATAGGTTGTGTCTTTGTAATTGAGAATGGATGAACATGTAAGGTGAGTCAAGCATTGAGAGAGCCAACCACATTCTTCTTCGAATCAACAATAACCAATGAAAGACTATTGAGTAGGGTTGCCTTTGTTGGAATGGCTCTTCTTGGAATAAAACTGCTTCTCATGTTGAATTTTTAATGGTTAGCTCATGCATGTAGTTTATTTCTATTTAGCATTTACTTGAACCATAACTACTGCAACAACACTACACTAGCTGCAGTAAACTAAGATCACAAGAAGAATAACCATGCACAAGAACACAAGAGTTTATCTTGGGAAAACCCTTCTCAATCAAGGGAAAAACCCAACAATCCTTTGCTATAGAGTCAAGAGAAGATCCCCCACACCATGAACCCTAGAGCACACAAGAGGGTGCTCTATGACTGAGAAAACTAGTGCCTAAGAGAAGTGCGCACTTCTGATTTCAGACCTCCAACTTCAGACCATGCGTTGAGTGTGTGAGAGATGATCTACAATGGAGATCTATCTCTTATTTATACAATACCTAGCTCAACGAATAGTCAAGACACTTGGCACAATAGGGTCGACTTGTACAACTAAATAGTTTAATTAATCTTTGACACAATATTAATTATCTTTACATGGTGGGGCCGACTTGTACCCTTTACAACACAATTAGGGTTTTACCAAAGTCTTACTCTCTGACAATATAGCAAGGGATCTCACACATCCTCTAGTGCTCAACCACTAGGGACACGTCCACCCGTGCTCAACCACAGGGACGTCACTCTCAACAGATTAACTCAACTAAGTCCATAGGAGTACCATCTGGAGAGCCATCTCAAGTCGACTCAACTAAGTCCATAGGAGTCAGACAAGAGACCATCTCAAGTCGTCTCAACTCAGTCCAGAGGAGCACGACAAGAGACCACACGTCATCTCAACTCAGTCCAGAGGAGTATGACACACCCATCACATGGGCTCTCCCACAGATCGTCTCAACTCAGTTTAGAGGAGAACAACCTGGAGAGTTGTCTCATGAAGCTACAATCAACAACATCTCAGACTAGGGGTTGATGGAGGCATGACCTCGATTGAATACTAGGTCGCCCAACTTTGGGCAATTGGGGTGAAGGGTCTTGATGGGCACAATGGGTGCTCTTCACCTTACTTTATGTGTTCTTTCCTTAAGTCGTCATCTCTCAAGTATGCAAGTATTAGAGAGGACATGCATTAATCTTTCAACCATGCATTTTTTTCAAAAGTGCCTTGATTAAATTCAAGACAAGTTTTACAATTGGTATTTAGAGGTTCAGGCCCACAAGCGGTGCCTTTGTATAGGCAAAATGGCACTTGGGACCTGCATTATTGGAACATCCTCAGATCAGCCTCAGAAACATGCTGGAACAGCCTCCAAAATCGCCCTAACTCTGCCTCAAACTCGCTGAAAAGATCAGATATGCCTCAGAAAATTCCCTTGACTCAGATCAGATATGCCTCAGAAAATTCCCTTGACTCAGATCAGATATGCCTCAGATATACCTCAGATAGAAGTTACCTTTTTGTTTGTTATAAAATGAGGTGAATCCTCATATTTATTCTAATTTATCTCCTTAAAATAGGGCCGACCTTAACCAACAAACCTAATTTAAATCTTTTAAAATTAATTTTCAATAGGGCCGACTTGACCAATAATTTTAATTTTGATTTTTGCTAATTAATCCATTGGGGCCGACTTGTTCAAAAGAAAAGTCAACTTAACTTTGATCTTTATTTCAGATAGGGCGGACTCATGTGATGGGGCAAGTTCGCATGAGTGTCTTTAAGAGGGCATATCTCCTCAATCGTGAGGAACCCCGTAGCGTGCCACCTATGGTTGGAAATGGCTTGACGACGACTATCAATCCATGGAGGTTTTGCATGCAATTGCAATGCCCTTCATACTCTTTTTCTTCAATCAACTGCGGGGCTTCTTCACCATTCATTCGGGCTTCCTTTCCTCTCTTCCGGGTATTTCCTATCGTATGTTAAAAGCGTTCATGTCAAAGCTCCTTCAAGGCTCTTCAAGTAGCCACATCTTCATTACTAATAGGGGTTTCAAGGAGAATGCTTTGCCTTCTCTTCTTCACTGCTTCCAGGGAGGATGTGTTCTTCATGCTGATTACCAACAACTGACTTTGACATCAATGACAACACCATTCAACACACATTGTAGTTAATTATGTTTTGTTTTTGCATTGTCCTTTGTAATCAGTTTGTAAGATTTTATTCTTGCAAACACGAAGCAATAAATACTTGGAATCCTTGACTGGAAAGTCCTCTACTTTCTATAGGTGTTACTTTTGAAATATGCTCTGTTTTGAGGAAGCCCAAAAATTCAGAGATTGTATTTGCTGCTAGCTTTGGCGCAACACATCTTTATATATATAATACAAATTCAGTTCTGGTTAAAAAAAACATGTTACCATCTTCACCGTTGAACACTGACTCCTTCGACTGTAATAATGTGATTTTAAGAAGGGCATTTGAGGACATGATTTAGAAATGTTTGTATAATCTGAGATGTGAGATTCCTCTTTGAGAGAAAAATCTTGGCCATGATTTTAATGCGAAATGTTTTGGTACAAGTAGTGTTACTGCCACTATTGGTGTCTGTAGTTCGCTGGGGATAGGATTACTTCCATCTGGATCCTTCCAAGCTTCGTTCTAAAATTTCTTGTTTGCAATGTTTCTGGAAATAAGAAAAGTGAGTAATACTTGAAACTGATACTATATCCTATAGTATGATATTACCCCACCTCTAGGAGATCATAGGGTTAGACCCACAGCATATAGGGTACTACCTCACTGGGTCCCGTTTGAACAGCCAGATTTTGATGTTAGGAGAGGCAATTCATTCTCACTCTATAGCTTTTCCCAAGCTTGTACAGCTAGGCTCCCTCCCTGAGCCCTCAGCCTTGGGTACTCACCAGAGGACGTGATCAGGGTTTGGATTGGTCCCTTCATAGTGATAGATGGAGACAAGGATATCTGTCTATTTTCCTCCTCTACTTCTACCCTTATATCCATTTATGAAGCTGATGTTGAGCTAGGGCCTCACTCCTCTTAATGTTTTCTTACTTTGTTGTACTGGATCCTTCTTCTTTCTACACTATTGTTAGTTAGATCTTTCCTCTTTATCAAATTTTTTAGTGTCCAGGAGTGTTCTAGATACTCCGATTGTCTATTGATGACTATTTGTACTCTCTATTCTTGTTGACCTGTCTTGGTCAGTTGTTGGACATTAATAAAATTATCTTATCTTATCTTTATATGATATCAGAGAACTTGATGGTTCTTTTTTCATTTGCAACAGATCATGGTAGCAACTTCCTTTATAGATAAGATTCAGTCATTAAGCATTAACCCATTATTTAACTTTTATTCTGTGTATAATTGCACTGAGAGAAGCGAGGTGCGCTCTACAACCCAGGTAGAAGTGATGTTGTCATGTCGGTCCACATGTAATGCTAATAAATTAAAATTGAAA
Organism: Picea engelmannii; assembly: GCA_009831015.1. Lineage (NCBI taxonomy): Eukaryota > Viridiplantae > Streptophyta > Pinopsida > Pinales > Pinaceae > Picea > Picea engelmannii. The sequence continues at coordinate 115,541 of ML792256.1, read as the reverse complement.
AGAATTGATGTCCACCATCTAATATGGAGAAAAAAAGAAAAAAGGCTGGTGTAAAAAGTAAACTAGCATAGAATGATAGATACATCTTAACCCTGGATTTTTTAAGTAGGGAGACGTTTGCATGTGGGTTTATTTTTGATCCCCCTATCAGTGCTTAATATCTCTAGGGTTAAGGTGGATCTATGCTAGTATAGAAAAGATTTGTGGATGCAACCAAAGTGAACTTCCTAAAGACATCAGGAATAAGGACGTACAATGTAGAAAAACATGCAAGTTAGCAAATCGTTTCCAAGTGACTATAGTACAGTTGCTTCTTCTTGGTTAAGGATTAGATTATAGTATAATTTGATTCCATTTTTGATGGCCAACCCAAATCCTTGGCATGAGGTTTTGGTAAATCTCAGGAAAATTATCTAAAATTTTATGTTATAAGAGGTTAATGAACTGGAAAATAGTAAAATACATAAAAGTATAGAAGACTACAGGGTAAAAGAAAGTGGATTTAAGCAAAGAAAGATGAAAGAAACTTTTGTTACCTATATTCTGAAATTTTGTTGACTTACATATCCCATTGGGTTTCACAATAGTTCTATCATATTGCTATGTTTCAGGGAAGTCCACCCTGAGGCATTGGATACATGTATTGGAGTTTTGGAAATGTTTCTTTGTACGAAATGTCTCTGAAAACATGGCTGCAATGCTTCAGTGGCAATGTTATCAGAACCAGACCGATCATCGAATCGGTCGACCCCAGAAACCAGATCCTGATCAAAATTGAAGAAAAACTGGAAACAAACCCAAACCAGTTGACCTAAAAATTCATAAAATATTCAAATTTTGAAAAAAAAAATCATGTGCATCCATGTGAATCGAAACCATTATACACACATATGCAAAGTTTCTCATGTATATAGCAAGGGTGTATATAACGAAAATAGCACCGAGTGCAATTCATATTTGAATGAAAATACATCAACAAAGAGGCTCTAAATGGCCTATAGAGTCCAAAAATAAGCATAGTACTAATTAATAACTATAGTTGAGACTCTAGACTGTACAATCTAATCATATAAGAGAATCATCTAAATTCTCATCATCTACATGATTCCGGCTTGATTCTCCTAGCCCTGAAGGTACCTGTCCAACAATAATGTTCAGATCCTCTCGCTATGGAAATGGGTCCAAATTGCTAAAATGAATTGTGTGAGTGAAATGGAGGGTGGGAACCTCTTTAAATAGCATTAGCAGGGGCTTAGGGTTAGGTTTAGTGTAGTACCGTTTTTATTTTTATTTTGGTGAGATGGTTCTTCCAGATCCATCGCATATATTTTTATAAATCAACGTTTCAGACCAAACCAATGTGGTCCATAATTGATTTAAAAAAATGAGTTTTAAGTGGTCCCCTTGTTGACTGTATCGTTCCGTATGAAACCAGCCATTTCCGGTTCGGAACTGGACTGGTACGGCATCAAAACCGGTGAGACCGGCTGGTTTTGATAACAATGTTCAGTGGTGTTTCAGACTTTTGAAATGCTGTGTCAACTGTTTCTGCTGGTGTTTCGGTCACTAAAAAAAATAAACATCAATTAAAAAAAGAACATTCCAAATCGTATCCTAGCTGTATCATATTGTGATTTTCTTAAAAAAGTGTTCTATCTGTATCCATATCTGTGCAACTTAGCTTTATTGTGCTGTTCACATTTTGTATGTTTTCCTTGAGATGATTTATTGCTCATTTATTCTTTTTGGTGTCTTGCAGATGGGGTCAAGTGTTTATACTAGATGCTCTTTCAAAGTACAAGGCAAGTGATGCCCGAGATGCAGAGAACATTGTCGAACGTGTAACTCCTCGTCTTCAGCATGCCAACTGTGCAGTTGTACTTTCGGCTGTGAAGGTAATTTTTTCCTAAGTCTGATTCTGTCTGATAATGCCTATTGTTTACAGTGCTTGGAGATCTTTTCTCTCAGCAATTGAGATATTTAAGCTTCATATAGTTTGAAATAATCAATAATTAAGGGCTGCAAAATATTGCTATGCCCACTGAAGACACAAAAGGAAATGTTCCCTCCCTTCTGAAACTTTGGAAATATTTGGGAGATGAAGTGCAGATATTACACACGGCTCTAAGAGGATGACATCATTTTGATCACTGTATTCTGAAACTTGACTTTTCTTTATATGCAACTGGAAGTCTGAATTAGCACTTTATTACAATGATTCAGAATCATTTGCTGCTATCTATATTGATAGCCTGCACTGATGCCATGGAGTCTAGCCCATTTTTAATGTCTTTGAATAATGCCAATGTAAATAATATTTTATTTTTTGCAGGTGATTCTGCAGCAAATGGAGCTCATTACAAGTACTGATGTTGTTAGAAACCTCTGTAAGAAAATGGCACCTCCATTAGTTACTCTCTTGTCAGCAGAGCCTGAGATCCAATATGTTGCTTTAAGGAATATAAACCTTATTGTACAACGGCGGCCTACTATTCTTGCACATGAAATCAAGGTGCATAGGTTCACTAATATTAGTTATTTGTTACTGAAAATATGATATATTTCTAGGATCAGTCTTTGTTGTCACACTTCTCACTAAAGAGTCTTATTTTCGTTTTTTATGAATATTGCTTCCCCACATGATGCAAATATAGCAACTTGACTTGTTTGCAGGTGTTTTTTTGCAAGTACAACGATCCAATTTATGTGAAGATGGAAAAGTTAGAAATTATGATAAAACTTGCTTCAGATCGCAATATTGATCAGGTGTGAAGAAATTCTCTCCTCCTGATGTTACTTGTGAGTGAGCTTGGTAAATATGAAAACTAGATTAAGGGGAAAATGTTTTCATGTGCCTAGCATACTAGTGATTTAGTTGCTGAGAAATAATAATTTGAATATCTATTTTATATTGAAAGATTTTCAGTCATGACTCATGAACTCTGGAAGACTTAGATACATGGAAAACGTCTGCAATTACCAATCATTCAAGCAATTTGGTGGCAGAGAGGTAACAATGTTATATTAAAGTACTTGTTTTATAATAAAAAAGTATTCTTAATATGAGAAGGTATTCATCCTGGACTATGGAAAATCGAGGTATTATTTTGGGAAGTACTTCAAGACAAATACCCTAAGGGGCTGCACCACAAGGAACAGACTTCCTTTAGCTTAGAAGCCAGGTATGAGGGGTATCTATTCTGCCTAAGTTGCCTGGAACTTGCGCCCATCTTCATCCCTTTTAAATTCATACCGTTCAGGTGGTGTAGTATGCAATGGGAATGGAACCTTGGTGGACGAGTTGACACTCCATTCTCCTCAGCAAAGAATGAAGACCCTGTTGGCAAGAAGAACATGTTTCCAAATTTCCAGCACTTTTGGAAGGTGGCCATTTTCTGTTTTTGGTTAGGAAAACTCTGAGGGCATTTTTGCATTGATCCCATAATTCTATTGTAGATTAACATGTATTTTTATCTCTACATTAATGTCGATAACTAAATGCACTTGTTTGAGTTGTAGCTGTCAAAGGAATCAGCTAGTGTTGATGGTTTTAAAATCATAAAGGATGTTTCTCCAAGGGCTAGAAGTAGATGTTGAGTAGATCCTCCAATGCTTCCAAACTGGAAACGTAGCCTAAGTGGATTTGGATCCTAGAGCCTCCATAGCTAGATCCAGTAACATAGTCTGAGTTGGAAGGAAATGAATCTGGATTCAGATACAAAGCTGCCATACTTTTGGAAAATCAAGATCTAGTTTGACTCCTGGTAAGGGTTGATGGGTTCAGCGGCAAGGGATGGTGGGGATGAAAGTCCGTGACTAGTTTCCGTAGGGTGAGGCATACCAGTCTATGCCTCTTTCCAGATTATGCCTATTTAGTATTTAGGCTGAGTTTAAAATTCTAGAAAAACTATTCAGAGAATATTTATCATTGGAAAGTTTTGCTAAAATTTAGTCCAAGATACTTATGGTCCATGTACCTTCTTGTCCATATCTTCATTCCCAACTTTGTAGCTGTCTTTCTAGAAGAAGAGACGCCTCTTGGCCATTCTATCTCCTTCTTTGTTATTTTCCCTTTATATATGCTGAATGGATATGTCATCAAATTTCATATTAGGATGAATCGCTTTGTTCACCAGAGTTATAAGAGCTAATTGCTTACCTGTGATTTACCTGATAGCCGTTGACATGCCAATTGTGAATTGCCAGAGACTCGAAGTCTTTTTGATATTACTCTCCAGTGCGATGGTCAATTGTATTATCACTGCCTGGATCTCGGCTTAGTTTTTTGTGCAGAGCCCCATGCCAAATTCAAAATATATTATGTGGTCTTCTGTGATATAGATCACAACTCCAGCCTCCCCTGGCCCAGGATTGTCTGTGGCAGCACCATCAAAGAAACAGTTTGTCTGAGAGAAACCCATAGTGAACTGAGGAACTATCAGAGGATTTCGGAGCAATGAAGATTCTGGTAAATGCTTCAAAACCTGTTTTAACTTGCAATAGACTTCTAGAGGGGGTTTGATTTCATCTTTGATTATCCTATCATTCATTTGTATCCAAATTGACTACATGTAGAAAAAAGGAAGGGTTAGAACGTCATCCCTGTCTTTATATTCCTTATACCAATCCTCTATAACATCCTCCCTTTGAGTTCCTTCACATTCCTTTAACCTGAAGACATATCCTTTCATCCAAGTAACACTTCTAGACCATATTGACATTGTCCGAATAAATGATGTGCTATTTCCTAATTCTCTCAGCAGAGTAGACATAACCCGGACCTTTGAATTGCCTCTTTTTGTTGTTGATGTTTGTGGCATCAGACATGTACTTCCGCACAGGTCTAAGTGTCTAGACGTGTGGAAGTCGTCCAAAGCCTTCTACCTTAGTAATTTACTTTAATTATATGAATTATTAACGTAAAGTGCTTTTATTAATTAGTTGAGTTGATTTCATGAAATGCTAAAGTTATCAACATTATTTAATTAAATATTAGACATTGATCTCAAGTGAGGTGGGATTTAATCTCAGTCATCAATCACTTTGGAGATTAGGTTTAGGTCATAACTCAATATTATAAAAGCAAGGCTAGGGTAAAGGAGAAAGAGAATCTTGGGAGCAAAGGACTTTTGCTCAAGGGTTGAGTCACGAAGGACTGTGATTCAAGGAGATCTCAGATAAGTGGAGAAGGACTTTCATCCAGAGATTAGTACAGGTTAAGGAGAAGAGAGAACATGGGCAGTCACAAGGAGTTCCAACTGAATTCGGAGCCACAACAACAATACGACGATGTATGCACTTCACAACTAGGACATGCACATGTGTACACAAGATTTAGTGAGGAGAAGCACGTATGTACGTAGGCTTCAGTAAGGAAAGGCACGTACATGTCAAAGACTTGATTGTACGTGATCATACAACCAAGTAGGAGTTTCTAAGGTTTGCAGGTGTTGTCTAAAGTTTTTTGTATTTCTCTGTGGGCCGTTTTCCCACTAAGGGAGCCCTTGTAAGCTTTGAATTTATTTGAATGATAAGCTTAGTTGATGGGCATAATATTTTTGTGTATTGTGTATGAAATTTTGGTTTCCAGTATTGCTTCCGCTATTTATTTGAGTTGATTATTCCAGCAAGTGTATTTTGTTTTCTTAGCTGCTAATTTGATTTACAACAAGGAAATCACTAGATAAAAATATACCTCGGTGTCGAGATTAGAAAATCAAAATGGTATTAGAGCTATACCTCGGTGTCGAGATTAGAAAATCAAAATGGTATTAGAGCTATCACTTTGAGAGGAAGCCAGATTTCAGATCCACAACAATTAGCAGTAGATCTGTCGTATCTGCAAAGAGATCTATAACCAACTGTCAGAAATCAAGGGTTGGATTTTAGAGAAACAACCGTACAGAGGTAGAACTTGTTTTTATAGTCGTATGAAGCTGTACATGGGTTGTAGTAGAAAAAGGTATGTACACACGCAGGTTTCAGTAGCAAAAGATGCGTAAATACGTGGGTTGCAGTGGTGACAGACACGTACAGGATCGTTCAAGTCAGTACAAGGGCAGTTTCAATAATAGGTTATTTCCTCAGCAGATTATCAGGTCTAAGGGATGGCAACAACAAGTCTTAGAGTTGAAGATAGATTGGATGGAGCATTCAACTTCCTATTTTGGAAAGCAAGAGTTACTTTGGCTTTGAAGGAATATGACTTTTGGGAGATAGTGGACAAAGTAGTTTCTCCATCGACAGATTTGCAAGATTGGCAGCTCACGAGAAGTAGGAGATTAAATCCTAGCGGGTAATCTTGGATGCAGTGAAGGATCATTTGATTCCTCACTTGTTCGAGAAGAAGACAACCAAAAAGATGTTTGATGCCCTTGTAGGATTATTCTAGAGTGATAACTTGAATAGAAAGATAGTCTTAAGAAACAATCTCAGATTTGTGCAGGTGTCTAGATCTAACAATATTACCATCTATTTCACAAGGATTACTCAGGTACGTGATTGGCTTGCAACTATTGGGGACAAAGTGGATGACGTAGAGCTCATAAATGTGACGTTGAATGGTTTTCCCAAGTCTTGGGAACCATTTGTCAAGGGAGTCTGTGCTCGGGAAAAAATCCTAGATTGGCAGAGGCTTTGGGACGATTGTATCTAGGAAGAGACTCAGGAGGAGTCTAAAGCCAACAAGCAAGGAGATGGAGATGAAGATGGAGAGGAGAACCTGGCTATGGTCAGTCAGGCCAAGAAGAGCAAAGGAAAAGGCTCCAAGGGTAACATTGAGGGGGCGACCTCACAGCTGTGGAAGAACTTGAGTAAAATCAAGTGCTTCGCGTGCCATAAGTATGGTCACTATGCATCATGGTGTTCGAAGAAGAAGGGGCAAGGGAAGACGTTGACAACAACATCAACATAGATGCAACTAGATGAGTTTGCAACAAAGTTTGAGAAGGAATTCTTACTAGTCTCCTGCCTCTCTACCAACACCAACTCAAGGAGTGCTTGGTACTTGGACATCAGTGCTTCTCATCATATGACAAAATCACGAGAGCTATTCTGCTGTCTGACGAAGAAGGACTCAAGGACCCATGTGGAGCTTGGTGATGATGCCAAGTATGTAGTGAAGGGGAAGGGAACTATCTAGTTTCAGCTTGAGTTAGAAGGTTCATTTGAGGCCCAGGATGTGCTTTACGTACCAAAACTGAAGAAGAATTTGCCCTCAGTCTCAGTTTTGGAGGACAAGGGTTTTGCTGTCATGATCAAGAAAGGGAAAGTACTCATAAGTCCAAAGGGAGCTAACCGTGACACAATAGTGAGCATTGGGGTCAAAGAGGGCAAGCTATATAGGTTGCAAGGCAAGCCTGTTCATAGGTCCAAGGGGATCCTGGATGGATCGATGTCAGTGACAAAGGTCGAGGAGCAAAAGGCTCCGAAGGGAGAACAAAGTTCAAAGACTTCTAGTTCAGGGAGTCAACCTTCAGGTGGGGTGGAGGAGTTAGCCCCTTCTAGCTTTGTCAGAAGACCCAGATGGTATGAACTGACATTGAGGGATGCTCAAGAGCAAGTTGAGGCTCCGAGGAGCATATTCATGGAAAGTAGGCCTCCAAAGAAGTTCCCAAACTTCGTGGCGCTAATGAGTAGCATCATTGATTCTGAGTCTTCCAGTGTTCAAGAAGCAACAAACCAATAGGTTTGGAGGGATGCCATGGGGTGAGACGATGTACAAAATATTGTGCCAAGATCGAAGGGAAAAAAAGTTCCAGGTGGCTCTTCGAGAAGTACCTTCCTCACTAAGAGGTAGTGTTGATGTTTGTAGCATCACACAGGTACTTCTGCATAGGTCTAAGTGTCTAGACGCGTGGAAGTTGTCCAAAGCATTCTACCTTAGTAATTTACTTTAATTAAAAGGAGTTATTAAAGTAAAGTGCTTTTATTAATTAGTTGAGTTTATTTAATGAAATGCTAAAGTTATTAGCATTAGTGAATTAAATCTTAGCCATTGATCTCAAGTGAGGTGAGATTTAATCTCAGTCGTCCATCACTTTGAGATTAGGGTTAGGTCATAACTCAATATTATAAAAGCAAGGCTAGGGTGAAGGAGATAGATAATCTTGGGAGCAAAGGACTTTTGCTCAAGAGTTGAGTCACGAAGGACTATGATTCAAGATCTCGGATAGGTGGAGAAGGATTTTCATCTAGAGATCAATATAGGTCAGGGAGAAGAGAGAACATGGGCAACCACAAGGAGTTTCAATAGATTTTAGAGCCACAACAACATTACGACGCGATATTCACTTTTCACAGTGAGGACATGCACATGTGTATGCAGGTTTTAGTGAGGAGAAGCGTGTATGTATGCGGGTTTCGGTAAGGAAATGCGCGTAAATGTCAGAGACATTATTGTACGGGATCACACATCCAAGCAAGAGTTGCTAGGGTTTGCAGGTGTTGTTTAAAGTTTTCTGTATTTCTCCGTGGGCCATTTTCCTAGTAAGGGAGCCCTTGTAAGCTTTGAAGTTATTTGAATGATAAGCTTAGTTGATGGGAAAAATATCTTTGTGTATTGTGTATGAGATTTTGATTTCTAGTATGGCTTCCACTATTTATTTGAGTTGATTATTCTAGCAAGTGTATTTTGTTTTATAAGCTGCTAATTTGATTTACAACAAGGAAATCACTAGATAACAAGATACCTAGGTGTTGGGATTAGAAAATCAACATTTGTAATCTGTCCCAAGTGAGTAACTTTTTCTCCATGACCATCCACACACATAGTTTGCTTTGAGGGGGACTTTGATTTTCCATTTCCAACTTTACCATGGTTTTTATTTATCCTTGAAATGGACCTTGAAATACCTAGCTATATCCAATGTGAATGGAGTATTCTCCACTTATAGGATTATTCCCCTACTTCAATGAATCTACCTCCTTCGGTAGCTCAATGCCAGACTTGATCAATTACAACCTCAGTAGCTACGAAGCTTGATTGGTTGTGCATGTAGTTCTATTTTTGTTTCCCTCTTCCACATAGGTTGACTTAGATTGTTGTGGGTGCTTGTGGATAAACCCAACATATAGTGTATCCATCGTATCCCTCGAGACTTCTGATATTTATTAAATCCTTAGGAAGTTGGATATTGTGTCTAGACCAACCCATGAATCACCTCTCAAAAATATGGATTTTCCATTCCCCACATTCCATGTAAGGTGCTTCCTGATCAAAGAAAAACAATTATTCATTGCTCTCCAGAGTAGCGATGCCCCCACTGTTGACATCTTGGGACTCATCATCCAGTCCAAAAGAGAATGCAAGGAGATGTGTTTTTTAATGAGAACCTCCTACCAAAGACCTGTACTTGAAACCAATCTCCAGACTCATTTTACTGCTAGGGATTGTGCAAATAGAAATATGTCTTTCAATCCCCAAGCACGAAGGATTTTGGTTGGCATATTGTTTTCCACCTAACTAAAGGAATGGAGTCATATTACTTCTTCTCTGACCAGAGAAATCTCCTTGAAATCTTCGAAATGTGATTTAAAATGCATTTGGGATGATGTCATAAGTCCAAGATGGCTTCCAAGTTCCATGACACTCTTGAGACGTACTAACCTCCCACCAAGAGACAACCACCTATTGTACCACACTGAAATCTGATTTTGGACTTTGTCTACCATCCATTTCCAATCCCTTATTGCACCAAAAGGCGCTTTCTTACAGCCTAGTTTGAGGAGATGTGTAATTCTTTTTGTGCTCAACATGGAGTTTAAACGTGGCATTTAAAAAAAAATTGTAGTTTAAATCAAATCTTTCAATATCCATATTATGTAAAATAATTTTATATCAATTTTATATATAGGGAGAGGGATAAAGTAATTAAAAGTAAAACATTTCTTAATCCGCTGATAGGTGCTTTTTATTTTCGAGTATGAGGGAGATGTGTAATTTATTCAATGCTTAATATGGAGTTGACATGTGGCATTTGCACTTGAAAGGCGCTTTTTACAACCCAGAGTGAGGGAGATGTGTAATTCCTTCCATGCTCAACAGGAAGTTGACACATGACATTTAAAAGAAATATTAGTAACAAAGAAAATTCAATGTCAGCGATAAACAAAATATATCTATACAAGTCTTATGTAAAATAATTTTATATCAACTTTTTATATATATAGAGAGAGATAAAGAAATTAAAATTAAAAGTAAAAAAATTCTTAATCCACTAAGAAGTGCTTTATACTTTTGAGTACGAGGGAGATGTGTAATTTCTTCAATGCTTCATATGGAGTTGACACGCGGCATTTAAGATGATATTAATAACAAAAAAATATTTCGATGTAAACCATAAATAAAATATTTCAATGTCTACATTAAGTAAAAAATTTCTTATTTCGTTGATAGGTGTTTTCGACTTTATAGTATGATGGAGATGTGTAATTCTTTCAAAGTTTAATATGGAGTTGACAAGTGGCATACAAAATAATATTAATAAGGAAAAAATATTTCAATATAAGCCATAAATAAAATATAAAGCAATTGAAAGTAAACTACAAAACTTGAAGAAAGGTTTGCACATCTAGGGATTTGATCCCTCTTGGCGCATGATAGATCTAGAGTTAATATGGATCTACATTGGTGGTATATGTTGAGTTTGGGTGTACCTTGGGAAGTGGTCCCCTTGTGGTTTTGGATCTCTAACCACAAGAGGGAAATGTTTGACCCTTTGTACCTTGTACTTTATGTCTAATTTCACTTTGACTTAGGAGTTTTAAGTCAAAAGTGAAATTTATCACTTTAGGAAAAAGGTGACTATTAATTCACTTTGTGGGTGAATTAAGAGACATAAAGTGAACTTAGGAAACTTGACCCAAAGTGGGTTTCTAAGTGAGATTCTTTTGAGGAGATCTCACCCATTGATTAGAGAAGGCTAGGAGTGATCTAGGCCATTGATCTCTAGGTTTCCTTATGGATGGTTCAAGAGGGGCACATAGGGAAAAGAGAGGCTCATTCACTCATTTGTTCACTTGGAGAGTTTGGAGAGGAGCATTGAGAGGAGAATGGAAGCATTGGGTGAGGAAAGCTTGGGTGCCTTCATTCATGGAGGGTGCAAGGAGGCTTGAGGCATTATCTATTGTGAGCTAGAGCTTTTGCTTGGTGGAGGACACACTTGTTTAGGAGGGCGCAAGCTTAGTGGGCCCTAGTTGTGAGTGGACTATTTCATATCTGAGTGGTTCATTGTTGAGACAGCATACAAGAGGTTCTTTGTATGCAAGCGTTTCTCTATTGGCCAAGGGAGGATTGAGGGTGCACTAGTTCAGTGGAATAGGCAACAAGGAAGAGAGGGCACATTCTTCATGGAAACTTCTAGCCAAGCTTGAGAGGAGCTTGCTACTTGTACAGGTTCCATTGTATTTGTTTACTTCTTGTATTCCATGCTTGAGACATCACATATATACACTTTCATTCTAAAGTGGTTTTCCCTGGGGGGGTTTTATCCAGGGTCATGTTGACCAAAAATACTTGTGTTCAAATTTCATGTATGCTTAGTGTTTAGATCAGCATTAGGAGCTTGTTAAGATCCTAGAGGAGTGCTATATGTTTTGAGGTTTGCATGTGCTAACATTCAGTTACTAAAACCACTTGCAAGGGCACCTTAAAAGAGCATATAACCATCAGTTGAAGGCAGTTTTCTTGGCATAATTAAACAGACCTGTTTGCTGTCCTAAAACAGCAGCAATGACAGATTTGGATAACTAAACTTAGAGCCCAACAAGAGGTCATAAGATAGGCCTGTTGGGCAGCCTTCTAGTTCCTCAAAAATCTTCAGTATAGTCATTTGCTTTAATATAGAATCCCAAGTACTCGAAGCTGTCCTCAAAAGACTGAATTTTGTATGACATAAATCTGCTAATTGATTCTCTTATGGATTATGGTAGAAGATAAAAGCATAGAATGGATCTGCATTTATATGCATCCTTGTAGCAGACTAAAATAATTTCAATATTTTGTCAACAGTTCTAGCCTTCTTGACTGAGCTTGCACCACAAATCATTATATCATCTGCAAAAAGTGTGTGGGAGATGAATAAATCTTCAAAAATATTTATGCCTTCGATGATCCCCGCCAATTGTTTGCCAATGACAAGTTTTGCAACACTGGTCCCTTCTTTTCTCCTCCATTGTCAGTCTTGCAGAAATATCATTGTGGTGAATTTTCTTGCCAAAGAACAATGTCAAAAGTAGTAACTATCTTCCAACCGAAAAATTATATCTAGACGTGCTCCTTCATAATGGGTTATATCATAATGCGGCATTCTGCACCAGTATAACATGCTAATTTTATTTGATATTTCCATTTTCCAATGTTCAACTTGTGAAAAGAAAAAGAATATCGAAGAAGTCATCCATATGAAAGACATCATACTCTTTGTATTGTGCAGGTGCTGCTGGAGTTCAAGGAGTATGCAACAGAAGTAGATGTTGACTTTGTTAGAAAAGCTGTTCGTGCCATTGGGCGATGTGCCATCAAACTAGAGAGGGCTGCAGAACGCTGCATAAGTGTGTTGCTTGAGCTGATAAAGATCAAAGTTAACTATGTTGTACAAGAGGCGATCATTGTAATCAAGGATATTTTTAGGCGTTATCCTAATACGTGAGTTTAAAATTGATGGGTATTTTAAGTTTTCTTCCAGCGAGGCCTAATAATGGTACGAGTTCTACGATTTTTGCACTTATGTCATGGTTCATTATATTGACAGCTACGAGTCGATTATTGCAACTCTTTGCGAGAGCTTGGACACTCTTGATGAGCCAGAAGCCAAGGTTCCCTTATACCAACTATTGATACCTTTTTGCTAACGACTTTTGCTTGAAACATGACATATAAAGCTTACAGATAAAAGAAAATAGTGAGATTCTTGCTATAGGTTGTGGATGTTATTCTATTCTTTTGGTTGATACATTATAACATTAAAATGCAGGAGACTAATCCAGAATTAAACTGATTGGCTCAGGCATCCATGATCTGGATTATCGGTGAATATGCGGAAAGGATTGACAATGCTGATGAATTGCTTGAAAGCTTTTTGGAGACTTTTCCCGAAGAGCCAGCTCAAGTGCAATTGCAATTACTCACTGCGACTGTCAAATTATTCCTTAAGAAGCCTACTGAAGGACCTCAACAAATGATTCAGGTCCTTTGCATTAATCCCCACTACCTCCTCTTAGAGACCCATGCCTCCTTTCATATTGCCTGGATATGTCATCTGCTAATTCTTTTGATTTTACTTAATATCTGCATGAATCGATATGTAACTGTTTATTTAAAACCTATACCATTTTATGAGTTTTTAGTCAGGCCTCTTTTCCACTCATGGTTATATCATATATGTCCCATGGTTCCTTTTCTTTTTGTAAGCTATTGTAGTGCTGCACATCTGTATTCTGTTTTTCTGTAAGTTTTTTTCTTTATTATAAATTTACATAGTTAGCATCTGATATAGTGTTCAGTGCAGTGCCATGGACTGCTAATATCCACCCACTGATATCATTACTTTCCTTTATTTTCCATTGGTGTTAAGTTAGTATGTTGAAGATCAGGTTCATATAAACTATTATCTTATCCTATCCTATAGTTCTAAGTAGAGAACCATTTATGATGCAAAAAACTAATTACACCTAGCAGTATAACTGCTTATATATGACAAACCCGATTTTTATTGTATCATGATGTTTATTTGGCTAAGTTCACTTAATTGTTAGGTGGATGGCACCTAGTTCAGTGTTTGACTACAGATAATTTTGAGAGTTGAAAATACATCATTGAGTTTACTTTGTAAATTGTTTCTTTGTGTTTGATGATTATACTATCTTTGTATTTTTCTATTCCAGCCAATAATGTCTTCTAAGTTTTTCTGCGGAATATAATGGCTTCTAAGTTACAAGTTGTGTTTTGTGCTTAATTTCAATCTCTCTTTTATCTCTTGGTTGCATTTCCTGGCTGCACAACGGTACGAAGAATTAGAATGCTATGTGTGCACATTTTTCCTTGGCCTTGACCACCACTAGTTTTGCCTACGTGGTCCTATGGAGAGACCTCACACCTCTTCCCCTTGAGTTGTTGTGTGCGTCCATGGCAGAGCAAATTGTTAAGTTTTGAGCTATTATTAGGTTTCTTTTCAATTTACTAGATAACAATAGCATAAGTAGGATCACTGAGAGAAACACAATCACAAGATACACAACATTTATCCTGGGAAACGCTCATGGGGAAGAAAACCCAACAAAAACTTCCTTAATATAGATAGCCAATACAATGCCAAGATAATAACCAAACACTAGAGAATATCCAACACTGAGCAATGTGCCTCTCTCTTCCTTCTTCTCCCAACTACAACTATCTCCAAACTTGCGCACTTGTTGAGTGGAATGAGTGAGTGTGATAATGAGGCGCCCTCTTCCTTTATTTATACTAGCTGGCAGGCGCTGGAAAGGTGTCTCTTCACTGGGCAAGGCCGACTTCTCTTCTTAGTGTTTAAAACCACTTTAATTAGGCCTGGGGGCCAACTTCTTAATTTGCATAATATAATTAGGGTTTGACCAATCCATAAAAGGGGATTTGGTCAAGTACAAAGCTCGACATGATCGATCCACAAAAGGGGATTGATCAGATGAATAATAACTCAATAATAAATAGAATACTCTTTGCAGTTACAATATTTCAACACTCCCCCTTAACAAGAAGGGTATTCTACAACATCATCAGGAGAGAGAGAGAGGGTAGCAACATCAACAACATCTAGAACACTGACTGGCATATCTAGAAATCATCGRAAGTTTTTCTCATCATCAATATCATCATCCACAACAAGGAGTTGGAATGGCATCATCATTTGCATCAACATGGATTAGTATAACACTAATACATCATCATCATCATCAATAACAACACGAGGCTGATACAACATCAACAACAACATCATCACAGCACAAAGGCTAGAGCATCATCAACATCAACACTTAAGCTGAAAATCTTCAGCACGAAGCTGGCATCTCATCAACATCAACACGAAGCTGGAAATATTCAGCAYGAGGATGGCATCTCAACAACATCAGCACGAAGCTGGAAATTCTCAGCACAAGGCTGGCATCTCAACAACATCAACACGAAGCTGGAAATCTTCAGCACAAGGCTGGCATCTCAACAACATCAGCGCGAAGTTGGAAATATTTAGCCCAAGGCTGGCATCTCAACAACATCAACACGAAGCTGGAAATCTTTAGCACAAGGCTGGCATCTCAACAACATCAACACGAAGCTGGAAATCTTCAGCACAAGGCTGGCATCTCAACAACATCAACACAAAGTTGGAAATCTTCAGCACAAGGTTGGCATCTCCATAACATCAACACGAAGCTGGAAATCTTCAGCACAAGGCTGGCATCTCAACACTACTCCCCCTTTCGAGGGAGGTCCTTTCGGACTACACCAAGCTTGTCTCGAAAGTGCTCAAACTTTACATGAGATAGAGGCTTGGTCAATACATCTGCAACGTGTTCATCCGTGCCAACATAATGGAGCTTTATGGCTCCTCTCTGCACCATATCACGAATGTAATGATATCGGATTTCTATGTGTTTTGACTTATCATGGAACACAGGGTTCTCTATTATTTTTATGCAACTCTGGTTATCACATAGAATCAAGGTTGCTTCCATCTCTAGATCAAATAGACCTGTCAACAACTTCCGAAGCCATATGGCTTCACAACTGGCGGAACATGCCACAATGTGTTCCGCTTCTGCCGTGCCGAGAGAAATGCTTGATTGCTTCCTACTCTGCCATGAGTTCATGGCTGACCCTAGACTGAAACAACATTGTGAAGTGCTCTTTCTATCACAAACACTTCCAACTCAATCTGAATTAGTATATCCATACAATCTGAAGTCATGATCTCTAGTATAACAGAGACCAAAATCCAATGTACCCTTAAGGTATCTCATCACATGTTTTGCATCATCAAGGTGAACACGTCTGGGTTCTACCAGATACTGACTCAAGGCAAAACATATATCTGGCTTGGTATTCGTCAGATACATCACCGAACCAATAATCTGTCTGTACAAAGTAGCACCAATCAATTCTGACGAGGCGCCTACCAAGAGCTTCAACTTCGTTTCCATGGGTGTGTACATGGATTTACATTCCAACATATCAAACCTCTTCATTATTTCAACTGCATACTTCCCTTGGTTAAGGAAGATCTTCTCTGGGCTTTGCCAAACTTCAAGACCTAAGAGATAATGCATTAGGTCTTTCATCAAACTCTGTAGCAAGCTTCTTCTGTAATCTGTGATGAGCTTTTCTTCATCTTGTCAAGAATTAATCATCTACATATAGTAGCAACATCACTGGCTCATCAGTTATAGCCTTGAGGTAAAGGTTAGAATCAACTTTACTCTTGGTAAAGCCCAATCTCGTTAGGAAACTGTCAATTCTGCCATATCAAGCTCTAGGAGCTTGCTTCAACCTGTAGACCTGAGTCTTTCTGTCTTCAACTTCAAATCAAAATTTTACTTCACTTTGTACCAATCTGGTACACTTGCCCAGCTGCAACTCAATATGCACAATCATGTGCTAGCTCTATGTGCTTTCTGCAAAGCACTATTTGTCTCACTGCCTGAGAGTATGTCCTCTCCTCTTTCTGCAACTGTTCCTTCTGGAACTGGGACTTTGCACCTGCAGTTGCTCTGAAGCTGAGAATGGTTGCTCCATTCTCATTGTGACTGCTGAAATCTGAGAGTAACTCCTCTACACCATCATGGCAACAACTTCATCTGAAACTGAGAGTGGCTCAATAGTTGATACTGAAGGTAGCTCTTCTTCTTTTAAGGAGGTAACTCTATCTTTTATTGTAGTCTTGTCTCCATGACCCAACTAATGTACTGCACGATTGCCACTCAATTTTAAATATGGGGATTGCTCCCCCTGCTTCTCGTACTATATATGAATCATGGTTGTTCTGGTTGTCTTCATGAATACTGGAACTATTTCTTCAATTACTGGAGTAAGTGTCTTGTCATAGTCTTCTCCCTCTTGCTTAGAGAATCCTTTGGACACACATCAGGCTTTGTACATCTGCAACATTCTTGATCTGTTAGATCAATCTTGGAAGTCAATACTGACTTCTCTTCTAGTCTCATGGAAAAATCCATATCCTAGTCTTTCTGACTGGCTTCCTTCTCCGTCATTGAAACAAGGGAATCTTCCCAAGAGATTTCATATCTCCTAGAAGTTTCTGAAGCTACGATCTAGTCTTCTCATGGCATCTGTCTCCGAGTCCTAGAAGTTGTCTCTTCATCTAATCCTTTCTGAGATCAGGCTTACTCTTGATTTCTTCTGAGTCTACAAGGACTTCATCATCTCTTACAGGGTATTACTTGGTGTTGAATACCAAGTCTAAATATGAAAAGTTGAGTTAGACTTCAAGTGAATTCTGCTTCCTGTCAAGGTGGCTTCATTATCCTTTGAACAAGTCTACTGTGAGTTCTTGTTCTAATGTTTGGTCATCTTTAGAGCCTTCTGCTTCTTACAATCAATCTCCATATGAGATACTCTCGATCTCAAAATAACTTCTTCTTCATCTTCTTTGTTACATGAATGCATATGGTCATGTACATAGTCTTTTTCATGTCTCATCTTATCTGTTGCCTTCTGTAACCTTCACTATAGCTTCCTCAGGGTTATCACCTATGACCCGAACCAAGGTCAACAAAACAACATGCAAGAATAATACTCTTTTGATAATAGTAATAAAACAATAGCACGAATAATCATCGCAGTAGCTCCTTTAGAGCTATCACTTGTGACATTCCTGAAACAAAGATCAAAAGTAAGAAATACAGTATGAAATGAGATCAACACTCTTCTAGTGCTGTGATCAAACATTCCTCCATGGTAACCTGGAATCAACACAAGAAGTTTCTCCTAGAGGAGATGTTAGTTGTATCTGGTAAATGACTACATTAAGCATTTATCTCAATATGCTCACATGCTACCAAGTATAATACTTTTCAAAGACTGCTACCTCAACTATAGTGTTTACTTGTAATGGGGTAGTTATCAACTTGTCACGTGCAACTTTGAATCTTATCAACTTAAGTAATCAAACCTGGGACCTGGAGTCTTGTTCTCAAGAACGAGTGTGTTGCTTTTCTTCCAAGTCTCCTTCACTCAAGATGACAAGTGCTTTCTTCTACCTGTCTTCTATACTAAGACAATATGCTATCTTGACAGAAGGCTAGGTTAGAGAATAAACTCTATAATCTCAACTTTAATCAATCTAATACCTTGATTTTAATTTTGACCAAAGGTTAGTATGATGGTCATAGCTTCAACATGCAACCTAGATCAAAATAATGTCATAACAAATAGGTGCATATCAGAATAATCAAACATGGATTGCATTATTCCTTTGAATGTGTTGGATCTGAGATCCTTCTGGATCTATGGCAAGAGATCCCTTCTCCTGCAAATACCCTTTAAAGCTTAACAATCTAAACATATGTGAGTACATACCTTTGATAGTATTTGTAGGTAGTGGCAACATCTGGTAGCAACGATAATAATTACCAACCCTTTAAAAACTTCAAGGGTGAATGCAACTGGTACTACAATTGATACTTTAACTGATACTGCAACTACAACTGCAACTTAGGGTTTTATAAGGAAACCCTAATTTTTCAAACTTCAAATTTTGAAATTCTGATCCAGGGACTAGATGCACTGGGCTGAGGCGAGTTTGTTGGAGCTGTTAGATTTAAAAAATTTCAAGTTTTGCCCCTTGAAACTTGACCTGCGGAAATCTGGACTGGTACTTTTGGTACTGGTTTTGGTTTCCTGGTACCAGTCAAAACTAGGGTTTTGACTTTCCAGAGGCTTTGTCCATTGAAAAGGTGCGTTCAAGCTGCCAAAAGATTCACTAGGGTAGGGCGCACTTTTTTAGATGGTTTTTAAACAAAGCCCTAATTTTCTTGTACGACAATAATGACGTTTTTGCTTATCCAGTGAAAGGTGCTCTCTTCAGCTTGGCTCTGATACCATATTAAGTTTTGAGCTATTATTAGGTTTCTTTTCAATTTACTAGATAACAATAACATAGGTAGGATCACTGAGAGAAACACAATCACAAGATACACAACATTTATCCTGGGAAACCCTCATGGGGGAGAAAACGCAGCAAAACCTTCCTTAATATAGATAGCCAATACAATGCCAAGATAATAAATCAAACACTAGAGAATATCCAACACTAAGCAATACACCTCTCTCTTCCTTCTTCTCCCAACTACAACTATCTCCAAACTTGCACACTTGTTGAGTGGAATGAGTGAGTGTGATAATGAGGCGCTAGCCTCCTTTATTTATACTAGCTGGCAAGGGCTGGAAAGGTGTCTCTTCACTAGGCAGGGCCGACTTCTCTTCTTAGTGTTTAAAACCCCTTTAATTAGGCCTGAGGGCTGACTTCTTAATTTGCATAATATAATTAGGGTTTGACCAATCCACAAAAGGGGATATAGTCAAGTACAAAGCCCGACATGATCACTCCACAAAAGGGGATTGATCAAATGAATAATAACTCAATAATAAATAGAATACTCTTTATAGTTACAATATTTCAACACTAATAGCGCACCATCCTTAGATCCCACAAACCCCTCACACTCATGACCATGTGATTCCATTACCCGACACCCAATGACCCAATCATTGACGTCCTTTCTCTCAACCTAACCCTTGCTCACTCCTATCCCCTTCCCTTAGCTCAAATGCTTCCCCCTAAAACACAACCTCCCCACCCAGAACTCTTTCCCCTCTTAGATCTTTGATGAAACCTTCCTCACCTATATGCCCTCCTTTTCGTAACTCCTTACTTTCCCCTTCCCCTTTAACCCTTAGCCCCCTTCTTTACATTCCTCCCTTCCCGTCCCTCTTTACATTTCTCCCTTGCCAATGAGGGCCTGCGTTTTTATATCTTCTAGTTCTTGGTATCCCATATTTCTTTAGCAAATCCCCTCCCCTTCCCATCCCACACCCTTCTTTAGCAAATCCCCTCCCCTTCCCATCCCATCAGTCATCCCTAAGATATTCAACTAGGTGCTTGGAGGGGAACTCCCAATCTTCCAACCATGCCTCTAGCAAATTAAGTTCTCTATTTGTATGCTTCCTTGCCTTACATATCCCAAATTAGGGTTTTATCCTTTTAGAGTTTAGTGGTAAGATAAAATAATTTTATTTATGTCCAATGATCACTGAAGTAGGTAAATGGGACTACCAAATACCACGATGTCGATACAAAGCAGGATCTCAAAGATGGTTCCCATAAAATGCAAGATGCGTAAATTAAAGTGCTAAACTAAGCTAAAGCATGAGAACTAAACTTTAGAAGGGGAGAGAAGATTTGAAAGAAGGATGTACAATGTGCATGGAGCCAAAGTTTGGAGTGCCCAAAAAGCTCAAATTTGGAATACCCAAAAAGGTAGTGTATAAGGGTCCACTAGAGCTAGCTCTCTTCACATTTGAGGTCGACTAGAGAAAACTTAGGATAGAGAAACGTCTGTGGGAGGACCTAGACGAGGATCTAGATTGTGTATTGCACTATTTCCTAGAAGAGGTTGATCATTGTTGGGGCCTAGGTGATATAGTCTAACTGTTGGGATGGGTTATGTTGCTGCTCAATCCACACCTCAGGTCATGTGGAAGAAATCTTCAATCCACTGGGTGTGGCCTTGGGTGATCCCACTGTTGTTTTTGAATTACAATGTTTTTAGAAGATGGTTTGATGGTCTTTTATAAATTTAAGACCAACAATTTTGTTTTGTGGCCTTGGGTGCTCCCGGATGCTCCGGATCCTCAAAAATCGGGCAGAGTTTCCCCTTGGCTGTTCATCAAACCTGCAAAAACAACAAGCTATTTGGAAGAAAATGTGCCCAAAAGTGCTTTGGGACAACCTGCAAACAATGTTAGACTTTGCACAAAAAACACCAAATGAAAAGCTAAGGAAAGTTAGCAAAGAGGGGCTAAGAAAGCAAGCAAGAGGCAACCTTTCTTAGTGAATTTTGTTTGCTGTTTTAGGACAGCAAACAAAATGGCACTAAGATTGCCAAATAAAGATTTTAACGCTCTAAAAATTTTACTCTATTTTTAGCCTTAAGATTTAGATATGAAATACTTGCTAAAAAGTGAGTTCTAATGCTAGATCTAGTTTTAATTATAGCAAATGAAAGTGCAATCTAGATTGAACAAACTTGCATGCAAAAATAGAATCTACTTTTGATTTACAAATTGAAATTTAGATAAACTTGCAAACAATCCGTTAAATATTTGTGCTTCCTACACATGAAATCTAGATAGCATGTTAATTAACCAAAATTTTGCATGCAAATATTTCATTGCAGATGTAAAAAGACAAAAAGAACTAAGAAACAAACTAGCTTAGAAGATCTTTTCCTATTGGGTGACAACACGCCTTCAAAGGCCAACTTACGAAATTATAATGCAAACAACTAAGCTACAGTTACCTCATAAATTTAAACGTGAACATCAAGCATCCACACAAGTAATGCCATCCACCATATTGACCTCCAAAGTTTTCTTTATTCCAAAATGATATCAAAATTACAAATACAATGCCAAGCTATACCCAAACTCCCATTATCCAACAATGGAGAATTGTGCTTGCTTAAATAGGAAGTGGGGTGCATTTTCCAAGGAGGGAGGGCGCCAATCCCAAGGTAGACAATCCAAGTGGATGGATAGATCAAGGCCACATCTCATGCAAAGTGAAGATAGGTGCCACAAGTCAAATCAATGGAGAGAGGAGGCGACACATTGCCAAAGGGAGGTGCCTCCTTGGGATGTGCGCCCCTTTTCTAAAATGCGCCAGATGCTTGAGGAGGTGCGCACCTCTCTCATTGGGATCTCCTCTCACTTCACTCAACTCAAAGGCAACTCAATCTCCAACTCACCTCAAGTGCCACTGCCACTCAGTGAACAAAGAGAAAGGGTGAGTTAACTCAAAACATGTCCCCGACATGTTTCCAAAAAAATAGGTGTTGAGATTTGGGTACCTTGGAAAGTGGTCCCCTTGTGTTTGTGAGCCTCTGAACACAAGTGGGAAATACTTTGTACCATGTACCATGTACTTTATGTCTAATTTCACTTTGACTTAGGAGATTTAAGTCAAAAGTGAAATTTGGTCATTTTAGCCTAAAATGACAATTAATTCACTTTGTGGGTGAATTGAGGGACATAAAGTGAAACTATGGAAACTTAAGTAAAGTGGGTTTTGAGTTGAGATTCTTTTGAGATGATCTCAATTATTGATTAGGGATGAGATGAGATGATCTCATCCACACATACTTTAGGTTTCCTTATGCTTCCTTAAGGAGTGCGCAAGGGAAAAAGGAGAGGCCCATTATTCCTTGTTATGTTCACCAAGAGAGTTGGGAGAGGAGCATGAGGATGAGGTTGGAGGCATTGAGTGAGGAAAGCTTGGGTGCCCCCATTCATGGAGGTAGCCAGGAGGCTTAGTCCTTCATTTATTTGTGGAGCTTGTTCTTGCTAGGAGGAGGGCATACTTGAGGAGGAGGGTGCACATCTAGCAGGGAGGACTTACATTGCTCATATTGCAGTGATGACAGTTTCAGTGGAGAGCTACAACACAGATTCAGAGTTTGGTGCAAGGGTTTCTCCATCAGAGCTTCCAGTTGGCAGAGAGATTCAGTTCATTGGTTTTGGCAACTTGTGAGGAGGGCGCACTATCCTAGGGCACATCTCTACCATTTGGGCTTGTGTTTCAGCTTGGTTCAAGCTGCTATTGTATCAGGTTAATCTATTTATTGTACTTGTTGTATTCCACCTTCTATTCTCCACATTTATACACTCAGATTCCAAACTGGTTTTCCCCGAGGGGGTTTTATCCAGGGTCATGTCGACCAAAAATACCTGTGTTCATTTTCATGTATGCTAATCTTTAGAACACCATTATTTCAGCTCTAAAAGATCTCTAGGTGTGTTATATAGCTTATGGTATGCATGTGCTAACATCTTGTGACAAAACTACATGCTAGAGCACCTTAATGGCCTATGTAACCGTAACGGAACAGCAAAGAAGTTACTGAACAGTTTGCTGTTATAAAACAGCAGCAAACCCTTGTTTGACAGTTGAAACTTAGAGCCAACTTGAGGTCAAAGACAGATCTAGTTGGCAGCTTGTTAGGACCTGAAAAATCTTCATGGTATTAGAGCTTGGTGGCTGATTTCGGCTGAATTTTGGACAGCATATTATGGGACTGTTTTAGACACCTTTTGGGCAGATTTTGTGGACAGTCATTCACTGAGTTCAGTGTTAGCTTGTTGGCAGATTTTTGTGGAGGGTTGTAGAGCAGTTTGTGGACTTTTTCGTCAGTCTCTTTTCACACCTACATGGTAGGAGTGAGGCTGGTTTTTCACGACCTCTTTTCACACCTATATTGCTAGGAGTGAGGTCGGTGTTCATTTGCCTCTTTTCACACCTGTGTTGACATGAGTGAGACAACGTTCCTTTGCAGTTGCAACATCAGTTTGAGTGTAGTTGCCAGTGATGTCAGCATCTCAGATGCATGTGGAAGATAGGCTAGTTGGAGCTAACAACTGGTCGCCTTGGAAGGCCAGGATTGTCTTTGTCTTGGAGGACCTCGAACTATGGGATATAATTCAGGTAGTTGTTCTTGTTCCTCCTGCTATTGCTCCTGTCTTGTTAGCAGAGTTCAAGAAGAGGAACAACAAAACAAAGAGGACAATATGTGATGCAGTGCGGGATCACATCATTCCCCACTTGACTGGGAAAGCTTATGCATTTGAGATGTGGGCATCTCTATGTAAGCTTTATGAGAGCTCTAACCATAATTGGAAGATGGTTCTGTATGATCGTCTCAGGGGTATTCGTATGCTCTAGGATGAGTCAGTGACTTCTTTCCTTGGTCAATACACCCAGATTAGAGACGAGTTTGGAGCCGTTGGAGAGGTGGTGGACCCAGATTCTATGGTGAGGACAACCTTAAACAACTTCACCAAACCATGGGGTCCATTTGTTCGTGGCATTGTTGCCAGGGAGATCATGCCCACTTGGGAGAGATTGTGGGATGATTTCGTTCAGGAGGAGACTAGACTTATATCCGAGGCCTTTGGACAACAACAGACAGTGCAGGGTGATGAGGATCTTGCTCTTTGGACAAAGGGCAAGAAGAAGACCGACCGGGGAGGTCGACAGGGTCCCGAGTTTGGGGCCCCACCACAGAGAGGAGAGAGCAGCAGTGGGCAAAAGAGAAATATGAGCTCAGTGAGATGCTTTGCTTGTAGGGAGATGGGTCACTATGCAGGACAATGTCCCAAGAAGAAGAAGAAGCTGCATGATGTTTCCGCAACGACAACAGAGGAGCTTGAGTCGATGAACAATTTGCGAGAGTGTGCATTTGCGACTACTTTGTCTGTTGTTACACCATCCAACATCATGTGGGGAGACAGAGTTGAGGAGGACCTATTGACTCACAATAGTGATTCAAAGGGAGCTCAGACTCATTTTTCTTGGACACCATCATTAGGGGTGACTGGTCCACCCGGGACAACTTCAGTTTCAGAGTTGTCGAGATAGAGGGTTGGTGCAGGGGCTTCAGAGCATCAGAGATTGATGAGGAGGAGCGACAGGGCACCACAGAGGCTTGAGCCTCACTTGGCTACGGAGACGGGCAAATCAGATTTTGGTTCCACTTCAGGTGGAAGCTACTTGGCGAGAGGCCAAGTTGAGGATCTTGGTGAGATGCTGAGATCCAAGTACTCTTGGTGAGATACCAAGAGGGGGAGACTCTTGGTGAGGATGCTAAGAGAGTGACTCTTGGTGAGATGCCAAGAATAGTGACTGTTGGCGAGATGCCAGGAGGTAGAAATCCTTGGTGGGAGACCAAGGTGGAGATCTTTGGTTTGATACCAAGATCTAAGTGATCTTGGATAGGTGGAGAGACACTTCCATTTATAGATCACGCAGATTGAGCAGATCTGTGTCAGAGACTACTTTCATTGATCAGGGTACAACCATACTAACCGAGTATTTGCCAGTAGGCAA